>WHYT01016003.1:491775-510028 GCA_009806455.1 Tetrax tetrax
AAATTTAATTTGATTTTTTTTTTTTTTTTTTTTTTTAATTCAGGAGCCATCATGACTTACCACAGCACAATCCCATCTCCCACAGCTTTGAACAGGTCATCTGTATTTGGGTTCATCGGAATAACGTGCCTACAGTCAGGATCATTTTCCAGGGCTTTGTTTATCCAGTTCACAAAGGCATATTTTTCTTCCTCTAAAATAACCAATTGTAAATTTAATACAGGCTTCTTCATAATGTTGCAAAGATTTTCCCAAAAGAATCATTGCACAATAGTCCATGGAAATATAAGTCCCACTATCATCACCACACTATTTTATTAGTCAGAAAAATCTTAAAGAAATTTTACTTTCACTTCTAATTACCAGAATATTCCTGTTAATTACCCATTACTCAACAATTTTGTTATAGTCAAGTGTGACACAGGCACTCCATCAGCAAGCACAGTTAACAAAACAAGTAAGGACACATTTAATTTACACGCTGCTAGTCTTGCGTTTCCCTCTGATTCTGTCATGCTCTCACCTTGCCAGGAGATCATTCAGCTGTTGAGAACAAAAGCACAGCACATACCAGGGCAGTAGAAATCTACTGGTTTTGGCACACGGCCTCCACTCACCCACGAGAGGAGCCGAAAGGCAGAGCGGTACCTGAGTAGGAGTGCTGCGTGCCCTCGCTGGAGAGCTCCGAGGTCCCCCCGATCGCACAGATGCCCTCCTTCCTGTTAATGGCTTTTCTGAACGTCTTAGCGATATCGCTGCTTTTCACCTCTTGGAAAATCTACAATTTAAAGTGCTCTATTAGACAAGGAAAAACCTGTCTTCATAAAGTGAAAGGACCACAGAAGCAGCTTTTTCCTCTCAGCTTTAAAGCAAACTTTGTAGTAAAATTAGCAAATGTGAAGGGCCCAGCAAAGGTGTAGTGGTATTAAATTTAACACGGAGAGTGGGCAGAGAGTCATCCCACTCTCTCAAACACAAATTGCAAGTGCCTATTGAAACAGAAGCATTAAGCATGAAGTACCTTGCATACATTTACCTTTTCAAGTAGATTTCAAGAGACCAAGAGAAAAAAAAACATGAAGTCTTTTGCAGTCTGAGAGCAGGTAACACATGCAGCACTTTCTGCGGGACCAAAGCTGAGAAAGCTGTTGTGCAGTTTTAACCTTTCTGTGTAAGCCAGATGCTCGTGTGACTGTGACTTTTGTTCGCACAGACTACTTTTTCCACAACCCAAAAAACAATCCTCTTTAAGTGTGTAACAGGCAAATCTGCAGTAATGTCAGTAACGTGTGACAACGAGCGTTCCAGGTAAGGATTCTGCCCCCCCAACAGCAGGCATGGACTAACTGACAAAACACCCTCACGTCTGAGGGCAAAAGAGATGCTTTAGCACAGAAAGATTGCACATACCATTTGCACAGGTTGTATGTTACTATTGGTGGCCCTGAGATCCTACAAAACTGAGCAACTATGAGAAAAAAAAATACGTTCAGTGGCTTGAAAGCCTACTGTAACTTCCTCAGAACTTAACCAAATTAGTTTCAACCACACTGAAAACACAAATGAAATGTATGCAGGTTCTCTAAACACTACCCAGAAAAAAGACACTGAAACAGCACTGTAAAGCAGAACAACAAAGTGCTTCTGTTAAAGAGTGGGGGGGACTTGCCCACCTGGCTGCAGAGGTGGCACCACAGGGCCAGCCGGCCGGCTGTCACACCTGACCTTCCCCATCCCTTTAACACAGGGCAGGTGACAGGTCAGGATGATGACGCACTGCAGTTAAGCCATCTCCTGATGGCATGCAGAGGTTTTGCTCACCCCAGTGATCAGGTAGAGCTGAGTGAAGATTCAAGAGCCCAAAAGTTTTGAGGTTTCTGGTTGGTTGGTTTTAAACATAAGGATTTTGATACAGATTTATTTATTTTAAAATTTGCTGGACTAATTACTGGTATTGCATACCTTCTTTGAAAATGTACACTTTAATGGTGAGGTACCATTAAGTCAGCTGGCCACAACCCCAAGTCAGTTTATGTCATCCTTTGTACCAAAAATCCCAGCAAAAGTGCTCAGAGTTAGAAAACAGCAACAGTTCTGTTTGTAAAAATCCTACAACTAACCATTGCTTCTACTATACAGCTTAGTTGACAGTAAGACATTTCACATTTACTCTATCATTGGTACCATTCAAATGTGACAGAAGAGATTTATTTCTTCCTTCGTAGTGCAAAGTTAGAATTATGGACCAGCTCAAACCAACAGCTGAAACATGCGCCTCGCATGCAAGTGTTCACAAACGGCAAACAAACTCCAACTTACTAGTTGACTCCGAACTCAAAAGTTCAGAGGGTCTGAAAACAATTAAGGAACAGAAGGTGAAGATAAATTATCAAGAAAAATAGCTGATACGAAAATATCTCCCTCAGTATACCACACATACTTTTCTTATTCTTTCAGCTCCCGGTCATCAGAGTATAAAAAGAATGAAGGGATGGACATTGAACCAGTATCTCAGAAAAAGTGTTGTGCTTTTGTAAAAATAAAATTAAAAAAAAAAATCTGACCTATTTCTACAGAAAAAGGCCGAAGGTTAGACCCATCCCCCAGCTTCTATCTACTTACTCCTGTTCTTCCCTTTTAAGGTAACAAACGGATTTGAATTTTCCCAGATGAGCATGAAGGACTAAGCTCCAAGTGTGTCTTGAAATGCCCTCTCAAATCTTTAGTAAATGCTTGTAGTCCCATTAAATTGAGAAAAGGAAATTATACTGCTTCACTGGGAAAACAAGTATTCATCTATTTGCCTGGAAAAAACTGAATAGCTTCCAGTCAATACTGGAAGCTTTGAGAACTGGAAGTCTTTTTTCCAGTTGTCACCTCATGTGGAAATGGTCTTTCAGCCCCCAACAAAGTTTTCATATAGGAAAAGCATGTGGATTCTTTTTTGTTTAAAAATAAATATATTTCCCCTTTGTCCAATCTAAATCTGGCTGGCAGCAACAGCACAAAAGACTAGTCATATGCAGAGACCTGTAAAAATAATTGATTTTTACACAGTAAGTCCTCAAAAGTGATCAGTTTGTAGAAAGAAAATTAGGATTAGGGTAAGTGGCCAAGAAGCCAGGTTCAACCTCTTCCACCCCCTTCCTTAACTTTGTCTAAAAGGGGTCCCCCAGGCTGCTGGAAATCCAGCAGCTGGAAATTCACTTACATAGACAAACTCTTCAAAACTGATCTTCCCATCTTTATTCTTGTCGCTGTCAATCATGAGCTTCTGGATGATCTCTCTCACTTTGTAGCCAGGGAGAGGCAGGTTGGCTTCCTTGAAGAGCTCGTGCAACTCATAGTCGCAGATGAACCCGTTGCTGTTGAGGTCTGAGGAAAACAAGGGGCAGGAGAAGGCTTTAGAAATATGCCAGTACCCCAAGAGGCCCAGCCCCAGGCAGCAGGGTAGACACACAGCCCCCATGCTCAAAAGTGCTTTAGAGAGAGCAACCTGTGCACTGGGGACGTCTACAAGACATGGAGGCAAGGAGGAATCGCCGAGCATGGCCCATCACAGCATACCTGTTTTGGGGCCACATCACACAGAGCATTCATCTTTGCTGAAAGCAAGATCTGTGCAGCATGCAGACACACAGCAGGATACCCACACCAGAAGTATGAAGCCCGAGTAACACGCTATTCAATGGACACCACCAGGAATGCATCAGGAATCAAAGGCACATGGTAAATACACACAGCACACCCTCAGAGAGGGTCCCAGCACAAACCATTAGATTGCTCTGGCTTTGGTAGCTTCAGACAGAGCTGACCAGGATGGCTCTCGGCACACATGACCAAGTCTGGTGTAAAAGTTTCACAACACAGCATCTGCTTTTTCATAAATGACATCCAGAGCGTTCTTTTTACATCTAACTGTAACTGGCTTTGCTTGCTAAAAATAGATGGTAATGAAACAAAGCACTTCTAACTTTCTGAAAACACTAAGTCAGCTCTGCATTTACAGCTTTTTATCATGTTGATAATGATGTTATCCATTTATTGCTGACAGAAAATTGCAGTCAGATACTTTAATGCTGCCCAAGAATGCTCTGCAAGTACATTTGCTTTGACAGTCAACCACCAAGCCACAGCAGCACTGCATGCTTACTGAGGCCTTATTGCCTACTAGATTTGGGAAGAAAAAAAATAATCTAGTGTGAATCCAGAGCTTTCACATCAACAGATCCCAATCCCTCTGGGGATGTCACCCCATCTATTGACTGCATAGGGCAAATCCAGCAGCCCTAGCCTTTCTTCAGGCAAGTGGGGTTTGGCTGCCACCACGGACAGGCACGTGTTGGGTGCCTCCTTCCTCAGGCTAACCGGGATGAGCAGACAGCATGGTTCACAGCACAGCTGGCACCCAGGCTTCGTCAGAGTCAGGTCCATGAGCAGCCTGAGCACTTGAAGCCATTGGATGGCCTAGATTCACATCCTAAGACATAAGCATGACCCTCCAAGCATCTTAGAAGAGACAGGTATTCAAGGCATGTTGTGCTGTTACCGGCTCAGTAGCGATGTTAAAACCCCTTCGCTGTAAGCAAGTGGTACAGACAGCCTAGGGAAGTTAATTCAGTGCCTGAGCTGCCATCTCCTCCCAGGCTGGGGCTGCTGCTGGTGGGGAAGACCTGGATGGGCCGAGGAGCTGGAGATTTGGCCAGGAAATCTCTGAGCAACCTGATCTGGTTGAAGACATCCCTGCTCCCTGCAGGGGGGCTAGACTAGATGGACTTTAAAGGTCCACTCCAACCCTAATGATTCTATGATTTCCTGATTTGCAAAGTCAACACAGTGCCTGTACTGAAGACTTCAGCTGAGCCCTTTAGGAGCAGTCTCCATTTAAGCAGCTGCGTTACCTTCTCCCTCACCTCCTGGCCCTGCAATGGTGCACCAAAACCACACCGTGCTGCAAGGCATCCAGCCCTGCTTCACTCCACCAGCCAGCATTCTGCCCATATCCCACAAGGAAGGATTTTTCAGCTATTTATAAGGCAGCAGCCTCTCCCATAGGCCGTAGAGTTAAACTCCACCCAAGCAACAGCTCCTGCTGCCCGAACACCCTCGCAGGCTGCAGGCTGCTGCCAGCTCCCCAGGCTGCGCGACTGAAGAGCTGCACCAGCCCGCGCCTTTGGTTTTGCTCAGGAGGGAATCCCACACTACTGCTGCTGGGTATTTATGCTTAAAGGGAGATACGTTCAAGAATAAAATAAAACAATCAGGATAGCTCCAAAGTCCATTTTATTTAGCAAATTTTGAAAGTCAATTTACTTTTAATGAGGTGTCAGTGGTGGTTTTTAGGTTTTATTTCACAGCCATGTTCCAGCAAGCAGCATATCCTCACCACCAGTCCAACCTTCCTCATTTTCCAGATCCATATGGGATTTTAAAGTTGTTTTCATAAGTTAGCAAGGAAGAGAAATTCAAATTAGTGGCAAATATCCAAAGCAACACAGAGCAAACTTGTACTCCCTCCTACACCCCAGTCCCTAGGTCTCAAACTAAAGAAGAGCATCAATTGCAGCAGATTAATAAATACATTAAACTACTTAATGAAATGTCAATGTTTACAATAATGCTGATGAAAAAGTGGTTTGGGCCAATGATTAATGATAGCAACAGGCTGCTGTCTGGCCCTCAATTTTAGAATTTTTAGTCCAAAAAAATATAAGCTTACAAAGGCAAGCTTTATTAAACAGTCCAGCCTGAGTTGTCATCAGCAAACTATTTCCCCTCTAGATAAATCACAGCTTCTTCTGTTACAGTTTTCTTATTACTAAATCTAACACCACAATATGCATCTTTTCCCTGCCTCACAGCCAGTGAAAAAAAAAAAAAAAAATCAGACAAGAAGGGATTTGCCAATCTCCAGGGCCTATGGACCCAAACCAAAACTTTGCTTTCACCCTCAGCACACCTACAGCCAACATCCATTGCTTTAGCCTGTGCTCAACTGAACCAATCACAATCCTTTGCCATGCTGCCAAATTAAGCAAGTAAATCCAGAAACACCTGTTCATCACTTCTTCCAGTCAATCCACCACCTAAAAAACCTAAGTTCTGCACCTACTCAAACATTAGTAGGCAAAGGACAGAATAAAATAAGACTTCAAAGTACATATTGTATCCTTTATAGGATCATGGGTGTAATTTCGATTCAGATTTGGGAAAGGTTTTCCTCTTGACATGTCTAGCTTAAGCATTCAGAACTGTTTCTGAACCAGGCTTGCCGTGTGCCATGTCTGAGCCTATTAAGAAGTAAAAAGGAAAAAACACAATATATGGTATTTCATGAGGCAGAAGCCTGTTAGGTGAGACAGCAGGGAACCAAACTGCAAAGTCTTCATCTCTAATGCGTTGGAGAGATGCACAAGGTAAAAGGATGCTTAAACCTGTTTAGAGCTCAGTTCTACATATGAAGCCCTGCATGTGTTTTAAGGGTGCAATCTAGGTCAAGGAATTAATCCCAGCCTGGCATTCATATTGGTTTCCTTGCAGAACAGAAAGCATAACTTAAAAATATTGATTGAAATGGAACTGTGGAGTTAGCCTAGGCCATTGTCTGGACCATACACACTTGTTCAGCAGACCTCAATCTCAGCCTAAAAGCATCGAACCTGGCTGCAGCACTGGTATCAGGAATTTACTGCAGTCTGGGTCAACATCTGCCCATTTCAAGGGCTCTGTCCACCCTTGCAAAGCAGCATCTTCCCAGTCCTCCAGGTGTGCCTAGCTCAAAGATTTACCTCTGTTCACCAAAAAAAAAAAAAAACAAAAAAAAAACAAAAAAAACGCACAAAAAAAATAAAAACCCAAAAACAACAACAACAAAAAATTTAGTAGCTCAACAACAGGAAGAGCCATCTGAAATGCACTCTCACAGGTGAGCGCATGTGACTCAGGAACACGGCACCAGGAAAGATGCTGCCCATCAAGAGGGGCTGCACACCCGTGGCTCTTGGCTCCTGCACTGGGCTCGGACAGTCAGCACATCATCAGGTGTGAAAGACACCCACTGGTGAGTAACGCACCTTAACTCACTCAAAACCCTCAGGGCTCAGGACCTAAGTTCTTAACAACATCCCAAACATCCACCTGAAGAGTTACTCTTCCATAATATCTGGGGGTGGGGGACACACACACACGAATAAAAATAAAATAAAATAAATCACTGATTTACTTCATAGGTTAAAAGAGCATCTATGTCCCAGACACCTTGGGAGGGGGATTTACAAGCAAGACATGTCTGTGATCAACTGCAAGACCCCACAGCAAGTTACTAGTTTTGCAGTAAAGATGTTCTCATTTTAAAGTTTTAACTTCTTGGCCACAGAAGGGCAGATTTAAGTGTTAAAGCCTGGTGGATGTGCTAGCCCAAGGTTTTGGCTTGGTAGCAGCATCATTAACTAATGATTGACTATGTGGTGGAATATAGACCCACTCTTCTCTTAACATGCCAAAAAGCCTTTAGCCCTGTAAATATGACACATAGGCCCGAGACCCCTATCCCACAGGGCAGCTGCTTCCCTTCCCACTGTCTCTGTTCCCTCTCTGGTATTGTAGTCAAATATACAAAGTAGCAGCATCTAAAAAAAAAAAAGAAGAAAAAAAAAGTCACCTTTGCAGCACCAGCAAGTTCCATAATTATTCCCAGCATTACTGCAGGCCCACCATATGGTGCCTTGCTGGATGTCCTGCAACAAGGCCAGACTTCAGACAGAAGGTGGTCTAAAACCCCTCTCTAACAAAATCTGAAATGGTATTCAGCAGCTGAAGAGGCTGTCAAAATAGAAGCAACTCCAAATTAAATCCTTCAGTGTATGGCCCAGAATTACTAATGGAAGAAAGCTAAATTGTTTTAGCAGACAGGCTACAGCCTGGATTCATTATAATCTGCCTGATGCAAAGGAAACTACAGCACATTTGAAGTTTCCTATTTCTCCTGAAAGATGCATGCGTGCCAGCGTACTAAACCTGGGAAAGGTCGCTGCGGTGATGCGCGGCACCATCGTCTGCCCATACGCAGGTGGCGCAGCAAAGCCACAGTCAACAAAACCCAAAAGCTGCTTCATGCTCTGGCTCAGCTTCCTCCCGACAAGTACTTAAAATAGCTTAAATAACAGGATGCAAGAGGGGGAAAGTAACCCACACGTTTCCTTTTAAGGACATACGCTCAGCAGGACACACTGTAGCAGGATCACAGATCCCTATTTGCCTTAAGCTAACATTTCAGAGCATTGTTTCACCACCTTGCCGCAGCGAACAAAGTGTTCGGCTGGGTTATGATTTTTAAGTACTTCATGTTTCCAGAAAAGATGCTTATCTCTACTATTAGAAGCAGGGAGAAGGAAGAAAAATAAACAGAGCACGTTTGCAGATTTTGTTCTGCCATGCCTGCCCTATGAAGTGGCACTGTCTGGCCAGGTACATAGACACACCTGCTGTACAGAACAAATTCAGAGATCAGCTGAGATTTGGAGCAACCTGCTCTTCTCCCACTAACCTGCGGGTCATTCAAAGCCTAGACAGTTCTTGTGCCCCACTTAATTACTTTTTTCAATGCTTTTGTTAAAATGTTTTCCCCCTGCTGCTGTTTACCACTGGGATCCCTTCCAGTACAAATACCTGGTTGTAGGATGCTGGGAGCTGCCTGTTTGAGCAGTAGCTGACTTCCGTGCTAACCTTAAGGCACAGTTTCTCACTCGTGGACTGCTTCTAGTAATCAGCAGGCAGTCTGTGGGGCTCTTGCCTTTTGCTGGCTGTCAGAGAACAGCACACCAGCAGCATGGGAGAGAGGGGATATCATCAATTGTCATGGAAGGCAAGTGGTTAGAGTACATGGTAACACACCTTGCTGCCTTCCAGCATCACCAGACGTCTCAATCTGGTCCAGACAGAAAACCTGGTCAAAAATACAGCTTTAAAGCCCCATCTGCCTACACATCCAGAGCAGTAACTTGCCCCATACTAGAGTTCAAGCAGGTCTCCAGGAAGCCCATGCAGCCACACATTAGAGCGGGGCACGTCTTGGTGAGCAGAAACCACCCTTTGAGATGCTTCCTCCTCCCCACATTTCCTTTATGACATTCTAGAAGCCAACCAGTTGAGCTCTGCCATAACCACGCTTAGTTGCGTTCCAAGTCTTCCAGGTAGCTGGGAGACGAAAGAAAGTCTTCATTTTAAACAGCAGCCTTAGTCCAACTTTTCTTCGCATTCAATGGAGATGGCATTAGAAGTTCCTCGTGAAAGCCAGTCACTCAACTAGCTACCAGTTCTATATCCCAGGGCAAATACGGCTCCCTTAGGCAAGAATAAAAGCAATGAGAGCATTGAAGACACTTCTGACAGGCGTGTTCCACAGCAATGCTTGCGGGCTGTACCATGCCCAAAGCACACAAAACAGAAGGCAACTGAAAAGAATTGGCAGATCCCATCTCACTTGTGGGTATGTTCAGGATAATTGTTACATTTCTCAATAATACCTAAGTTTTGACCTGCTTTTATAATTTAAAACCAAACAGGGACCCACATCCTGAGCAGGGTGAGCTGGTTTCCTAAAACAAACCAGGATTTGACTTGGGTTTCTTTGTGTTTCCAGTGCAAAGGCAGCCAGCTAAATTAATCGTGATAATTTCCCTCCCCCACTAATGACAAAAAGCCACCACATTCTGGACAAGTTAATTATTTTAACTTTATTCGAGGACAAGATGGGTTGCCTGCATCCCAGCCTTATTAAGGTTGCACTCAGAGGCACATTAGGCAGCGAGAAGCACGACCGTCACTTGTGCCCCTCTGCGGCAGCTCACTTCCACCTCGGGAAGAGCAAGGCAGGAGAGGGCACTGCCTAAAATGCACCTTGCTTCAAGTCCCAACAAACACGGAATACTGCTCTGTGGGAATCAGTTGCCTTTGAAATTCACATTTCTCTCTGCAGATTGCAAATTTAAACCAAGCGAGAGTTTTAAGAGCCACACTGCTCTAGAGGGCTGTTTACCCCATACGGATGCGAGGCAGCTACCAATTTGTATTTATAACCAGCGCTCCAGCAATGCTGATGTCCAGTTAGGCAAACGAAACACTGGCTCCGATCACTTGTGCAACTTGTTCCCAGCCAGTGCCAGTCCCGGGTGTGGTTCCCCAGCTGCGTACGCTGACCTCAGTGCACACTGCTGCGATCCAGCTCCCATCCCGCCCCTCCCTGGCGTTTCTCTTATCCTCCAGTAAGCCCTATCAGGAAACTAAACCGGCAGAAAACAATTTTCTCCATTATGTCAGTTTTCTGCCCCTTTCAGCTTCCCGAATCAGCCTGCCAGAGGCTTCTGCAATGCCAGCGCAGGGGAAAGCTGGAAGGCAGGCGGAGCAGCGTGGGCTGTGCAAGCCCTCGAGCATCGCAGGCTGTTAGGGAGGTGAGAACCAGAGAAGAAACAGAGCCACCAGAGGGCAATGCACATGCACCGCAGCCGCAAAGCATGTTATCATCACCACACGTTGCTCCATAACAGCCAGGTAAACAGGCACTAATTAGGTTTTGCCTACAAGCTCACCAAGTTCAGTGCCTCAAATGCACCTGCACAAGCCAGAAACATAGCACCTACATTTACCATCTGCAGGGCCCTGCCAAAACCAACATCATCAGAACCAAGCACTGTGCACTGTTTGGATATTTCTTCTGCTATCAGGAAACAACAAAGCCCACCCTGCAGCAATGGGGCACGGCTGTCTGCCAGAGCTCACAGCCAGCCAGACTGCCCACATCCCTTCCTTTGTGCTCCTTGGCTAGAAGTGACAAACCAGAAGCAACAAGGCTGCCAGAGGACTCCATGGCACAGAAAAGATCACTAGAGCGGCAGACTGCTCACGTCCTGCTGGCACCGCTGCTCTCCGGGGCGGGACAAATCCATTTCAAATGTACAGCAGAGAGGAGCAAGGTTCCCTCTGTGACTTACCAACTTTGGCAAAGGCCTCCTTGAGTTCCTCCAGCTCATCTTTGGAAATTTGCGTGGTGTTGGCCATCTCATGCATTTATGGAGTACCTAAAGAGAGAAAAAGGACCCTGTGTGAAACCAGGCTGCATTCAAATACATGCAGTTTTGCATACAGTTTTCAACAGCAGTATAGTTACAATCAGTACCAAGGTCACTACAGTTCTCAAAGCCACGTTTATCTTTCCACTAAGAAAACAGATGTGTGAAACTCAGAAGATGGGAAATGCACTCCTTAACAAATCAAAAATCCCATTAGCTTTGTTAATATTTAGCTCTGTGTATTTATTTTACGGGCCATGCTGTTCTGCACACATTAAGGTACCTACTACTGCTACGTTCTGTAGGTCAGAAAAGCTCCCATCTCCAGGGATTTTCTACAACTTTGAACAAAATCAAAATTGAGAGTTAAAATATTGATGCAAGAGATACTGAACGCTCTGCCTGCCTGCCTGTCCCCTGAGAGCACACAGATACCAAACCAAAATAGTAAAGATTCTGAACAGTACTGAAAAAGGTCTTTAAAAGGTCTTTTTGCACATAGTATACTTGATATTGTTTGCAAAAAGGAAATACTCTGCTTTTCTACAAGAAAACTGTTTGACTAAGCAAACACCTACCTATTTCCCCAGAGTCAATCTCTATATAAACCATGTAAGCAGCAGGCTGTTTGCACTGCCGCTGACCCCTCCACGCGCCTGAGCAAGGCGGGCAGGAACACTGCAAGCCGGCGCGGAACAGCAGGCATCAGCCATGCTCAACCCCGAGTACGCAGAAACCACACTTCGATCACATCTGCTTGGCGTTTAAGGAACAGAGAGGAGGAAGCGTACAGTTCCTACACCCATCTGCTCTAATCCTCCTTTCCAAGCACTGATTCGGTGCCACCTGGCCACTCTGGACATGACATATCACCATAAGGATCGGAAAAGGTCAGGGACCTGCTCATGTCCCATTCCCACCACACTCGTGACAGCATCACCAGATGCCCTGTTGGCACTTTGGCCAATATAACCACTCAGCAGCTGATGGAACAAGGTGAACAGGGCAATCCCTGTGCATGAAAGAAAGGTAGGCGTTGATAAGCACATTGTAGCTCAGCATCCTTAAAAATGGGAATCTGGGCAGGCTCAGTGCAACTTCAAATGCGACTTGCATCCCAAGATTTTCCAGCTCCCACTTTGTTAGATACAGTGGCTGTCAATTGAGACATAAGAGGCTCCTCCTCTGCCTATGGGAACAGACAGCAGCCATCTCCTCCGTAAGCAAAGGGATGAGGGGTGAATTCAGGTTTACAGCTGTCAGAAGGCAGGATCCAGAATGGGCTGGCTTGTTGCTCCTGGGACAAAAGGTTCGGTTTCACAAATGCCCATGCTCTGATGAGCAAGCCTCTTCTGTCTGAGGCTCCCAGCTGCCTTCACAAGCACTTTTCAGCTTAAGAACACAAGTTTGCCTGTAGCTGTAAATATTCATTTTCTGTAACACTTCACTCAGTCTGGAAAGAATGAAGTTGTTAGAGATGAGAGCGATGGGCAGGTGTGGCAGGCTGGGAAAGCAGCTCAGACAGGTGCTAGCAGCACAGAAAGTCAACAAGGAGTTGCATCACTGCAGACATGAAGGAGAGCACATCACACCCCAGCTCCCAGCGCCTGCAGAGCTGCCAGCAGACCAGAGATGCTTAACAATCAGTAAAAGTCACCAACAGCAAGACAGCCAACTTCATCATCGGGCTCATACTGCAAGAATGGGGCAGGGAGAAGGATTGCAGTAAAGCTGCATCTGACTGAGAGGAAAAAAAAAAAAAAACCAACACAAAGCACTATGCTAAATTTTTTGTACTGTTTCACTGATTACAAGTTAGGCTAGTTGACCAAGGAAATGCTACCATGCAGGCCCCCGCAAGATGCAGGAATGCTGGGTGCAGCACTGCCCATCTTACTGGATGCCCAGTCTGCCAGAGCAGGACCCATCCCGTTCCCAAGGCAGCCCCGTCCCCGCAGCCCTCCCACCAGCCTCGGTGCCACCAAAACCTGGCTGCTATTTCCAAGGGATAAAGGAGTTGCTCAGCAAGAAAGTCCGCTCTGAGCAAGCTTGGTGCATGCTAAGGGAGGTGGATTTCACAACTGGCAGAAACACTTGGGGAACGCTATCGGGAATGGAGACAGTTTTGGCTACGCAGGCAGGCAGGTGGCATAAGCTGCCAGGCAGGAGATGCCAAGCTACAAGACTTAAAATTCAGCCAACAAGTTCTGCCTCAAGTTCTTCCCAAGTTCTGCCTCCTTCCTAATCCTCATTTGCACCAATTCATTTTCAAACCATGAGGACTTCTCTTAAAAGGGTATTTCCAAAAGCATCATTATCTAGCCACTTCATTGGAATTTAATTTGCTGCCGACTATCCCTAATGTCTTTAACAACAAGACAAGCAGTGAACATCACCATAAGATGAGAGATTTTTTTTTTTTTTAAAAAATAATAATAAAAAAATTAATTAAAAAAGCTGCTGCTTGACTTTATCAGGAAAGTATCATGCTCTAGATATGCCCTGCAGTTTTTTTTCTATTTTTCCCTCCCAGCCCCTATGCTGTTCAGCTCAGTCAGTAAGTCTATAAAAGAGGTTTACCACTCAGTTTTTGTGTCACTTCTTCCTTCTCTGTTTCACCACTTGAGAGGAGAGAGGCAGAATTTGAACCAGAGAAAAAGCAGACACCTGACCTTGTTATAGCTGTCTGGGAGGGGAAAGTGTGTTATGATATAACAAAACAGTATATGAAAAGGTTAGTGGACCACAAAGCTACAAGTTGACAGGGACTGTTAAGCTCCCAAGCAATTTTACAGAGGGGTTTTTTTTTTTTTTGTAACAGAGAGGTATCACACCAACATCGGCATACTGGGCTGAGGGGCAGGGGAGCTTTTCAGTTTTTTGTTGTGTGGGGTTTTTTTTTGTTTGTTTTTAATAGCTGAGTCTAGGGCATTCAGAATCATGTTTTTCATTCAGATGCATTTTTAAACAAGAGGCTTTGTCTTCACGGACATAAAAAGCCCTTTTATCACACTGGCACAGGGCTTACCCATCAGCTGCCTCACCCAAAGCCGTGTGAAGATGCAGCACTGCGCTGCTCACGCCTCACCATCTCACACTTGCTCCTACTGCAAGCAAAGTCTCTGCCAGGGCATGCAATAACGACAGCCAGAGACAAACTCATGTTTAAAGGGAAAAGAGGAGACAGAAGTGAGCTAGTGATCCCACACCCATTTTACACCTTGGTGAGAGACAGTCCATCGGTCAATGCACACATAAACAGTGTATAAGGAAGCAATTCCTGCTCCAGATCCCTTTTGCTCCTGCCTTCATCCCTCACCTCACAGAAGAAAAGTAAAGGCAGCTCCGTAACGTACACGTGCGCAGAAGCAGCTTTGCAGAAGAGGGAGGCTGGCAGACGGTGCAGCCCATTTCTCTCCTCTGAGGACTTCACTTCGCACCGCAGATCAGAGCTGCTGTAAGCGCATCTCAGGTTTTCAAACATCAACTCCCCTCCCAGAGAGGGGCTGTATCAAGTTTCTGTGCAAACAAATTTTATAGCTTTTAAAACACACTGCAGTCACTGAATCGGGGTGAGTTTATTTGCTCTCCAGACAGAACTGCAATGTGGGCAGGTCAAACGAAGCCGCCCCAGCCCATGTGTTTTCACAGCTGTAAGCCACCTGGAGACAGGCCACTGCAGTGGGGACTGTCACCGGAGGGATGCCTCCACTGCGGCGCTCAGCACGTCCAGTACAAGTGCCAGAAGCTAATCAGGACATTTTGGTGGATTAACTGCTCAGACAGCAAGTTAAAAACACTCCAGCCCAGAGAAAAAAATCCCTGAGACTCTTCCCCAAGAGGGGAAGCCCTCAGAGGTGCATCCCGCACAGAGGATCGGAGGGAAACGAAGGGAGGAAAGGAGCATTCAGGCATTTGCACATCTCCTTGAAAGCTGGAGGATTAATTCAATTTTGAAAACACACGACAACCAAGTATTTCCCGACAGCCACTCAAACCCTTCCAACAGAAACAGAGCTGGAATTTGCTGCTGATCCAGATAGAAGAATTTGCTTTCCTAGCAGCTCCGCATTAGTTTGAAAACCAAGCTGCCCCGTCCCTCCCAGACCCGCCCTGTTTTAATATCTCTGCAACTGACTGATTAACAGCATCCATTTGTTTACTGAAACAGGCAAAGACAGAGACATTAAAGTGTCTCTGACCACTAACCCAGCACATACCAGTCTTGCTTTAGGGATAATGAGCTGGACAGCCAGCCAACTCCGTCACCCACCGCAACCCACGGCAAGTGCCAGAGCCCTGGGTCTGCAGCACTGATGAAGCCACCTTGCTAATTTGTGTTAATTTGGAGGGAATCCCAGGTGATTCAGCTGATGTAGGATCCAGCCCCCAGGCTTCCCGTGGCTCACCCCATCCTCCTCTTCCACCCTGTTTTGCAGGTAGGGCTGGGCCCTGCCAAGAGCCGCATCAGAGAACAGGGTGGCCATCCACACTCCTCTGCTTCCCTTGCCCCACTCACCCTCCTGGCTCCTTTTGCGAGACGTGTGAATCTTGGTCACCACAAAGTCCTTTGCTGCAAGGGCCTCTCCCCCAGTGCCACACAGATTCCCTCCTCAGGGCCAGCAGCATCATGGCCATCCCGGCATGGCCGTGCAAGCTCCAGAGCTGCTGTGCCAGCCCAGGGCAGCTGCTGCTCAGGGCAAAGCGGTGAGGGAAGTGACTCACCGTCAAGGGCTGAAAGCCTGAGTTTTCTTTACAACCCTTTCCAGGTGACTGGGATGCTGCAGGGTTCTCTTGACACTGCAGGAACCACGGGCACCAGCCAGCCCTAGGCTCACGCTGCATTTGGAAATGCTTGCAGGCAGGAGAGGGCACACATACCCAGCACATCCCGTCGCTGGGTGCACCCAGCAGCTCTGCTGGCTCCTTTTTCTGGTCCAGTCCAAGCAAAGCCTTTGAGGTTTTACAGACATCTTCAAACTTGACAGCAAAAGGACGAAGCTAATGCTTCCAATGCACAGACTTGTCTGAAGAATCCTCCAAGATAAATATTTATTGTCATGTTGGAGGAGACAGGGAATTAGGAATTGATGGCCTGTAAATGAAAATCTATCATGCAATCCATCCTCTCCTGCTCATAATCAGTTTGTGCGTTTCAAACAATGTTTTGTTCATCGAATTCCGCCAAGACATCACCCACTTGTTAGGTGTGTTTAGTAGCAAACATCAGGTTGCTGGAAACATGTAAACTTTTATTTGGCAATTACGTTCCAGACAGTCACCAGTCAGAGGGACAGGCTGAAACCAGACCTTCGCCATGCTTTTTTCTTTCCACATGGTGATGGGTGTTGTCCTGATAGAAGCAGTGATGAAGAGATGCTACCACATCCGTAGAGACTGCACTGCACGGTGTCTCACACCTTGCCAACAGCATGACGCTGCCACAAACCACTGTCCCCAAGAAATGACTTTGCTGCTACTCTTTGCATGGATGTGGTGGTACTCATGCACGCAAAACACGGAGGTGCTCCAATTGACTCAGTTACAGCTGTTTCCACTGCCTCGGGAGGAACGGGACACGCAAACCTTTGAGCAGCTATTTCTTCACAGTGCCAGACCTGGAGTCTGGCAGTAGCTGCACCTCTCGTCTGTGACCCAACCAAGCTTTCCAGCCCCATGTGCATCGAGCTCAACACCAATGAAGCTACAGCTCTGCTCTCACAGTCCACTTTAACTATTGAACAGCACTGGGCTGCAATACCTGCAGCAATCACCCAAACCCAGCTTTATTTCATTATTAATCCAGTTTTTCTCATCCATGCACAGTACCATACAACTCACCTTCCTCAACAGGCCAAGGACCAACTACAAACAAATTCAATTTTAATACTGAATTTCTCTAAGCTTGTCTTGCTATCTGAATTGACTATCTCCCACCTCCCAGTTCTCCAGCTTCTTCAAGCTACTGCCTTCACACACAGTACATCCCATACACACAGAGCACACTCTGACTTGTCCATGCTGGTTGTGCAGCCCACCAGCTGTTATACAGCCACTTACTGCGTCACAGGGAAGAGACACAGGACCACAGATAGCGATGCCCACGACAAAGACACCTTACGGATCGCTTCTTCCCAATCCCATATTAAGATCACCTCCAGCTGCTGTTTTTTAAGCATCTCTAAATCAGCAAAAGTCCCATTAGTGGGTTTTGCTTTACATTCTTCCACATCCCTGAAAGTGTGATGCTGGGAGAGACAGGCTCCCTGCTACGCTTATTTTCACCTGGGAGCAGACTGTGAGACTTTGCTCCCGTTGTTACACAACTCACCACTGCTGCGGGGGAAAAAAATCTGTCAAATCCATCAGGAGCAGAGACACATGCTGGAGTTAGTCACTACACTTGGCACGCAAGTGGCTCTCTCCGGATTTGGAGACACATCTCTACGGTATCCGCCCCTGGACACACACTTTCCTCCAGCATGGCCAGGTTAAAAACCCCATTTCTCCTAGTTAGACCTGGGATGCCAGCATTTTTCTGAGATGCCCAGCAGGAACCTGCACAGCAGCAGGGTCACTCCAAGCATATGGGAACAACTGCAGAAAACCAGTTTTCCTATGCCTTCTGCTCAGACTTTAACCACTGTCCCAATATCCATGGACAGACTGCACAACCTGATCCTTCACTTTTTGCACACTGGTCAAGGTGTTTTCTCTCCCTTCAAGACAGAACCAGATTTAGTAGCTTTGATCATCTTAAATCCTTATTAAAAACAACTGCTGACCCATCAGCCAATTCACATGCCTCTCCTCTGACTCCCCTGCACAGTCAAGGAGGCTTTTGGGGGTGCAGCCAGGCCCAGATAACAGCACGTTTGGCACCCTGATCTATAACCAAGCTGTAGCCAGTACCCACAGAAAACCCAAAATCAGCATCAAACCTGCTCTCAGCATCAAATAGGAATCTGCCCCTTGCTAAAAGCCTAGGAAAGCCATGTCCTTCAGGGCAGCATCCAGAATACTGAAAGCAGAATAATACTGACACAGAAATTTGTATGGGTCTGAGCAGAGAAACCTCGCAGATACAGAAAACAGAAAGATAGCAAGCAGCTGAGGATGCTTGGCCATGTGACATGCAATTGCCTGAAGGCTGGAAGGAAGCAGAAGTCAAAGTAACACAAATGCCT
>WHYT01016003.1:519727-588732 GCA_009806455.1 Tetrax tetrax
AAGGGGCAGGAAAAAAAAAAAAAAAAAAAAAAAAAAAAAGAAGAAAGAAAAAGCTTCCGCAGTCCTCAATGTGGTCCCCAATAATACATCCCTGTCCAGCCCTGAAGGACTATGAGCCAGAGCTGCCTCTGACGCACATTGAGGGGTGACACGCAATCCTGGAATAGAGTAGATAGATGCTTGCTTACCATCATGGACCAGAGTTTACTATGAGTAGGCTGAACCAACAGTAACCAACCAAATGTAAAACTGGTCTGGAACTCAAAGGGAAGGGAGAAGCACAGAAAGCGTCCTGCAGAGCTACACTCTTCTCTGAAGGCTCCCGACACGGAAGAGCAGGAGCAAGTGAATTGGATGGATGGTCAAAGCACGGGCAGCGCTGGGTTTCAAGGAGTGCAGGTACCTGCTAGACCTTGCAGCTGCACTCACACACACCCATCATGCTGCAGACTCGTGGCTACGCCGTACCGATCGCTTCACTGCTCCAACTCTATCTACAGAGGACGTCTAATCTACAGGGCACAGTAGAAACCAGATAACACTGCTCAAGGCACCAATGAATCAGTCCTTAAAAGCCTCTTTGCCAAATCCTTCTAAATGTTGCATTTTGGCACACCTCTGGAGTTAGCAGAGCGACTACTCCAGGATGAGATCACATTTGAGATCACAACCCACTAGATTGGTTTAACTCACTTTTGAATTTCAATAGTTTGTCCACATCAGTGGAAACAGAACAGCAATATTACCCATTAACTAATGAGTACAGCATGGAACAGGTGGTCCTTTCAAGATCTCTCCGGAAAGGAAGAGCTGAACTGCACCGTGCCTGGAGCTTGCAAAAGCAAATAACATTCAGAGACAATTTAAACCTAAGTGCAAGAAGGTAAAAGAAAGAGGGGCAGGGGTTAGAGTCAGCTAATGGACTGAGACTCAGAAGGCTAAATTTAAATTCCTGGCTCAGGCACAGAAAAGTCATGCTAGCCTCTCAGGAAATTCTTACGATGATAGTAATTCTTATTCTCGCTTACCCCCCCCCCAAAAAGAGCAGCATTAAACACTTCCTTCTGCTTGTTCTGTTTCTTAACCATAAATGACTTCAAGAAAGGACCCATCTCTCACCACGCATGGCAAAACTCAGCCTAAGGCACCCCTCACTTTATGACAGGACTCTCAGAGCGATGGTGGGAAAGCCAACAAGTTCCCGGCCAGCATAAGCGAGGAGAGATGAGAATCACAAGGCTGAATCAGTGCCGATTTCCTTCCCCAGAAGCAACTGGGCCCTGCTTGCTGAGACCTGCAGGTTACCCTCAACATGCTTTGAGGATGTGTCTCGGTTTCCCGATATTCCCCAAAACAGCCCAGTTCCTTACGAGGGTGAGCTGCAGACCTCAGCCTGCGCCCTGTCCCCCAGCAGCTGGATAAAGCCCTTCAAAGGCTGAAGGAAGTCGAGCCCACACAGCCCAGACCCACGTCCATCCCCCCCAGTACCTCCAGCCTCCGCTCTCAGGTAGCGCCTTTGCTTGGCAGGCAAAGCAACCGATATTCAATGTGCCATGAGATAAAGCAAGGAGCGTTGCTCAGTCTGTTGAGCTTCCCTCCTGCCCAGGGAGGGGAATCAACCCAATCCCTGAATTAAATCACAGTACAGTCACCGCTTATTCAATGCCAGCAAACAAGCTCCTGCAAGCCAAACATCCAGCGTGACGGTGCCGATCCCTGGCAAGCTGGACAATAGGGAGTTTCAGCAACTAGTTTTGGGGGGGGTGGGTTTTGTGCAACCTTTTAGAAGGTACAGCTGCGGTCAAGTGATTTTGCAGAGTTTTATCAGTCTGAAGATAAACAGAGCTGTCCTGAAGCGGCACAGCCAGGGCTGAAATTCTGGCAGCTCGGGGACTGCTGCCCAGATGATAAACATTCAGAGAAGCGTGTCAATAAATGTTTTCTTAAATAAAACACTAGAAAATACAAACCGTACTCTAAGCATTGGAATTATGTTTCAAAAGTATCTTAAAAAACAGGAATTTCAGTAACTGATCTCTTACTAGAAAGAGCTACTGGTAAAAGAAGAAAAACCTTCTTCCACCCTTCCCCTGCTACCTACAATCTTCTTTAGAAAGCACTTGGGAAAAAGGGAAAGAAGTCAAAATAATTTGATTCAAAGCAAGAAAGTAACACTAGACTGCAATAAATCAGTGTCGCTGCATAGCTGTCCTAACAGCTTTTGGAAGTGGGAAAAAACCCTGAAAATCCAATACTTACTTTCTCTAGAGAAGATGGTACAGATCCTATCTACCCTTAACAGAAGCAAAAGCATTAATCTCAAAGATGAATGTGAAAGGGCTAGAAGAGAAGGAGAGCTGCTGTCTTTGCCTTCCAGGAGGCTGGCATTAGAGTGCAATCACATTGACTCTGACAGCAGGCTGTTCCCCGCACTTCTCTATAGTTTAACTTACTACGGGGAGGAGCGATAGGGAGCAATATGTAGCAGTCACCAGCCCAGGATCAGGCAAGCCCTACTCCATGACTCTTGGATTTTGGACAAGCATTATTGATCTCTGCAAACTACACCCTAATTAGCAGGTTTCAGGGCCAGGTAAGATCTCCAAGATGCATCCAGCACTCCTGGAGCCAAGCACTAACTTCTCGTTGAGTCCCATCAAGCTGCTTTGCCTCCTCCTCCTCTCTCGGTCCAGCAGCTCAGGCCGTGCCCAATACCCCTAGGACAGGTGTAATGGTTAGAGACGTGTGCACTGTAAACAGCAGGCAATCCCATCTCTACTCCAAATTTCAGGAGAGTGAGTGTCCTCCAGCTGTGGAAATCACTCTTTACAGCCAGATATTCTGCAGAATAAATGCAGGGTAAGAGTAAAGCAAAGCAAAACCTCAGAGCAACACACTCAATACAAACAAAATCTGGACATGAAAAAGCTACACTAGATGTGTTCTACAGGTTTTCGGACATGTTAAGTGTAAGTTTTTCAGCACAAAAAAGTTCAGCATTTTAGTCCAATACTCAAAAGTACTTGGTATAGAAGTGTTTTAATGCTAAAGCAGTTGGAGAGGGTCTACACCGGCTTCCAGCATCAAGTATAGCCAGGTTTCTCCAGAAAACGTAGCAAGCAAGATAAACTCCTCTGCTTGGAAACAAACTCCTGCCAGGCTGTGATGCCACACGCCATTCCCACTGGAACAGCAAAGCAGCACTCAGAGCCCAGCCTCTCTGGGTGAAATAACCCAAAAAGTTCAGTAGCCACTACAGCCAGCAGCCTACAGCCATTTCCCAAAAGCACTCAGAGCTCCTCACACTTTCTGCAAGGCAAAGATTTAAATATTTAACACTTCTAGCATGCAAGTTTCAGCAGTTCTGCTTTTAAAAGCCTGCTGCAGACTGAGATGGGATAAGATGTGCCCCAGACGGAAATTTCTGGGAAGGCACACCCTCAGTCCTGACTTGAAAAATTAAATACTTGGTGACGCAAAGTCAGTCGCAGCACTTGCTGCTGCTCTGTTTGCACACGCTGCTCAGTCAGGTGCACAGATAAATTCCAAATTTAAAACACATTAAAACCCGAAATTAATCTTTTTGTTGTGCCCAGAGCTATTTACAGCATTAGGAATCACTAGACGTTTTGCAGAGAAAATAAAAGCAAAACAAGTCATTGCAGGGCAACCTCTGGCACATGCTTGCATCCACGCAGCCAGCCAGAACCCTGAGCAGCAGCCAGCAGCGCGAGGAGCGGCATCTTAACGTCAGCAGGAGACATCCTTACCTTTTCTCCTCTCTCGGGGAAGAGAAATCGCTCCCTCGACTGGCCCGAGCACTGAAGTGTCTCCCACGCCCACAGTGGGGATCTGGAGAGCCAGCATTCCTCCCACCATCCCCGCCCAGCAAATGGGAGAGCCACAGAACGGATGTGGTCATGTCGCAGAAAGAAGCATTAGAAAGGCTAAGGGACAGGCGGCTCGAAGCACCAAATACATACGGAGCAGGGATGGGGGGATCCTCCCCCAGCAACTAGCTTTTGTTCTTGTATTGCTTGGCACTTGGGAACAGGAGGCAGTAAGATATAAAGCTTTTGGGTAAGCAAACTATTTTTACTTCTTTTTTTTTTTTTTTTTACTTAAAAAACCCCACAAATTCTTTTACCTTTTATGTTTTAAATTAAATGCATTTTGTATTGCTAGCTCTTGGCTTGTCCAGCCAAACAGCGACACGGAGCTTCTATTTTGTTTTATGTACCTGTTTTATGGATATCTTTAAAACCACCAGAAGCTCAAATTGAGCAATGAGGATCCAGACCTATTTGTTCTTAGTCTGCACTGAAGGAGGATGCTAACTGCTATCTCACCTCACAGTTCTTAAAAAAACCCAAACGAACAAGTGGTCTGAATGGCTGGTAAATATGGAGTTCTGAGCTGAACCATATTATAATATATTGCATTACAATAATTAATCTCCAACAATTAATCCCTGTCTGGTCTAGAGGAAACACACAGACAGACATCTGCTACCAACCAGGAAGACACAAGCAGCAGAAACATCATGTACTATGTTGTTGCTGATGCAATGCATGGGAGCAGAATCAATCACCGAAAAGGTTAAGTGGAATTTCCTAACTATAATCACATATTTCAGGAATTTCTATTCCCATTAGGTCCATAATGTTTAAGCCCTCCCATAGGTAAAAGGAAAACATGTCACTTACTAATAAGCACAATACTTCAATTAGTGAAGAATTTAAAGAACCTGCGACCGTTCTAAAAATTAAAAATACATGACCAATAGGGTCACTGGGTTTTTTTGTTTCTTTTTAAAAATGACGGCAGCCAGGAAAGTGAGTCATTGCCTGGTCTCATTTCTTGGGCATCACCTAAAAATTTAGCTTCCAGCTGTAAAGTTTCAAAAGAAGTTTAAAAAAAACCACAAACACAAGACCAAAAAACTCAACCCCAACCCCACAACCTGCCAGCTTCCTCAGGTTGGTAAATATCATGGAAACCAGAACAGAGGTTTTTATGCCCAGAACTGCAGCTGCAACTTAGAAAGAAAGAAGCTGGCTTGCAAAACACTTTTGCACTCCACCAAGATCAGGTTGCCTGTGCATCAGACCGGGTTTAGGGGAGAGTGACTTTGACTCTGCTCCGACTCGCATCAGCAACCGGCTTCAGCATCACACCAGCCCCCAGGTGCAAGGAGCCTGTCCAGCCGCTCTGATCCAAACCAGTGACTGCAGCCAGCCCGCAAAGTCCTGAGGCAAACATGCAACAAAATTGCAGAACCTTATTTCAGGAAGTTTAGTATCCCCACTGTTTTCGCTCTACACGTGAGCGCATCACACAGTGTAAATCCATCCTGTAAGCTTTAGGAAGCGCTGAGGCTTGGGGGGTTGACAGGGCCGCGGGAGACCGTGCCAAGGCCCAGTTCCCAAACTGGGTTGTGACTACTGCTATCAACTGCAGAGCCATTGCAGGAGCAATGTCTGCTTTTAGGAGGGAAAAGAAAAACCTCCTCTCCTTGTCTCTGGCATCCCTGTTGCTGGGATAGGAAAGCAGCACCTGCAGATGTGCAGGTGGCAGATTCACACTAAAGAGGTAGCCACCTAAAAGCCATCGGGGCCCCTGGGCCTTCAAACCTCCTCTTGCTCACTTTTCCTTTCCCAGGTAAGCGCAATGGATTCCGCAGGGCTAACAGCTATTCCCATTCCCCCTGCCAGGATGGGAAAGGGGACTGCTCCCCACTGTCATCAGCCAGCACAGTTGCTCTGTGGCTACACCGTGAGGAGAAGTTAACTGATGCACACACAGTGCACATGGAACACCTATCTTCCACGTTTAAAAAGGACCAGCAACAGCCTATTTTATCACAGCTTTAAGGGCACTCTGCTCTCCAAATGCTCCAAATCCAGTCCTGTCAGTCCAACCTGCAATTACACTCAAACCTAAAATAGCACTTCGGCAGCGCCAGCACCACTCATCCCTGCGTCATGCCCCGAGACTCGCCGAGCCAGGGTGTGGTGATGGCAGGCAGCGGACACGCAGCTCCCCGGGCACTCCCAGCCCACTTCCTCAAGCACGGCTGGTCACACACCGCTCCCCAGGCTCTTCCAAAATAGGAAGTTTTAGAGTCAATCCAGTACACCAGTGCATTTTCCTCTTCCTCCCTCTTTAAGAGAGCCTTTTAGGGAAGCACAAGATGCCTGAGGTGCTCAGAAGTTACTCTGCTCAGGTGACAGCTCCACTCCTCTGCACGGAGCATCAGGACCGAGGTTCACACACAACGAGGACCTGCAGCATTGATAGGATGCCTCCAGCTCATCGTTGCGCAAGGACACATCTCCTCCCCAGCTCCAGCTGCCAAGTTTCACTGGGAGGCCACTAATGCGTATTTGCCCTCCAGAGGTTACTCAATGACAGCTGTGGGAGTGGCAGCTGCTGCCTTCCAGGTGATGAGGCAGCAGCAAGGGTAAATCCAGGAGTCACCTTGTCCCTCTCCTCTCACCACTACCCCTCAGGGACAGTCCCTCAGGTAAAGCTCTGGCAGAGGAAGAGAACACATCCAATGTGCTGGCCTTCAGCTACAGTGAGCCATGCAGCCCCGCTGCTCTCTGCGGCAAGTCCCACCACTCAGGAGAGGACAACCACCTGCTCCTGGACAGCAGGATTTCCTGCCCACTCCGCAAGTAGTCTTTTCCACCCCTTGTTAGCAAAGCCAAGAGGTGCCATGCTAATACCAGAAGCTGTACAAGACAACTAACGAAATCCATGGTGATGCACAAGTCCCTGGGCATGCTACACCAGCCCCAATGATTTCTGGCAAGGGTTTTGCCTGCTGGCACAGCTCCTGCCTAAAAAAAAGCTGTTTGCTGGGATACAGCCAGCTCTGCTGTCATTCAGCCAAGTGGGTGTAGGGCACGTCTGCCCCCTCGAGCACCCCCATGCTAGAGAAACCCCCATGGCCAGAGGGCTGGGCTGAGCCACACCAGCCCCAGGAGATCCTAGGGCATCAGTGGTGGCCTCCAGAGGCAGCAAAGGGGCTCAGCCTCCTGCTCTGCCTGCCTGGCCCTGCCTGCTCTAGTGTTGCACACCAAGCATCTTCAGGAGCATTCCTCCTCCTTTGATATAAAAAAAAAAAAAATAAAAATAAAAATAAAAAAAAATAAAAAAAACCCCAACAAAAAAAACCAGGACATGACCAAAAGAGTAACTAGCTGGAAGAGAAACCAGGTAACCTAAATGCTGTACTCCATCAGAAAGAGAACACCACACCTTACGAGCCAGGGCTTTAGAGAGCAAAGCTGAGTGGCCAACCACCATCCCATTTTGGACTGGGATCAGTGTCCATTTACCATGTGCCAGACGCTCCTCTCCTCCAGTCCTGTCCACATTCTCTTTTAAAGATAAGGATTTTGATGAAATTATGCACAGATGATAGAAGCACTCTCCCCTGTGCTTTTTAATACAAATAGAGGCTTTATGCGCTTCTTGCCTTTACCTTCAGCTGTGACCAACTGCAGAGTACATTCCATCAATGTAAACAGCCATTTTGGACTGGGATCAGTGTCCATTTACCATGTGCCAGACGCTCCTCTCCTCCAGTCCTGTCCACATTCTCTTTTAAAGATAAGGATTTTGATGAAATTATGCACAGATGATAGAAGCACTCTCCCCTGTGCTTTTTAATACAAATAGAGGCTTTATGCGCTTCTTGCCTTTACCTTCAGCTGTGACCAACTGCAGAGTACATTCCATCAATGTAAACAGCTACGGAAGGATTAAACAACTGAGGAGCAAGCATTTGACCTTAACTCCTCAATTTATCAGTCTTTTTACAGACAAAAAGATCCATCCTTGCTAGATTTCTTCCTAAAAGCTTCCTGAGCTACTCTTTCAGCGAGCCTGTCATCAGGAAGAAAGCAAGACATTAGTCAGGCTCATGCTTATTTAATAAAAAACTTGCATATGAAGCAGGGACTGAAAGTTAGCCTTTATTTAAAACACGCCTGCAAACTGGAGTATGATTTTGCAGTGCAAAACAGATCTGAGGACTCACTCGATTTACCCTGTCCTCCAAAAGCACTCAGCTTACTAATTAACCGCCTAGTTATTCACAGCCTAGAGCAGGGAGCCATGCAGTCACCCAAGTCAGCAAGCATGCCCAAAACACCGTGCAAAGGATATCTCATGTCTCGCTATTTCATAAGGAAATCAGAGGCTCCACTGATGTCAGCTCCAGGAAATGAGCCACAGGCAGATGATGCCGGAAGCAGCCTTTATATTTAGTAGCGAGTCACTCTATTAAATTCAAAAGATACAAAAGGTGGGTGTGGAGGGGGGATACATGGAAAAAAAGTGAACAAGTTATTCCCTTGAGATTACGGGCAATGGGGAATCCAGAGTTGGGTGGGGGTTTTTTGTAAAGGGAGAAAGAAACTAAAGATGACCTGGGAACCCTTTCTGCACTTTCACTGGAAAAGCAGCTGCCAGATCCTCCGCAGATGCCGGGGCGGATGCCACTGGGGTTTGCTCCGGTCAGTCCCGCGGGCAGGTGTCCGGCCGGAGCAGGGCACCACCAGTCCTGAGGCACTTTCTCACCCTTTCTGCTACATCGTCTTTGAGCCCAAACAGAGGCTGCTGGAAGGAACCTGAAGTGGAGAATATTTTTAAGCCAGTTTTGCAGCTCCACCTAAAGCCACCGCGAAGTGCACCTATGACATCCCAAAGACAACACTTTTCTTTGGGCAATTACAAGCACGGGAATTGAAGGCTGATAAAGACCCAAGTAAGCAAACAGGAGCTGACCTGGACACACAGTAAAACTGCACCCAAGTAGGGCAGACATCACTGCAGGCTGCCATCCAAAGGCCACCCTGTCCCTCTCCTTAGCATTTCAGTCCCCCCACCCCAGCTCACTGTGGGGTCAAACGGACATCAGCACAGGGAAGGAGGGGCAGAGAGGGGCTATCCTTGCACTGCACCCCACTTAGACCAGCTCAGCCACACCACAGAGCAGGCCGCTGGAGAAAGGGTGGCACTGGGGCTGGTAGGAGGGTCTTGCAGGCACAAACGTGCCTTTGCATCTTTCGTCTCAGCTGCCAGGCCTGTCCATCACTCAAGCTAGTCCTTGACATGACTTAGGCAATCCTCTACTCACCTGGAGAAGATACTATCCACTTTAAGTCACTACTCAAGGAAATAGTGCTTTATACTGGAATTGTGCTATTGCGGAACACAAGCAACTGCCCAAGGTTTCTGAACAGGGAAGCTGTTCTGATCCATTTTCTGGCAATATCCAGTTTAGACACATTTACATTTGGGAAGTATAAAGCGTTCATGTGGACTGCATCCTCATGAAATAAACTTCAGATTAATGTGCAAAAACTGCAATTTAATAGGAATGTAGTTCTTTGTACCAAGGTCTTTTGGCAGGAAGAAAAAAAAGTAAGTCTTAAGAGACAGCAAAACCCAATCCTAACTGCAGATTGTACCATAATACAAGTGACAGGAGTACAGATTTGTTCACAAGCGGTTCATATTTTCATACAAGTCCGTCACAAGCCTTTTCACTTTCTGTCAATGATAAATCCTCTGCAGCCTGAGCAGCAGCAACAGCTCTGCAAAGTTTTCAGCTACTTAAGGCAGACTTTCCCCCTGAGAAGACTCACTTTCCAAATACTAAAACATAAATACTGTTACCAAAGCCAAGCACTGTACTTAATTTTGATTTAAGAAGTCAACAGCAAACAAGAGCTATCTCTAATGCCAAGCACCACCAGTGACTTGCCTACAGAAGCAGCCTATTAGATTACTAATAAAATTGGTGTAATCTTCAAAATAAGATTACAACAGCAAAAAGGATGTGGCTCAAAAAATAAACCCAAGGACTGTAGCAAGACTGGCAATTATGCAGAACCAGAGGCCAGGGACTGCTTAATATCTTTCACCTATACGCAAGAAGAGGTTAAACCACTGCAGTCACAGCCTCCTCTGACCAGCAAATAGACATTTCGCCAACTGTTCATCACTGTCCAGACCAGTTTGCTGCAAACCACTCCTGGCTAGGGGGAAGGCTGTGGAAGATTGCCACTGGGTGGCTCTTCCGTCCCACACAACTCATCTGTGGGTCATCTCCCATTATCAGAAAGGTTTCGGTGCTGGGGAGTCAAGGCAAAGCTGGTGCAGCCCATACGTCCACCCCAGCCTATGAGGATCTTTAAGGAGTCACTAGTATCTCATCTGGACATCCTGCCAGATGCTGGAGGTCGAAGCTTTTGTCACGTGGCTCATCATGTTGTGCAAGCGGGCCTACAAATTCCGCCGTGTTGAACTAGTCCAGAATCTCATCTCAAGGGACCTTGAAGCTTTTCCTTGTATTTAGCTCGTGCCTGCATTTGTTGGCTTTCCCCCAAGTGCTCCTTTTGTCTCAGATCCCAACAGAAAATTTTCTGCAGGTTGGACCTGCTGGAGAGGCTGACTTCAGAGGCTCCTACAACTATGGCACTTCTTTTAGATGTGCAAAAAGGTGAGGTAGAATTGGATTACCACTCACACATACACTGCAAGTTATCACCTGTAGCCTTCAGGTCCCTAGAGTGTGATCTTCCCCATACAGCTCATTACACTGTTAATTAGTAAGCTGTCTCACATTTTCCAGCCCATAAAAACCAGCTACTAGCAGCAGACTGATCTCTATGCTGTGAAGTCAGTTTTTTGTTTTGACTGCAGATTTCTCAGTTTAATGCTTTATGAATTAATATTTAAACAAAAACCCTCATCCTTCCAAATTAAAAAAAAAAACCAACCAACCAAACAAAAAACCAAACATCTACAGATCCTACACAAAGCCAAGATTAAGGCATGCTATTTGATAGAAGGCATGAAGCAACTTTGCAGCTCAGGCAGGAGGGGAAGATCTATAGCTGGGAGCAGTAACACCACAAAATAAAACATGGATTACACCAAAGATGTCCAAATGCTAATCAAGAATACTAACTAGAAGTGTCACACAGAAAGGGCAACGCACTAAAAGAAAGTGCAATACCTTGCTACGTGCCAAGGCGATATCAACCCAATGCACAAAGCCTTAATCGCTAAAGTGAATTATTGACCGGTACTGGTTGTAAAGGCTCTGGCATAACAAGGGATTTCAAGGCCATTAGTACAGGGCAGAATCTTATTCCATTTCACGGCTTTCCAATACTTCTTTATATAGACCTTCTGAAGACAGGGAGCAAACAGATCAACTAAAACAACCCTATGTAACCCAGAAAAAAAGGTATACACCGCTTAGAGAATGGCAAAGCAGGGACTGATGCATAAAAGGTCGTGCCGTCAGCGAAGGATTAACTACAGTAGGGCAGCTGGGTGCTGCCATAACCATCCATCCTGGAAAGCTATGGTAACTTCCAGGAGCTTCTTAGCTGGGCAGAAGCAGTGTAAGTTTTTCAAGTTTTCAACAAGATGTCTGACTATGCTGCCTCTGCTTGAGCATTTGGTTTATATAAAACAGTGGCAAGAGCCCAGCTGGAAATCAGATCAACAAGAACATTACAAAGGAGTGGGCAACAGAAGGACAGGGGCAGGACTGCACTGGAACCTCCCATCCGTGTCCCCAAGGAAAGCTTAGTCCCAACCTTGGCCAAACAGCGCAGAAAGGAACAGGCTAAAGTTTAGGTCAGACATTAAGGCCTCTTATTCAAAATATTTTCAGTTTTCAGAAGGCCCAGCTTCCCCTCTCTTCTTATGGAAAGGTGAATTCTACCTAAGTGAAGATTCAGAAACTTGCTTATTACTTCCAGGAGCACTAAGAAACATGAACACATTTGTAAATATATTTCCATTTGTTCTCTATTGACCTCCTCCAAAGTGTTTCTATCTCAGAAACAGTTCTTAAAAAGCAGGAGCCAACCTTCTCACTGCTTGTCTGCACAATACCAATCATAACAGGATAACTTTACATACACCTACAACACCCCATGTTTTCCTAAAATAAAGCCCTCGCAAGCCATTCCTGGAGGCAAAACATTTTGTGCGGAATTCAGGAAGAAAAAGCTTAATTGCAATATTGCTTTGGAACTCACTTCCTTTATTTCTGTGACCAGCTGGAGACAAGCACCTTGTTCTATGCCGGGTCAAGGAAACATTTAACTACAGGATTTATAGTGGAATATATATATATATGTATACACCACCACAGCTGCTCAGCAGTCATAGCAGAAGGCAAACACTGTTTTAAACCAAGGAAAACAACGACAGGCTGGAGAATCAGCCTGCTCAGTAGCATCCTGCTGCAGAGGCTCCAAGGCAGGAGAACATTCAAGCCTGTGCCTGGGATGAGACTCAGCATCCTGGAATCTCAAAACCACAGCCCTGCTCCAAACCCAAACAACACTCCACAGACCCTTCTCCCTGCTGATTAGCACGAAGGAGCACAAGAGTGCAGTGGCAGCGTAAAGAAGGACCTGTTTTTTATGATCTTTCAGACGTTGTTTAGTAAGTGACCCAGCTGAAGCACTGCTTTCACAACTACTAATACCAGTTACAGGGATGGGTAGCTTGAATTCAAATTTCCACTTGGTTAGCGCCGTTCTGGACACACTGAGAACTTTGGTGCACGCCCAGCAGTTTCACCTGCCGGGAGGGGCTCCACTGAGCTCTCCCAGAAAAACAAAGACAGCAACTGTGAAAACACACAGGACCTCGTTGACCATCCCCGTCCTTCCCAGCAGGGTACAGTCAACAGCAGCAGGTTCAGCCTCACTGTTTGTGCAGATAGAGCAAGACACTCTTCTACCTTGCAGCACTGGAAAGACAGTGGGAGAAGCAGATCAGCAATCTCACTTCCCCTGTTATTTTGAGCACAGGCCATTGAATAGATGTCCTGGCACCATGGGCTTCTGCAGCCAGGGCTGGGACAGTACCACGTACACTAGCAACATTACTGGGGCAAAGACCAATGCAAACATTAAAAAAAACCCAAAACCTCATCAAATTTAGGAAGAGAGGCACACATTACTACAAATATGTTAACCCAAGGTGCTGCAGTCTCCAGTACCCGTTGGAAGCTAACGGGTACATCACAGGTGGGATACTCTCATGAAGCCAAAACACTCATCTCACCACTCTTTGTTGACATAAATTGCATCACTCGTAGCCACTGCTTCTGGCACTAACAATGCAGAGTGTTCCGCAGCACTTCCAGCATACAGAAGCAGATCACATCTCACTCGCCCAGTCAGCTCCTGCAATGCCAAGCTGCAAAGATACTTTGAGAGAAATAACAGATAGAAAAGCAAGACTTCAGCTGTAGTTTTCAGATTCTAACGCAACAGACAGGGAAGAACATGTAAATGGCACACAGGCAACTATGAAACCTTCTTTCAGTGACAACCCACCGCACATCACCTTCCACCTAATCCAGAAACTGTACAAGCTCCTGTTATCCAACTTGTGTTTTAAACATCTTGTGCATTCAGCTCTGAAGAGCCCTAATTCAATCCCTAAGATATCGGCAAAAAATCAGTCCCATATATATAAATTGACTGCAGAATTACATGCCTTCCTATCTTCCTTCTAGTATCAAAGTACTTCCCATATGTCAATCTTAAGGAAAAAAAAGTGAGGGATAGCAAAGGGGATTTTTCTTAAACTTCATTTCCCACCACCTCAGTGAGACACAACGCTTTCAGCGGGAATCCAAAAGGATGTTCCTAGAGCTCTGCAATTAATTTCAGGGTTTTTTTTTTTCCCCTAGCAAGACAGTTTCTCCCCACCATCTGGATCCAAGGCAACTGAAGCAGTTCTAGCAAACAAAAGTCTAGCTGGAGCTACACTAATACAACCCAGGCCAGAGGCAGGATCACCTACTGCACACCAGAGGTGAACTGTACCAGCGGTCACCAACACCTCCCGCAAAACACAGCATCTCCCGGAACCACAGCCCCATTCAGCACCTGGCACTGGAAACACAGACACAGGGCAGCAGCACTTGTTTTATGTTCTACGTCTCATGTCCCAGAGTATCAGATTTTCTTCTTTATGTTTATTCCCAAATCGGTGCTTTGCAGGTTTTTCTTTCTTTTGACCTGACCCTGCAGTGGCAATAGTTCACATTGCGTTGTTCCTGTATTTATACAATTTTTAAAAGCAGCCTAGCTAGCATTTTTTCAATAAAAATTCAGTTTCCGCTAGCAAAAAAAAAAACTGTCAGTAGTAAAGACTCAGGAGTTGGGTTTTCCACTTTAAGAATTTGAGATATGAATAAATAGCTCCTTGACTCACAGCTGAAGTAAAAATATGCAGCTGAGTTAGACAAAAGCTGAAGGCTCTGTCCCTAGACTCTAGGAGAAACAAAATCCTTCTAGTGTCCTTCTACAGCCAGTTTCATGACTGTTTACAAAGGTTTTGTAAGACAGACAATATTTCACATTTTTAAGGTTTTTTACAGTCTAGTCTAGTCTAGAAGAACCAGAAACAGAGCAGGCCAAGGCAAAGTCTATAAAAACTGAAGAGAAAAAGGCATTTGAGGGAGAAATTTGATCAACAAGGTCATGTAAACTATTCCAGGCCCACAGAGCACACTAGTCATAAACAGTCATGGAACAGGCGATGGGCAGAATCTCCCTGTCCTCCTCCCATCCCACTCCCCTGCTCATTTATTCCCACTCCAGCCCTAAAGAGCCATAGAAGCTCATGGCTAAGCTGGAGACTTCGATTGCTAGGCAGCACCACCTGGTCCCACATCCCGGATGAGCCGCACGCTGCCTTCCCCCGTGGAGCAGGTCGGAGCCTGCAGGTAGCTGGCATTTGCTACCACCCTGCAAAACTTGCTGCCTCACACAAGCACGGTCAAGGACAGTGGAAAACAAATTAAACAACACAAGAAGTCCACAGTTGAGGTTCATGAGGCAGGGAACAGATGCCCAGAGCAAGGAGACGCTCTACTCTGCTTTCCCATGGCCAACCACTCTGACTCGCCCAAGAAGTTTTGGTTTTGAGGCTCGGCTTTTCCAGGGACAGTAGGGGAATGAGATCGACACACCAGATACTGGTCCACTTCTTGCCTTTAATGTTTCTTTATGTTTTATAAGAAGAGGGAGGAGTGTACAGCTCAGGTCTGAATAGACAGGACTGAGCCAGAGGCTGTGAGACAGGAGGAGTCTCCTGGGCCTCATACTTCTCCCCATAGCACTTGAGCTGGGATACTTAAATTGGCAGCCCAATACCTAGTGCAGCCCCAAAACGTTGCTGTTCTTGCTGGGCATCAAAACACTGGTCAACACGAAGGCAAGAAGATAAAAGGCTGTGTTTTTAGGCCAGGATTGCTATCTCCCCTCGAACGCATGGTCTCCAGCTATCAGAGCAGCGCACACCCTTTCTCACCCAACTCCCTGCCAAGCTCATACAACCAGGTAGCAGAGCAGTTGTAGAAGCATTTGCCTTCCTTTTCAGCTGGCCAGAGCTCTGTCCTTCATACTTAGAGCTACTGACCTGCGAGTCTGCTGGACTTTCCTCAGTGAAATCACCTCCACATCCAGGAAACTCTTCTACTCCCAAACATTCCCCCCAGACAGCAGAGCCTCAGCATCCTCCTGCCACCCATGAGACACCTGGCTATTGCACTAGATGTTACCATCATGGAAAATGAAGTATAACAGCTTCTGCCAGTGTTTTCTTAACAACTGCCTAAGCCAAGATAGGCGTTTTAAGGAATCAAAAAAGGCCTAGACTGCTTCCTGCCCCTGAGGATCAGCAATATGGCATCCATTGACTGCTTCATCCCATCCAGCCAACTCTCTCCGTTAACAAGGATAGAACAGGGACTCTTTCCAGGCCGCTGGACTACAGAGCTTGTGGTCTACAGTTTTCAACTCTTCCAGGTCCTGCAAGAAGCATGACTAAAACTTTACTCAATATCTATGATAACTACATGGCTGGCAGTCAGACACTTGGCTGTACACCTCCCTGATATCAGTCACCTTAGCACTTTTGAATGAATTAGCAGCAAATAGATTTTTCTGAGCTATTTTACAGCTGAACGGCTTCCCGTGGCTGCCAGTGCCTCAGAAACCAAGATGTGAACGTGTTGTGTACAGCTTTCAGCCTGCTGAAAAGAAAGGCTATTTTTAATCCAAGCCTACATAGGGTGGGGCTCAGTCTCCAACTAGGCCAAAAAGCCACCACAATCCACAAGACCAATGTCTGGCAACCTTTGCTGGTAGGCTGATGTCTGTTCTATTTTGAGGATGGGAGGAATTTAGAATAAAAAGATATATAAATTAAAAACAAAAGAGGCTATGAAAAGTGAATAGAGGGAAGGGCCAGACTTATCCTGTGTATTTTGGTCTAAAGAACAGGGCTCTAAAAGAACACAAATCAGAATTACTTTATTTTCCATTTCCTACAGCAGTTTATAAAGTATCATTTATAACATGGGCTGAGAAGAGTACAGCCTCAGTATATATTGTACAGGAGGAAGAGCCAAACTGTGGCTCCTTGCACAGCAGCAAGACCCTCGGGAGAACAAGGCAGGAAAATGTCACCAGCCATAGACATACCACCGCCTATGCAAGAAGGTTTCCCATCTCAGACACCAATACAACAGCTGTTGGGACACACTGATCTTTTGTGATGTTGAGACTGCAAAAAAAAAAGGCAAAGCAGAGTCACAAAAGTGAACTGAAAATAAGAAAAGTTTTGCTTATTTAGGGTTTACAGCCAACAGGCAACCAACACACTAAGAGCAGAGATATTTTGCAGGCTCTCAGCACCTAAATGAACCCCAGATCACAGACTTCCCACATAAACGTACCACTAGGTTTTGTTAGAAGCACTGTCTCAACTTGACATTAAAGCCAACTCAATGTGGTTATTTACTTTGCTGTATTAACCCCACCTTCCTTGCAGTACACAGACCATTTGTCTAAAAGAGGGTACATATAGCTTCTCTCACTGCCTTCAGATGCCCCTTTAACATCCACCCATCCACCCATAAACTGTGAAACACTCACATAGGCATCAGCACCTCTAGAGCTCCTTCTTCACCTGACCAGAGCTGGATTAGTAACCACTACAGACATCTGCAATTACTTCTCTTGGCAGAATGCAAAGAGGGAAGAACAGAAGAGACAGTACAGTGGGCAAAGTGGAAGACTAGCAACGATGAACCTCAAGCACTGCTATCATTTCAGTCCTGGACCTCCTAGGAAAAAAGACAACACCCAAGCAAAACTGTGAAGTTCAACTCAGATTTTATAAGCACAGCAGCAACAATACTGGATGCTGAATGCCTGTTAACACTAAATAATATGTTCACGGCCAACATGACTTCTTCCTTCCTTCCTTGTTCCACCTGTAAGGGACAGCACCAACTACCTGCTCTCTCACTTCCATCACTAAGGGCAGTATGTGACAGGGAAACAGTGAATGAGACAGAAAACTCTATCTTCAGGTTTAAAAAGAAAAAAAAAAAACAAAAAGCTTACTTCAAAACATCAGAAATTAGGCCTCCTGCAGAGACACTACACCTTGTCTTCTCTTGAAGATCACAGTAACAGCCTCTCTTCCCAGCTATGCAGTGGGGACTCTCAGCAGCATCTGTGAGCTGTCACTCTTTTTACAGGAACAAAAAACCTACTGAAGAGGCAGGAAAAACAGCTGTAAGCATTTCAGAGAAGGAAATGAGACAAGGAGGCTGGTTAGAAGCATATGGCCCATATGGATTGACATGAGCAATCGGCAGCAATCCTAACCAGAGCTTCCCATTTCAGACAGTTGTCCTGCTCTCCACATCCTCAGATGCATGTCAAAGTAATCATTATTTTATTTCTTCCATACTGATTCCCAAATCTCAGTAGTGCACAGGCCGCGGTGCCCTGCAGGGACGGTCTGGACGTTGCAGGAGGAGCCAGTTCACGCCCAGCAACCTGCACATCACCCCGCAGCACAGGGCGTTGGACAGCACAGACCAGCCGGGACCAGGGGGCACAAGGAAGGCGACCTACACCTGCCTGCCAGGAATGCTGCATTTCCACAGGGAGCGGTTACCCTCACCGCTCACGGCTGCTGAAGGATGGAGATAAACTAACAGGAATGAATCAGCAAAACAAACAAAAGGGAAAGAATGGGTTTCAATAGCTCTGTCTCTGCTGATGGCAATTCTCCTGGAGACATGGAGGCTACCTCTTCATCATCACACCACTCACAAACCCAGCAATGAAACTAGCTTTGAGTAGCCCAAGCGCTAACCCACAAAACCCAGAGGTGAAACACTAGCTGTTAGAGGAGCACACATGATCTAATTCTTCCAAGTGGGCCAGACAGGACTTGCTTGTCATTCTTGGCATTTTTAATCTATTACCAAAAAAGCCAACGGATTACAGATTCCCAGAGACCAGCAGATGCCACAGCAACTGAGTGCACTGGCCAACACAGCTCAGCACCCTGTCCAGGGAGATCCACACCCCTCTGATGGGAACAGACCTGCCGGGAGAGGGTAGCCTGGGCCACGCAGGCAGTCCTGCTGTCAGGGCAGCTGCCGGTTAGCAGCACTGACGTCAGACATGTCCACCGCAGGGAAGAGCTCAAATACCTCCAACGCCACCACCTCCGGATCAAACAGCGTGGTATGAGCAGAGGGCAGATAGGCACGTCTTCTCCTCCCATCCCACCCTCCAACCCTTTTAAGTGTCTTCCAGCTCCATCGATTCATCATGTTCTCTTGCTCAGCCAGTACAAGAAGACAGGTTGCTCTTTATGCAGATCACAGAGGGTACACCAACACCTTATCACACAGGGTCACATTAAATACCTGAAATTTCATACACAGCACCTGGCACCCAGGTATGGGCTCTGCAGCCACAAACACTCATGAGTCCCATCTTTTGGCTGTAATCAAATCATCTCTTTACTCATTAATTAAAGGGTGGTCATCCATCACCCTCCAGAGGCAGCACGTACTCAGTGCCGCAGCACACCCACCCTGGGAGGTGTGCTGGTGCCACCTGCCAAGGGAAACTGGGTGGGCTGGGGGCTGCAGCACAGTGAGATGGGGCAGAAGAATTTCTGACAGCTGGGATTCCCTGTCCCCAAGCTGATGGCATAGTGTGGCAACACCAGCCAGCCAGGCTCATGCTGCTTGCTGGTAAAGCAGAGGAAATCTACGCTTAGCCTAGCCTTTCACTTGGGAAAGGGATCTGCACAATCCAGGAGACTTGTCACAGGCCATGCTGCAGCTCTCCAAGTGAATCTAACAGCACAGAACACGATGGAGAGATATTATTGAAGCCTCCACTTCAGACCTAGAGGCAGGAAAAACATCCAGGGCATGAAATGCTAATGAGGACAGACAGGACAAGCCTGACCCATCACCTAAAACTTCAGCATTGAAGTACACGAAGGAGGCAGCTGCCAAGACTGAAGCTGTACTAAATGCTGCTGTGTCCAAGCACCACCCGCCCCACGCCCTCTCCCAGCACAGACCACAACGAGGATACCTGCTTATAATTAATTCCCTGCCATCCCATAAATCAAAGAGAGACAGTACATCCATATGAACACCCAAACCTGGGTGCGTGGAGCAGGGAACACAACAATAGCACATTCATGGCTAGCAGTCACACCGCTGCTCAGAGGAACTCCAGGATGGCCGGTTAGCATCATTTCTCCCAGCCACACCACCCAGAGCTCAGATGTTAGACCATCATCACCTAACTGCCTTCAGTCATGAGATCACACCTCTCACCCTTCCCATCTACTTATCTACCAGTAGCAAGAGTAGCAGGTACCTCTGGGCTGGAAAAGGGCTTCAATGGTGCAAGCAGGGAAAGCTGATTCTGCGTCAGAGCCTGAGCGATGCTCTGGAATGGTCAGAGTGCAAACAGCCCCTCCATACACCCCCCCACACACCAGCAGCACTGCAGGCAGAGCTCAGCCAAGACCTACTCACCACAAACACAGCCACTGCTGCTTGTGCAATAACCCAGTTCCCAAAGAGCTCCCAAAGTGCAAAGATGTCAGCAGATGCCTATCAAAGGGTTTGGGGACCAGGGACAGGAAAGAGTAAGGTGATACTGTGACATTCATTAGAATAACCCAACAAATACTGATTTAATACTCTTTTTAATAAGGGTGATGCAGGGTTTTTTCTCCCTCATTTAAAGAGCTGATCAGTTTTGAAATGTACTTGAAAAGCAAAGATATTCAGGAATGTTGTTCTCTGCGTACGCAGAGTTATTTGGTGAACTTTTTAAATTCAGTATTTAGCTGTACCTTTCACACAGATCTGGTGGTACAAGTTTCGGGACCCACGTTTCCCTTTTTTGATGTAATTAGCAACTTTAATTACTCTGGGAGCTCAATGTCCAAAAAGATACCCAGAATACTTAACAAATAGTATTTCATTCAAAAAGTGCTGAGTATGCAAAGGTCAGTAATTAGTTAAGAAATATTAACACATCATATTGTGACTATTTCCAATATGACAAGGAACTTCTCAGTAGTATCTATTAAGTTAAAAATTAATATCTGTTATTGCACCATGCAGATTGATAGCTTGTCAGTCACATGTTTAAACAGCTGGCACTGAGAGACGAAAATCCCCTTTTCTGCGCTGAATGACTGCTCTAACATACATGGAGGCAAAGGCAATATTCAAAGCCTGAACAAAAGACCAACTCAAACCCCGTTTCTTTTGCTGTTTATTGCTACTCTGTGGCACGCAGATAAAGCCAAACCGTTGCCACATAAACGTCACCTGTCCAACTCTCTGTAAACTACAAAGCAACACTGTAGCAGGTGACATCTCTGTCCTTCCTTCTCCACATTTGCTTTCTAACGCTCTTCTTCATCAAAAGCATCACCCTGTCCCTGCACAGGGTCAGCCTGCCTCCCAGCAGGAGCCACCCTCCAAGAGCACGGTCAAACACCATCAGTGAGCTGGGACCGCTGGATCTGTACGAAACCAGTCCCCTCTGGAATAACGCAGACAGGCCAGGCGCTGCTTCACCATCGCTTTCTCTGCCACGGGCAGTTCACACGCAAGATACAGGCCTGTATCTACAGGGGGACAAATGTCCCCAGGGGATTCTGGTCCACAGCACTCAGCTTCTTAAGAAAGAAAGATGTAAAACATTTTAACTTAAAAAAAAAAGAAAGCCAAACTAAACAAAATAACCCTGAAAAAAAAAAACCTGCTATAAAACAGAACTCATTCGGTCTTTGGTTTTGCTGAAAACAGCCCCTTTGTATTTCAACAAATATCTTTTAATGCTATGTAAAACAGGTTACCAAGAACACAGATAGGGTGTACTTGGGCAATGTCACCAAACAAACTACAGCCACATGAAATATCAACCCCCAAGACAACCTCAAGTGCTAAATGAAGCTCTTGTAGTGATGAAGTACACTTACTACCGATCACTATCACATGTACTTACTATTGATCTACTTTAATAATGAAGTGGGTTAAAATATCTATATAGAAAGATGATGGGCACACCCTCCCTAAACTCATTGCCAATCACATAAGAAGAAAAAGCATTTATCTTCTCCTAATGTATTATACTACACACATCAGCAAAAACACAGCTCCTGCACGGATGCTCCAAGAAGCAGAGCAGTTTTACTATGCAGAAGACAGAGATGGAATCTCCAATATGAAGTTTGCCTACAAAGCTATTCATAAGGCACTTGGATCACTTAGGTTGCTGGCAGCTGCTTAAACAAAATTACTGAATTACTGCCTCTAACATCCTTCCCAGTCACTCACTGTGTAGCACTCTCATTTGCTTCTGTCAAGTCAGAACTGTTGTACTTCCACTTCTCCAAAGCCAGTGAAGTTGCTGCAGCGGAGAGCCAAGTAAACACAGCAAAGAGTTACTAGAAGATCCCGCATGAGCGGATTCAGCAGCAAACCCATTTAACCAGGCTGCAATTCCTTCACTCACCATCTTAATCTCACAACAATTGAAACCTGGAGCAGGGAAGTCAGTAAGGGAGCCCCAGGGGAAGGAGTTCCTCTGCATTTATCCCAAATCTGAGCATCCATCAGCCGAATACCTAATGAAGTTGCCGGTCCCCAGAGCCCTCCTCACAGTGAAGTTAATCTAGCCAAAACTACTAAATAGGTTTCTGGAGTATTGAGCATTCTTTAATCTGGGGAGATGTTTGCCTACTTTATAGGAGGGGAAACTTGGTCAGATTAGCTTTGATGAGAGAACAAAGATCCTGGTTAAGCATAGTTCTTTATATCTAGTACTGAATAACTGAGTTTAATAATCCCATTATGATCTCTTAACCCAGACAAAGAATGAGCAATTCATGCTTCACAAGCAGAGAATTCCTTCAAAGGAGCTTGGTTACAACCAAGCAACATCCTCAAATTGTTAAACCTTTGGCAAGATTTACAGGCTGCGATAACGGCAGTGTTTCAAAAAGATTTCTCTTAGCAAATTATTTTATGACATACTGCTTTTTTTTTTTAAGTTATTCAGATGCAAACCATCAGATCTGGAATTTAAGCTCTGCCAGCACACACCCCACAGAAGGCCACCAAATACCCCCAGGGCAGAAACCAGTTGCAGGATATTGCACCCAGGGGACTCGCCTTGTGTCCACTAATCCCCCCGAATTACTGCTCTCCGCTGACAAACTACCAGCAGCTTCTCTTTGCACAAGATTTCTTTTCAAAACAGACTGAACATCGTCATGCACAGCACTAACATATGTTGATCTCTAACTACTCCCTCTTTATATCCAGGTTCCAGCTGTTCTGTTCAAAGTTACTCTGAGCAAGTCTCCCAGCATTAAGTTTTTCTTCTGAAGTTACCAGGCTCACTGGAGAAGTCACAAGTGTTACTGGTTGAACAATGGCTCCAAGTTTTCATGCAAAACCAATTTATTTGAGATATCTATTATCTTTTATAGTCTCTTCTACAGACTGACCGAAAACAGGAAGCCCAGCTCTCGTGTGCACACGCATTCCACTGGGATTGTGTAACAGCAATAACAACCTCGCAGGCTGATTCAATGGCATTTGCTCGGAGCTATACCAACAGCTCTCCCGAAAAGAAATAAATGACTTCAAGTGATGCCCTGCTTCAAGGTATGGATGCTATTACAGAGCAGACACACGCAGCCTGTCCCAAGGAAGCGTTAACTGGAGGTTAGATTCCCATCCACGTGTCTCACTGCTATTTCTACTCAGATAAAAAAGTACGACTGGAGCACAGGCATGCCTGGGGATTTTATTACCTCTGTGAGCATCGGGACTTGATGCCATCCATTAGAACACTTACAGCCGGCGCCAGGGTGCCCCAGCCTTCCCAGTGCGAAGGAAAGCCTAACGCTTCACCTCCTGAAAAATTCCCTGCTCTTCCCCTTCCCTTCGCAGGCTCCCAACAAGAACCCATTGTTCAGGGGAGCAGGGTGACACTTCCTCTCCCAGTCCAAATTAGAGATGTACAAAAATAAACCCCCACAGCTGTCCCACTACTTCACTCTGTTTCACCCCGCTTCAATCAGATGAGAAGTCGGCGCCTCACTTTTTTCTGCTTTTGGGGACGCTGTCCTGCACAAAGGAGAAAAGCTGAATGCAAACCGAATCCCCTTCTCACTCAGTGCTGCCCTGCGGGAAGCAGCACCTCCCCTCCCCTGCAGCCGGGCTCTGCTTCCAGCAGCTCGCACAAAGCCCGAAGTTTTGCAGGAGCCGGGGCTCTCGCCCCTCTCCGCCGCGGCCCGCCCGCACCAGTCCCGCTAACAGCGGCCCCGGGGCGGCGCCGCCGGGGTGAAGTTTGCCGGAGGGGGTGGAGCACGCCAGCGCCTTTCCACCGCCGCCGGACCCCGCGTCCCGCCGGGCACCGGTCTCCGCGCCCGTCCCGCCGGACCCCCCCGGGGCGGGGACCCGCGCCTGGGCGAGCGGCAGCGAGGGCCCCGCGGAGCCCCTGGGGCCGGTCGGCGCCTCCCGCCCCGCCGCCGCCGCCGGGATGCTCCGCCGGGCAGCTCCGGGCGGCGGGGCAAGCGCCGGCAACTTTCCCCGAGTTGGAGCCGCGCTCCCGGGAGCACTCACCGGCCGAGCCGAGCCGAGCCGTGCCGAGCCGCCGCTCCAAGCCGGGCCGTGCAGTGCCGCGCGGAGCCGAGCCGTGCCGTGCCGTGCCGTGCCGTGCCGAGCTGAGCCGTGCCCCAGCCCCGCTGCCCGCGCTCGGCGCGCGCCAGCCCCGCCGCCCCAGCCGGATTGGGCCGCGCGCCTGCACATCACGGCGTCCCGGCGCGGCGATTAGGCGGGCGCGGAGTCACTCAGGGCGGGGAGGAGCCGCGGTCCCAGCCCGGGCGCGCTCCCGTCCCCCGGCTGCCCTGCCCTGCCCTGCCCTATCTTCCTCTGCCAGCATCCCTCGTGTCCTGCGTGCATCCCACCCCCCGGGCACGTATCCCTCCAGTCCTGCGAGCACCCCTCATTCTTCCCCTGTGGGCAACTCCCGTCCACGCAGGCACCCCTTCTTCCCTACGAGCGTCCCTGCCTTTTCCCGTGCTTGCATCCCTCCTCCCGTGCAAGACGCATCCTTTCTCCCGTGCGCAGGCAGCTGTGGCGCCCTCAGCCCTGCCACGAAGACAGGAGCTCTGGGTTCTCCTTGCAATCTCCCTTTGCAATTTCTGCAGGAGCAAGTCTGCTGGGTGGTGCTGAGAATGCCCAGGGGAAGCTGTTGCTGGTGGGCACGGCGGACAAGGGGCTCCCCACACAAAGGGAGAGAGCCTGGCTGCCACGAGGAGCATGTGGGGTGCAGGTGCCCGGGCACTTGCACCCCTACTCTGTGCTCCCGGGCGGGCCTTTCCCCACCCAGCTGTCTGATTTGGGATAGGTAGCCTCATGACTGTCCTGATTTCTGCATTTGCCACACAGACATTCACACCGAAAATTGCTAGAAGGGCTCAGGAAACCAAAGGCCTTAGGGATGCTTTGGCGTAGAAGTGGTGGAGAATAGAAGTTAATTCAAAAGAGGCCTTGAACCGAGAAATAAAAAGCAAAAGCTGTGCTGGGAAGAAGGAGGAGAATGGAGAGAAGGAGCCAGGGGGCCAAAGCGGCACTGCGGAGCTGGGCCAGAAAAGGGGGAAGCCGTTCCCCCAAACGAGGGACCTCACACTCCCCAGCAGCCTGACACTGCCATCTCCACCAGGCCCAGGAGAAAACATGGCCTCGGCTATTAATACCTTCTGGTTTTAGGAGAAAAGCAGATATATTTTCAGGCACACAAGACCCTTTTCAGGTCAGAAAGATGAGCCGTTCCCATGCCTGGAGGTGAGAACAGCACAAAGTAATAAATTCAGGCATAAAACAGGAGCATTAATACAAAGTGCTAGCTCTTGTATAAAGTAATAGCACATGTCCCATTTTTTTGTGTTTGACTATTTTCCATCACTCTCAGAAAATTTAAACTTGCAGAAAGGTGATAGTTACCTAACAAACTATTAATAGCTAAGGATCATTCTCTCTCTTCTCTTTAAAAAAATAAACGTAGGCCATATTTGACTAGAACTGCCCAGTAAAATCCATTGTAATGCGTATTCATTTCTCTATGTTGCCAGTGTTACAGGTGCACATTTCTGGATCTGAATTGCATAGTCACACATTATGAGTCTTTGTATGAATTATTTACAAAAAGACTGTCAGTCCGATCATTGCAGAATAAAACAAAACACATTTCATTGTCAAAACCATCAGGAAAAATAATTTTGCAGTTAGTTTTTCAAAGCTACAAAATGACAAGGTCTCACAGTGGTCCCACATGATGGAAGCAGCACAGTTCACAGTGGGAGTTTCCTCATCACATTAGCAAGAGCAGTTTCCTGAGAAGAATTAGATGCTCTTCCCTTCATCTTTTTATTCTTTTTATACAGTTGGATTTCTTATTGGATGTCAGAAACTCTTACATATTCATCAATTTATTAGACTAGCTCTCAGGAGATAGAAGTAGTAATTTTATACTGATTTAAAGGATTAGTTCAATTTTACGGTCTGTGGTGGTAGTCTTGTGTTCAGATTAGGCCGATGCTTCACATTGCATTACAAACAACAAAACTGTTAATATTTCTGATTCTGGTTGCGAATTTTAGCAAAAAACCCACAAACTTTAGATTATTTTTTTGTCAGATCTTGCTAGCATGCCAACACAAAAGAGCTAGAGACATGAAATCATCTCTGTTGACCTTGACTATTCAGAAAATGCAGATTACACGTTTCCATGCCCTGCTTTTGTCCAAACCAGTAGTATGAAACAGGCAACTCTTTGTTCTCCAAATGAGGGAGTGAAGTATTAAACATATTGAACATTTAGCAGTTGCCTCTTTATTAGGAATTCCCCATGTCTTCATACACAAAGGAAGTTAAACTATGGTAGACAAATCCATTAATTCAGCTACAAACACCACTTAGTATCCTGATATAGTCATCAAGCTCAGTTTAAGATTTTTATTGCTACTCAATGTAACTACTACATTCTGAGTGAGATGTCAAAACATGGAGATTCATTTACACATAACTAGCAAATGCGTTCTTTGCAAAAACACAAAACTGCATGTCTGTAGGTGATTATTTATGGTTAAAAAACACTCATTAACACAGATACTAGCTTCCCTTTCTCATGAAAAATAAACAAAGGGGTGAGTAATTACTGATTTGTGAAAGATTGAACAAACTTTTTCAAGAGCACCTCACAGCACGCGGTTGAATTCTGATTTCACTGTATCCACAGGTGATGTAGCTGAGGGAGGAAAAGTAAAATTTTGGCAAAGTTCACAGGGGAAAACCAGTGCCCTTATAAAAAGTCTCATGGAGATTTTAAACAGAGACTGAAGCACAGGGTGGATCTGGAATATCAGTGCTGGGCAGTGTTTGAAATGATGTTTGGGACATTTTTAGAGCCCCTTCGAAAATAGTGCTATTAGGAAAACAACAAAGAGCTCTGTTTACACAGAGGGACTTTCCACATAGTGGCATGCATGAACGGAGAGGCTGGGCCAGACAGGCAACAGGTATTTCCAACCTGATTTACGCCATTGGTAGTTTTATTTAATATGAGTTTTAAATAAAGCTGTAGTGAAATATTTTTGTGGAAAATACACACTTGTAAGATGGTAACTTCACAAACTACTAGCATATAGGAACTTAGAAGCAAGGAAATAGGCCATATTTTTTGAAGCTTAGTTTAAACAATGCTTCATTAATTCTCTTCTTCAGCAGAGTATAGTGAATTTAACAGGTATCAAAAAATGCCCTGGCTACAGAGACACAATGGAAGGGCTGCCTGCTGGATTTTTGTGTTGAACATTTTTAACTGTAAGGATATGAAGTTGCATAAATGCAGTTTGTTGTAACAATCACCACCAGGCAGATGAAGGGCTGATCCTGCTGCCAGTACAACTTTGCCACTGACTCCAGTGGAAGCTGGACCAGCCGTTAACAGACTTTGCCACTACCAGCATAATGTTTGTGTGACTCTGTGCCTACAGAAATAAAATCAATTTTAATTATGTCTGTTTAAATGTAAGCTTCATATCTGGCAGCTTAGCAATACATCTCCTGTACTGCTTTTCCATTGTATAAAAGTTATACCTTTGCTTTTGGGCAGGTTATTGCATAATATCTGTTTTTAGCATATAATTATGGTCACTTACCTGTGAGAGTGTCTTACTGAGGCAATGCTCAGCTGAAATAGTTAGAGCAGGACTATGAGGATAAATAATGCTTGTCTTTTCAGTGGCAAATCTGACTCATTTCTGATTGAGAGCTCCTACCAACATGACAAACAAAAAAATAGCTCATTGTCTGTTAAAGAAGAGGTGGTGCCTTTTGGAAAGGGTACGCAAGAAAAAATATGGTCCAAAGAGATGCTGTGAAACATCATATGGTGTGCATCTTGGCCACATCCCGTTTATAAGCTAGCTGCTTTAAGATCAAGGTCATCATAGTGAGGGGTGGTGACAATCAGGAAGAAGGAGAGGAAGTCTAATGGAGTAATTAAAAACTTGTGTCTCTGGTGCGTGGTGGGCCAAAGAGACAGAGAAACTGCAAATAATACTGGGGGAGCGATAAGCATATGGGTTAGAAGTGGCCCTTAAAGAAATGGTCTTTAAAGCAGTTGGTGTGAAGTTCTTCCATTAGAATTAAGGCATCTGTCCTCAGCTAGACTTCTGTTTTGTTTTGTTTTCTGCAAATACTTACAACATTAACAGAATCTAAGAACCAGGATATTAATGTCAAAAACACTTGTCATCAATCAAGGAGGACAACTGAGTGGTGCTATGAATAGATTAATAAGCTGGAACTGGTTTGTTTGTTTTTTTTCCATTGCAAGAAAGCAGATGGAAATCTGCATAATATTTTGAACTACAGCAAATTGAATTTACCTCCTGCTAGAAACATTTACTCAAATAATTCTGGGTACTGCTTTACTTAAAAACAACTTTTGGGAAATAAAGTTTATCCATCAAGGTTGGCAAGGAATCTATAGTAAAATCTATAGTAAAAGTCTAAAGGCTCCTGTGAGGCTCCTCAGATGAATGTCGATTCCCACCAAAGTTATCATCGTGCCAGGCTGTAGGCAAGCTGCCTGCCAGCTGCCTTCCCTCTCACTGTCCTGATGGACAGATAACAGACCACGTCGCAGGACTCTGGACTGTGTTATGAAACCACCAGTGCCTCCTGTTTGTTCTGCTGTAAGGCAAGCTCGTGCTTTGGCAAAGGGATTGCCCGGGGTTTCATGCTGCCTCCATTCTGCAGTGTAGGTTTTATTTGTTTGAAATCGCGCTCTTTCCTGTCAAGGGGAGTTTTTCAGTGATTGCCCATGCAGCACAAGGAGAGCTCTGTGCTTACAACCCCACAGTGGCAAGCCGGAGTAATTCACATTATGTCTCTGTACAACCCTTAACGACAGTTCTTTTTATGGGCCAAGCTTCCAGAGGACTCATTGACCTTTGAAGCATGCAGGAGAGTGGGTGACTTTAGATTTTATTTGCAGTTGATATCAACAGGGTGAACTTCCCTCCTTCATCGTTGTGAAGCAAACAAAAAAAAAAGCATCATGGTAATGAGAAGGTGGTTTTCTCTCTTTTCTTTACTTATCAACCCATCAGACTCTCAAAAGCTACTGAATCCACACTCCCTTTCTCCTAGCTAATGTACAAACAACTGTCTCCAAAGAAAATCATGTTTCCAGAGAGCACAAGACGCAGGTCAGGCATAGGTAGTTTTGGGCAGCAGTTAGCTGCAAACTGTGGGAAATACAGTCACTGCCCATGCAGCTGACCATCGTTCATTTTGGTCATTTATCTAGGTTGATGATTTGACGTGCAGTAACCCGGTTATTACTGCAGCTTGACGTTCTGCATGCAGCTTCTTATTATTAAATCCTGGCAACCCACTCAGAGTGGGACAACGTCACCCTGGAACAAGTTTTTAGGAAGGGTTTAAAGGGGGGAAGCCTGGTGGTTTGGCAAGCTAGGACCGGGTCAATATTTCATGCAGTTGGTTCTCTGATGGGACAAGACTGGAGGCAGGAAACAAAAAAGCTGCTGACGCAGGCAGTTCTGGACGGTATAGAGAGCTTGGAATGGGATGAACTGGAAAGTGTACAGGGCCTCCAAGGAGGACTCTTGTCTGCTCAGCAGTGGCCCTCGTGCCAGTCAGGCTTGCCAGTGATGGCCTTGCTTTCCTCTTTCTCTCCACTCTGCCTTCCTTTGGCTCAGCTCAGGTTAAAATGAGGTACACAGAGACTGTATGGCAGCTAATGAATAATATTCATCTGCTACAGGATGAGATGGTGAGGCTGTGCTTGATAACTAAGGAAGTATTCTTGCTACTCAAAGACACTGCTTCTCGTGTTCCTAATAGTTCCCCATTTGCTAGTAACTAATTCAGACTTTTTTTGTCTTTCTAGTCCATAATATATTTGTGAATATTTTCTTCACATTTTCTCTGAACTTTCTTCTTGCTTTTTGTATTTTTTTGCCCCTCTACCTTTTGTCTCCCCCTCTATTTTACTCACGCTGGCACAAAGTTCCCCCATCTCCTACAAAACTTAGCCATCCCACAGCCTCCAAAATCCGTGGTGAGCGGAAGCAGAGCAGGGCTGTCTACATTCCTGCAAGCCCAAGGCTTGGGAGACGGCATGGATATGTGCCAGTGCTAATAAATCGGGAACTGTTAGTGACTGTGTAAAGCAGAAAAATTGCAGAACAAGATAAGACAGAATCCTCATAAGCTGATTTTGGATGAGGGTATTTACCAAGGGGAAAAAATAGGTTATCCTTAAATGTGTATCTCTCTATCAGCCATATGCGTGTTTGTGCAGGCGCTATGCCGTGTGTAAAAGGCAGCAGGAACATGTGTTGAAGTGTATTGGTGACACACACTCTGCCTCTTTGCAGCCTGCCCAGCAGAGAAGTTGCAGTGCAGTTTTGCAGCCAGGCCATGGTTGGGGGTGACCGTTCCCAGCTCTGAGGCCAGGCTGCACCACGCCTGCCAAACTAAACACCCCGTGTAGCTCCAGTTGGGCCCAGCATGCACAAAATCCCATGCAGTGGCAGGACCAACTGAGCAAAGCAGTTTCTCTTACGGGTCTAGTAACCGCAAGGCGTTATTACCTGTGCCTGCAGAGCAGAGATCAGGCCAAGCTTGTGTTGCAGCAAGGCAGGTCTGCAGGTCAGAGGAAGCTGCTTCTTTCTCCAGGGCTGATTGCAGCTCCAGGTAGCTGAGTGCTGCTGGGGCAGGGCTGATCCTGCTGCATCCAACCAGGGAGGCTCTGGTGGGTGCCATCTCCCCAGCGCGGGTGGGGTGCATCGACTGGTGCTGGCACATCAGCCAACATTTACATATCAGTGCTTTGCATTCCCTAAGCTTTATTGCTATGGTCACAGCAGGAAAGAGAGAACTGGTGGAAAATAATGTGACTTCTGTGGTAATTGATGTGCTGGGTAGGGCAGAGAGCAGAGGAACTGCTTGTGATGGACGAGAAGAACATGAGGAACTGCAGAGAGAGGGCAAACAAAAATCAGTCTAGGGTGATTCACATTCAGGTCATCCTGCTGTGGGGCATGGGACAGACTAGCTACCCTCTCCAAGACCCTTCCAGCCTTTTCTCCTGCTTTTGCTGTTCCTGTTTGTTGCAGGAAAGCACCTCTTCATGCCAGTCACACTGGGATTTCTCCCCCTTCCCATCTGTGCAGGACCCTAAACAGCACGCAGGGTGCAGCTACAGTGCGTGAAGCAGCTGGAGGATGTAGGTGCAATGGGGTTAGCCTCATCCCCAGCCCCATAAGTGGTGCTCAGCTCCATCCTCCCAGCACAGGAGCATGGATCAGTCCTCAGGGCAGCAGCACACAGCATGCTGGATGCAGCTGGCAGCAATGCTTTCTCCTTCCTGACCCCACCACCATACTCTCTGTGCTTAGCTCTTGCTGTTCCAGTTTTTGCTGATCTAGACGTGTTAAAATTAATTTTTCTCTTGGTGCCTGACTCTGGGCAGGGTTATTAGGTAGCTGGGTCACTGCAGTATGTGACTGTCAGCTGCTGAAATCATTTGCTTTGGGCCGCGGGTTGGTAACCCACTAAAGACCTCCTTTGGAATGATGACTAATCAGCATCAAAACTCCTGCAAACTTCATTTTAAAAACAAGGAATATTTTCTTCAAAAAGAACAAGAAAACTGCATTTCTGTGTTGTAAAATGATTGGTCTTTATGTGGCAAGAGCCCAGCTCATTTCCCCTCCGGTCTGCATTCTGGAATCATTACCACACTTATTTCCAGTAGTGCAGAAAGTCTTTTCCATATGCCTCCTCTTCAGCCAGTAGTCTGTAGCTAGTGTTTAATGTTTCCTAGGCAGGAGGAGACGAGGATAAACCAACAGCTCTACTGTGATGACAGCCACCTTAGAAAACATAAAACCTTTCTCTAAAAGCAGTTGCCAGGTCTGAGAGCAAGCCCAGTCCTGCAGACAGTATTTCAACAATGCCTCAGAGGAGTGTGCAGCCTTGGGACAGTCTGTGCGAGGAGTTCATGGAAAGCTCCCGTGTCCCCAAAAAAATCTCATCAGTCAGAGCAGGATTATACCTTGTCCTGGGTGAGGGGAGAGTGCTCAGCAATGAAGAAGCTGCATAAAGTTAAAAATTCATTTGAACAAGCAGTTCCTTATGAATTCATAGCAAAACTTGTTTTGCATGGTTATTTGCTTTCACTGACATTGAAGAGCATTTGTGCCGATTAAGATGGTTGAGCAGAAGCCTCATCTTCTGCGCTCACATAACTTCCATCACAGCAAATTTTAACAGGACGCTGTCCTGGCATTTCACATTCCAGCCTGACGACAGTCTGCAGGTTTTGACCAACATGCTCTATAAAAAAAAAGTCATTTACTGGAAAAGGACAGTAAACAGCTCATAAAAAGTGTTTCTCAGCATGAGCTCCAGAAAGGAATTCATCCCAGAAGCCCATCTCTCTTTCTTTGTTAGAGCTGATAGGGACGTGTGGAATGGAAGGATATTCATAGCTGCAACGTGGCTTAAAAACAGAAGAAAATAATACTCTTGTGGGAAAAAAAAAAAACCAAACGTTCTCTGGTGGGTTGGGCATAGGCAGAATTAGAAACCAGGCAGTGTGGTCCTCAAGCAAGGGAACTCCATGTCCTCCTGCTTCTGCAGCAGGCACTGAAGGTCTTTTAAGCATGGCAGATGATACCAGTGAGGGACCCTCAGTTCCCACATGGTGAGGACACCTGAGATAACCAGACGCTGGCCAGGCTGACCTATACAGGGCAAACTGATTCTCAGAAGGACACTGTGGACCCCTGCTCCCACCCTCACCAATCCAAATATATGCCCCAAAGCATCTGCCCCAGGCGTTTTATCACTGCGAGGTTTACGGTCTGGGTCTTTGCACCTCTTTTGTGTCCCTGTTGCAGCAGCCACTCCAATGGAAGTGCCCAAAGCTGCATTTCTTTAGAGATCCACCTTTTTTGACTAGGAGTGGATGGTCCAAGACATTTCCAAGGGCCACGCTTGCAGGAGAGGTGACCATGTGCTCACCAGCATGCAGCCCAGCTGCCTGCCTCCAGGCACCACAGCTGGCTGGGGCAGGAGGTGGCTGCAGTTACAGCTCTCCCGGCTTCAGCATCTCCTGTGCTCCAGATGGAGACAAAACACAGTGTTAAGAGCTACCAGCACCAAATACCCTAGATGGAGTAAGAAGCTCCTCTGATGGACAGAGTAACACATATCTGGCCCACGGAGATCTCATCTCTTGCTTAAACTTGGCAGTGTGAAGAGTTTTGGTCTCTTCCTACGCTTTTTGTTGCTGTTTTAGCATTATCTGTCCTCACTTTTCATATTTTTGGTTTTCCTATCCAGACCAACTTCAATTAGCATGAAAGCCATGAATAAAAGGCGCTTCTTCTAGAAGTAGGGCAAGCAACATTTGGCCTTAGGTTTGATTTTGACCCAAATATTTTTTACAATTGACTTAGTTTTGTGTTCACACATGTATCTCATAAGAAATTTGAGAATGAAACATGGCCAAAGGCATTAACACATAAAAACTTTTTTTTCAGCCACTAAATATCCCCTCCTGATCTGCGAAAAGAGGCTTTTCCAAACATTGTATGCTTATGGTCCATCATATTGGTACTGGAAGAAAATCTGAGGTCACTTTCTTTGTCACATAGCTGCTAAGTAGCCAATACTTGCTTTATCTTTTGAAATGCACTTTCTGCAGCGGTGATGACTACAATATTGTCCGATGGATTTGTCAGGCCAGTTAGCCATGAAGGTAGCTTGGAAAATCTGGCCTTGTTTACAGATTATTTTAAAGGACTGTGTTCACTGTGGGTTTCATTTCTTTATTAATACAATTATTTAAAGATTATATTGAAAGCTGTTTTACAAAGAGTTGGAAATCACACAGTGTGAAAGGCCATGATGAGCTCCCTGGTGAGGCTGGCTCCTCACCATCCTGCTGATCCGGACATGCTCTGACAGTGGGAAGGTGATACCCAACACTGGCAGATGTATCCCCATTCTCCTTCCCTGGGCTCACACCTATACTTTCCTGGTTTCTTTTTTCACTGCTGAGGCCCCATGCTGACGGTGGCTGCTGTGAGCTCAGAGGTCTGCTCATACTTACAGATTTACTGCAAAAAGGGATGCTGACCTCTCCGAGCTGAGGTGTTGTGGTGGGTTGACCCTGGCTGGATGCCAGGTGCCCACCAAAGCCACTCTGTCACTGCCCTCCTCAACTGGACAGGGGAGAAAATATAATGAAGGGCTCATGGGTTAAGATAAGGACAGGGAGAGATCATCCACTTGGGCAAAACAGACTTGACGTGGGGAAATTAGTTTAATTTATTACCAATCAAATCTGAGTAGGGTAATGAGAAACAAAAACTAAATCTTAAAACACCTTCCCCCCACCCCTCCCTTCTTCCCAGGCTCAACTTCTCTCCCGATTTCCCTCCTTCTCTGCCCTGAGGGGTGCAAGGGGACAGGAAACAGGGGTTGCGGTCAGTTCATCACCTGTTCTCTGCAGCTCTGTCCTCCTTGTAAGGAGGACTCCTGACACTCTTCCCCTGGACAGTCCTCCAAGAACTTCTCCAGTGTGAGCCCTTCCCACAGGCTGCGGTTCTTCACAAACTGCTCCAGTGTGGGTCTCCCGTGGGATCACAGCTCCTGCCGGCAAACCTGCTCCAGCCTGGGCTCCTGTCCCCACGCGGCCACAGGTCCTGCCAGGAGCCTGCTCCAGCGCAGGCCCTCCATGGGCCACAGCCTCCTTCAGGCATCCGCCTGCCCCGGCGTGGGGTCCTCCCCGGGCTGCAGGGGGATCTCTGCTCCTCCGTGGGCCTCCATGGGCTGCAGGGGCACAGCCTGCTCCACCATGGGCTGCACCACGGGCTGCAGGGGAATCTCGGCCAGGAGCAGCATTACTGCTCCCCCTGCTTCTTCACTGACCTTGGCATCTGCAGGGCTGCTCCTCTCACATATTCTCACTTCTTAAATATGTTATCCCAGAAGCGTTACCACTCTTGCTGAAGGGCTCGGCCTTGGCCAGCAGCGGTTCCATCTTGGAGCCGACTGGCATTGGCTCTATCGGACATGGGGGAAGCTTCCAGCACGTTCTCACAGAAGCCACCCCTGTAGGCCCCCTGCTACCAAAACCTTGCCACGCAAACCCAATGTAGGTGTAGAGCTGTGGTTCTGTTTCACAGCCCCATGGGTCCTGGTTCACCCTTCTGCAGTGCCCTGCTATTCCTTCTGAGCTCCTACTCAACCACAAACGGTGTCAGGCCAGCCCTTCTCATAAAAGCTGGGTGTAAGCTTTATGGTGGATAGTAAATTTTCCCCAAAAGGTCAGCTCTGGTGAGCAACAGGAAGTGTGTGGAGTCAGGTCAAACTCAGCAAGTCACCCTCAAATCCTAGGGAATACAAATTCTAACAACAAGTTCAAGTGCAACATTTTAAAGCAACATCATTTGACACTTCATTCTGAATATGAGGTTAAACATTTAAAGGAGGCTGAAAGTGTTCAAGTCAACACAAAGCATTTATTTTTGCTCCGGTTATAACTGACCCTTTTACTGTTCTGTTTCACCAGCCAAACCCTTATTTTCCCATCCTGCAACTGGGAAGAAGAATCTAACTTCCCCAGTGGGGACCGGCCTCCCAGACCTGGGAGCTGGAAGATGTGTTATGTGTAACACGTACCAAATACACCCTTTGCCCTGCAATGCAAATAATCCTGTAATGGTTTTACATCCCCAGCTGGGAGAATGGTTTTTCTGCATACATCCACCTTTCTGATGCATGCACAGCTCCCCTCGTTCAAATCTCAGCTTGAGACCCTAGCATCTTCTTCTCATCATAATAATCTCCAAGTGAGCAAACCAGGATTCTTAAAGCTTCCCCTATCAAGTCCCACCCTAGCTAATGCCACTCAGCTGATGAGTCCTTCAGGCTTGTGAGCTAGGTATTCTTGGCACAGACCAACTTTTTTTTTGTTAAGGCTTGCAATATTTTGCACTATTTTTTAAATTTTCAGCCCTCCTCCAGTGCTACTTCATTGAATACGTTGCTCTGTGTGTTTATCTGCCGCCCTTCACTCTTTGTTCGGAGAATGTAGATGTTTTGAGATAAACATGATCATATCCAGTGCCCACGTGCCTTCTAGCACAGTGGGGTGCTGATCCACACAGGGGATTTCTCAGAGCCATGATTGCGGAGGCAGCAGTGATATCACCAAGGGATACAGGAGGGTGACAGGCTGGGAAAGGCCATGTTTTCTACAGACAAGCCCTTGGGTGACACATATGCTGGGATCTGAATGACCTTTAATGACAGCTTTGCCTTCTGGACACAGATTCCTTGGGGTCAAACAGTCCCTCTGTCCCAAACTGCCCTTTGCGATTTGCCCTTGGCGTCAGGTGCAGCCCTGCCTCATTGGTGTGGCAACTGCCTTCACCTCGGGACAGATCACTCAGTTCCCAAGCCAGCCCTCCTCCCCAGCCGGGAATTGTTGTGAAGCCGTGGAGAGAAGAACTTTGATCTTTATCAGCATGAAAATAAAGACTTCTTGGAGGCCACCCTTCCTCAGGCTCCCAGCTGCTCCAGCTAAGCAGAGCTGCAGCCATCGCCGGTAGCGCTGAGCGTGCCAAGGGAGCACTAACACGTGGCGAGGGGATTACGGAGACACAACTGCTAAACCAACAGCCTGGGCAGGTCGAGCCCTGGGTGCAGGCAGCTGCCTGCAGTGTGGGTAGCCAGGGCGGCTTATGGAATCACCTGTTGCATGGGGGCAGCTCCTCTCAGCCCTCCTGCACATCCATGTGTCTGCAAAACTGATTTTCAGCCTCATAACTATTACGGAAAGCATAACTTACTCAGTGGCAGATGTGCAAGAGTGTAGTATTTCCTCACTTGCTGTGTGAGCAGTGTGATTCAGCTGGGGACAGTCCACACTCCTGCTTGCACCTGCATCTGCTTCCTCTTCCCTTTTCCTTGTAAAATGCTCAGTGTGGAAGAAAACAGGCAGAGGGAGAAGTCACAGGTGGTTGGTCCATGGCCTGTTTTAGCAGGATGGTTTGGACCAGAGGGCTGCGGTTGTCTCTAAGGGACCACAAATGCAGATCTACCCAACATCATCCTTCATCCCCGACTTCTCCTTTACTGCTTCTCTGGCCCCGACCATGAGGTGGCTCATACGAGCTACTCCCTGCTTCCTCCAGCAGCCTGCTGCAAGTTCACAAGCTGCTGGGCAAACACTCATTGTTTGAGTTTTATTGTCTGCGCTATCTTTCTCCCGGCAGCACAGTTATCTGCAGCATGTATAATATACCAGCTTTCCTGTAAAGCTGCCCATGTTTATGGTTTTGTCAATGACAACTCTCTCCTATGACATTTCCGTACCCTAAGGAGGCTGGTAGGAGGATTCAGGGATGGCAATATTCCATGCTGGGCTATCAGGAAGGAGAATGAGACAAGTCACTAGTGCAGATGTTGAAACTTCCACACATCAAACTGCTGGTCTGGATAAAGTGGCTGTCCCTGATGAGTTGGAGACATGCTTTAAGTGTGTGACAAATACCCATCCTAAAGTGAACAGTGTTGGGAATCCAGGTGAAATGAAGTGCAGAAAGCAAAGAAACCGCGAACCAAGGAATCTTATTGTGCCGTGATGCATCTCTGAAACACTTTGCCAAGCTCAGAATCCTCTGGATTCTCATGTCTTGCAAAGTAAGGATGCTTTCAGTAGCAACAGTTGACCTGTAACGTGGCAAGGGATGGCCTGCAGCCGGGCACTGTCGGTGTAGCAAAGCAGCCACCCACTCAACTGGGGCTGGGAGGTGGAGGTGCTCCCATGCTGCTCCTCCATTCAGGAGGATGGGGATGAGGCTCCTTCCTCTGCTGCTCACCTAGTCAGGCTGACTGCAGAGGTTGGTCTTACAGAGCAGATGAATAGACGATATAAAACTCACAATGAAAGAAGACTGTGTCCCCTTCTGCTGCTAGAGTACTCCGGAGAAAGTTATGAAGGGCAATGCAGGTCCATGGCCTTGGCTCTGCCCAAAGCGAGATGTGCAAGAGGACCTGTTGAGGTCCGATAGGCTCTTTCACAAACAAAAAAAAATCCACCAAGGGAAAGTGTAAGCATCCTTTCTTTCTCATAAGAGAAATCTTGATGCTGGCACTCCAGGGCACACCAGGCTCCTGCAGCTCTGTAAGCCAGCCGCAGCCCTTGTCCGCAGGGCTCAGCATGGCTGCCTCCGCCGTCGCAGTCACTCCTTTTCTCAGCTGGAGAAAATGTGCTGGAAAGCAGAGATGAAGGCTTCAGATTTGAGGAGCTCAAGGCAAATGAGAACGCTGCGGGGAGAAACACGAAATGTACTACAAGGTGCACCTATTGCACTGGTGTTACGGCTACCCTTGAGTGGGCACAGGAGCAGAAGTGTTTGTCAGCTCAGGGGTCAAAACGCACCAAAAAGAGAACAAGTCTGTGTTGCAAGACAGAGAGGAGAAAAAATATTTTATCTTGAGCAATTGAAAGCACTTAGTTCAACCTGAACATTGCTGTGTTTCCTAACCCTATATTTAACTCTCCTTATACTTAAGGTCACTTGTAATGGAAAAAATGCATTTTAACAACTTCCATTGGAAATTCAAATAGTTATTGAGGTCCTAAGGTGAAACAAAGGGGAAAATAGAAGATGTTGAAACAAATATGTTTTTCAGCTGTATCTGTTGTTGAAATCATGAGTAATTTCAGTTCTCCCCAAATGCCATTGTGCATTTATTTTGTGAAGGGGAGATGTGTGAACTACTCATGGGCAACAGCTCAAGGGCTATCCAGCAGAAGAGAAAATTGTTCAAGAGTTTAAGAAGAAGGAGGCAGCTCAAGCCTGTGCCTGTGCCCTGCTGTGCACATGACAAAACACATTCCTGACCGCACTGAACTGATTGCATATTTGTTATGAATGTATAATCACCCAATCGCAAATAGCAGTGGGTGCTATAGTTCATCAGCCTTTGAGCCTGTGGCTCATACCCAATAAGCCACCTCTGGCTTATTTTTTTGGAGTATCCAGCACTGGAGGCAGTGATGAGAAAATGGAGCCTCCTTGCCACGGACCAAGGCAGATTCAGCAGCTCAGAGGTTGTTTGTACCTGTGGGAGTCAAGGGTGCTGCCAAGCAGTAGAGCCTGGGGTTTTTGGCTTCTATATTTTTTAGGGCAGGATGGCACCAGACACACCTTTTAGGGCCAAAACTCCTTCAGAATGTTTATGTGGGACTTGTCCCTTGGCACTGGCAAAGTCAGGAGTGGTTCAGCTTGAGGGCAGCAGCGCATCCATGGGGCAAAGGGTGCGATGTATGGCACCTTTTCTTCCCACCTCCCTGCCAGGACACATTCCAACCTGTGGACTTCGTAGTGGTGTTTTGCAGGTTCCCTGTACGGGAGCATTCGGACCTCAGTATATGGTACTTTGCCCCCTGTTCTGAAAGAGGATATAACTTTTCCATCAGCTAAAGCATGAAACAAACAACTGATTTAAAGGAGATCTTTGTTTATGAAGAGTTTTTGAGAGCAGCTTTTTGATTCATGAGTTGATTACTGAGAGTGTTGATGAGAAGAGCAAGTGTAGCCGTGCAGAGGGACTGCTCTGCTGGGCTCCGGCATGGCAGGTCCTGGCACAACATGCTTTTTCTGTTTCCCTTCCCAGAACCATAGAATCATAGAATGGTTAGAGTTGGAAGGGACCTTCAAAGGTCAGCTAGTCCAACTCCCATGCAAGGAGCAGGGACATCCCCGACTAGATCAGGTTGCTCAGAGCCTCATCCAGCCTGGCCTTGAACGTTTCCAAGGATGGGGCATCCACCACCTCTCTGGGCAACCTGTTCCAGTGTTCTACAACTCACATTGTGAAAATTTTTTTCCTAATATCCAATCTAAATCTACCTCCCTCTATTTTAAAACCATTACCCCTCGTCCTATCACAACAGGCCCTACTGAGCAGCCTCTACCCATCTTTCTTTTAGGCCCCCTTGAGGTACTGGAAGAAGCATCACCCCTACCAGCTGCACAGCCCAAGGACCTCGGTGCCCGGTGGAAAGATCCTGTCCCACCCTGCAATGGCAGCAGTGATGGTGGCTCATTTTTCAGAGTTAGCATCTACCTCCCCAGCAAAGCTTCAGATGCATTAGAAAAGTGGGGTTAGCATTAACAAAAGGCGTGTCCCCCAGCTAGTGTGACAGTCTCAGGTTTGGACTTTACCTTGGACTGTATCCACTACAGAGCAAAGGAAGTCAAGCCCTTAAAAAAACTTTGTAATGGCTCTTTATATCAGAGGCATATACTGGTAAGAGTTTAAGTTATCGTATGCTAAATGTTAGTAGTTTTTTGAAACATTATCTTTCAGTTTCAGCAACACCATTCAGTAGGAGGACAAACTCCTGCCCATGGTACCAAAGTGGTAGAGAGGAGAAATCACCCGCAGCAGTGCCTGCCTCTCCCCTCTGTGGAAAAAGCAACCCTGGGAGGGCAACCCATGGGCTGGTTCCCATGCGGTGGGGAGCTCCCACACCCCTGTGCTGCTGCTGGAGAACCAGCCCCCGAAATCCATTACATGCACAAACCTGGGACACAACCTGTGTAGACTGGCTTTTGGGCCACAAATACAGGTAAGCAATGCCCTGCCTAGCACCCAGAACCAAAGCAGATGAGCTCCTTGCAGTCTTTACCGTGTCACACTCCTGTGTAGGTGAAGACACTGTATTCCAGTAGTAGGTTTGTAGGCTGATGCTATGATGCTTTTTGGCCATGGTCCCAAGAACCTGCACAGTCCCTACACAGAGTATCGCCAGCAGCCACCATCATCCCTGCAGCACAGCAAGGGCCACCCTGGGCAGGAGGATGAGAGCCGATCAGCACTGCCTTCTGCTCTTTAACCCTGCGAAGGTCTCCCACAGCACCACACAGAAAGCTGGTGGTCAAACAGCTCTGCTTGGCCTGATATTCTGCAGAAATTCCACATGACTTTCAGGCTGCTGAGGCTGAAGGTATCACAGCAGTCATGATGCTCTCTCCCTTTTTCTTTCTTTTGCTTATACTGTACTTACTGTTTTCTTTTAATTAATAACTCCCCTAGCATAGCTAGAAAAATCAAACACGTGTCTGAGAAGTGAAGGCCTGATTGCTCTGGAAGATTTTGGGTGTTGATAGCAGTAAATCAATGGCATTTTCCTAAAATGAGCTGTCAGAATGAGGACCAGGCAGCAGCCTGTTTCAGCTGTGTCTGTGATTCCTTTGTTATGATTCACCTTCCACAAATATCCAAATAAACAAGTTTGCTGGCAGGAATATTCTGGTGAGAGGCAAAAAGCTGCAAAAAAAAAAGTCACTGAACTCTCATTCTGAATGGAGAAATCTTCTGACAATTTGATCATTGAAGATGCCCTGGCTTGTGCCCCACGGCCCTCTGTGGCGGAGGCTGGTACCCGCACCATGCGCTGGGCATGACGCACAGTCACATCAGAAATATTCACAGCGCTCTTTTGGCAGGTCTCAAGGAAATGCATATTTTTCCACTGTGCTGTCTTTTTGAATCCTTACATAGAAAATTATAATTAAATGCTGTTCCAGTATTCTTATTTTTGCTGATCCTGGTCTCTGGAAGCAGATGATGTTGTTACCAGGACTTCACCACTGCAACAAGGATTTCTGCCTTATCAGAAACTTCCACAGCCTCTTTTATTTCTTGATAGACTCTATGTTCCTAAAAAAGATAGCTAATTTCCCAACTGTAGTGTCCAATGTATCAGTAGGTCTAGTGATTTCAGTAGACCAATGGATATCTAGTATTGCTTTTACTTATGTGGAGAAAATCCTTAGAATTTTTGTGCATATTAAAGAAATCAAAAGTATTATTTTTATGCATACTGAACATGTCTCTGCCTGCTGTCGTGTTTTTAAGAATCAAATAATGATTGTCTGGACTGGCAAAGAACCATTTTTGGAGAAGAGAGGAGTAAATTGCAAAAAATGTCCACTAATATATGTGGTTAAAATGTATGTATTTCCCTCTCTGCTCCAAGAAAGAAAGAAATGAACTAAATCCTTTTCTTAGCTCATCTCTAAAGCGGCCACGTATAGTTTTTGGGTTTGGTGGCAACAGTGTCCTCAAGACAAGGTAGAGTCCTTCTCCAGGATTTCAGTGCGTGCAGCAGTGCCAGGATTACAGTGTGACAGTAACAAAGATAATGTGGCCTCTTTACCCAGAGTAAAGCCACCATGGTGGCGTCTGCAAAAATTTACTACAGTTGCATGAGACAGCAGCTTGCAAAATATTTGAAATGCTGAAATACATCCAGAAGACAACTGCTTTGGACAGCCTGACAAATGAGCCTGCTATCCGCTGTCCTTCAGCAGATCTCGTGCCATATATTAACTCCTGTCAGAAATGGCTAAGGGCTGAGGGTGCAGTGCTCTGATTTTTTGGGGTTATGCATATGAGTCACGTAGAAGTCCAAGGCCTGGAGCGCGCACAGCCTGGAGCACGCAGCTCGCCGCACCACAGCGGTCTGCTGGCTTTGCAGCGATCTGCAGCCATCACACAGGAAAGTGGTTCTGTGGAGGGGAGAAAAGACTGCAGAGAGATAACTCTCTCCCAAATCCAGAGCTATAGATTGTCTCCTTTTTCTCCTTCTTAAGAAAGAATTCACTCATCTTTCCTGGGTTTGGGCTGGTTGTATGTTTGCATTAATACATGGTTAAGTTGCCACTTAATACGTATTCCAGAAAAAAAAAAAATGATACTACAGGCCAAGATATTTTTAATCTACTTAGCTGTCTAAATCCTTTCACTAAAGCTAAGCTCAAAACTAAAACTATTCCTTCCCATTTTCTCCAGACAGTGCACACTTTCAGGGTACAGAAATAGCCTGGCATCCCTTTTCAATAGTTTATGAGTTGTCAATTGATGCTCACTGTGTTCTGTGTTTAGAAATCATCCAGAGCAGCAGGATGTATGTACCAGGCCCAAGAAATCTGTTTATATTTCATACACATAGTTATTTAGACCAGCTGTGCCTGTGAAATTTCTTCATATTACTGCTATTGTGCAAAGAGACACTGAAATACTGTATTTCAGAAGGCTGGTAATGGCAATGTTTGAAGTCTTAACTGTGGACCAAAGCCTCTCTAATTCAGATTTCTGGAGCTTTTCCTGGAGCCATGTGGATATTTCGGGAAGTCATTCAAAGGAGCAGCTTTTGGGAAGCAAGGTGGTTCACAGGAAGATCTTTTCCTCCCAAACCAGTCCAGGTCTTGAGTACTTCTGAAGAAAGAGCAGTGTGTTATTTGAGTGGTGTGCTGACTATTTTTGTGCTATTTCATAAGGTATGTGCCCCGAGGACTGCCAGGAGAAGCTGATGCGTTCAGGGAAGGGTTCGCAGGAGCACACATACATGCCTGGTCCCACCCAGCAGGGAAACACAGCGTCCTTCCCTGCTGACAAATGGCACAGGGAGATAATATGCAGAAATAACTACCACGAAAGAAGCTAAGGAAGGGGCAGGAGCAGATAAACATGCAGAGACACTGGACAACACCATCCTTTCTCTAACAGAAGAAAGGTTTGCATGGAAATGTGCTATTTATTCCCTGCTGCTCACCTCCCTCTGATTTATACGATGTTGGCTTAGCTGCCTGCAAAAGGGCAGAAATGTACGATGAAAATATTACAATAGCCGTCATAGACTAATGCAGAAATAATTATTAATTGTTTGTGGATCTGCTGTTGAGGCATGCAGCTCCGTGCAGCCTGGGCTGTGGAGCTCAGCCGTGCTGCTGTCTGCCCTGAAGCACAAATCCTGCTCCGGCTGCAGCTCCCTGGCCACGAGCCGCACCTGTTGCTGTGAAGAGCAAAGGGATTTGTTTCTTCCAAAGCTCTTGAAACTCATCTTCCACAGTGATTCAAAATATTCCAGGAAACTTATTTTTCATATTCTTGGCTTTTTTTTAAAAAAAAAGTTGATTAAAGTGGCCAGCATTTTTCAAAAATCAGAAATGTAATTGCAAAGGATGCTAAAAATGTCAGTCTGTTTTCTCTAAATCTTCAGATTTGCTCCAACACGACTATGTTCATTTGGCCAGATGTCAAAAGATTTTGAGAAAAATCCACAGTTTCCCTAATCTTGCAAATCTAGTGAATTTTGTCTGTTTAAACAGCAAATATTTTTTTTCTTTTTCTCTGTTGGGCAAGCAAGGGATGAGCTGTCAGGATTATTGTGCCCCTGTATCTTGCCTGGCACAGGCAGCAAGCTGCAGATGAGCTGCTAAAGTGGGAGCAGAGGGATGCAGGCCTATGTGTGAGGGAGTTAGAACTGCCCTGTGAATGCTATCACTATTTGAGATGTTGTCTGAGAGCAGCTCTGCCTGCTGCATTCCTAAGACACCCAAACGGAGGAGGAATGGGGCATCTCCATGCAGGTATGGCCAGGCGTCTCCCTAGGTCGCTCCCTCAGTGTGTAGGAGATGTGGCAACGTCTGGGTGTAGCCGGTGCAGAAATCAGCTGTCTGGACCAGAGGAAAGATGCTCCCTGGAGCATTGCCTTTCACATCCAGCGCTCTGCAGCAGCCAGCACTGTTGCAAATAATAACCTCCAGGCAGGCGGGAACTTTCCAAGTGAGGCAGAGTTTGCCTGGAAATGCCCATTGACTGTGATAGGAAGCACACAGTGATAGCCCCTGGCCGGAGGATGCAGGCACAGGGTCCAGGTGTGGAGCCATGCTCGGGGATGGAATCATTGCAGCCCTCCTGGGACTCGCTTTGAAAAACCTTTTAAACCCTAAAAGCAAAAAGAATCCTCATTTTCATGCCTCTGTGAAATGATAGCTGCAGGTGAGCTCTCCTTCCTTACCAAACATATATTTAGGAGATCAAACTTCGTACAGTCTGGGTGGGAGCACAAGCCAAGCTATTCATAAAGGGATGTCCTGTATCATTTGTGACATGTTATGATTACGAGTTACTAAACTGAGCTCAATTGAGTAACTAAACTAAGCTTGACTGAGTAACGGCTACCCACTTGCCTTTCTTTCCCCGTTTCTCTGAACCATTTACCCTCCGCAGCCTAGATGCGTTCGAGGTGAGGAAGAAGAGACCATCCATGTCTCAGTCCCGCTGCGTATCTCTGCGCACGCCGTCACTGCTGCTCCCCACCTCCCTTCATGGCAGATCTGTTGACATAAGAGCAGGCAGCGTGGCCAGCGTGTGGCTGCCGGGGATGCGTCGGCAGCACAGCCCCGCTTCTGCTGCCGTTCAGCTGCCTTCGCAGGCTGACCTGCCCCGTGCTGTGTGCCGTCTCATGGCTTCTTCTCCTCCTTCTTTCTCCTCTTGTATTGCCATACAGAAAAATCTGCAAATTAGTGTTCCCCCAGCAGAGCTGTTTTCTTCTCTGAGCACTTTGGGCAGGGGTAGGTGGGGTGCATGTGAGAAAGAGACAGCAAGACAGGCTGATGTTATGGAAAGGCAGTGCTCTAACCCAGGAGGGGCAAAAGAAAACTTATTTTGTTGGTTTTGGATTAGTTCACACAGAGTTTCTCTTTGTTTTTCTGCCAGGGCTGTTCTTAAATGTCTGACTATACACTTTTCAGTGGTTATTGAAAGATCATTGCTTCCCACAGCTCAACATTTTTTCCACCCAGCTTGTAAGCACTCAAGTGCCATGCAGCTCCGACAAACTGTGCTCTGCCTTCTGGCAGCCCGTGGCCCAGCCTCGGGGAGGGGGCCAGCGAGAAGGAGGGCATCTCTGCAAAAAGCATCCTTTTGAGATTTGATCAGCTACAAAGCTGGGAAAGTTCAGAGGAGAAATCAGGAACAGCATTAGGGTCTAACAGCCTAAACACGGTGCTAACTGTTGGCTGGGCTGGGTGTGAGGGAGCTGCTTCCAAATGGGAAATTGTTGTGGAGTTAATTGAAGGAAATAGCAGAGCAGAGGTGGTGTCGGGAACAGGGGAACACCATGTACTTGTCCTGCAGGCAGTCCTGGCGTGGGGCTGTGACGGGCTTACCTGCGGGACATCAGCTCCACAGCCCACGCCGCCGCAGCGAGCTGGTGCTGCCCTGCTCACCCCGCTGACACACAACTGGGGAGAAGTGCTGGATGTTGGGGTGCTGGATGTCAGGGTGCTGAGCTGTCCCTGCCGATTCCTGGTGCAAATCGAGATCTTTGCCGCAGCTGTGTCCTCAGGCTTAGGGTAGGCAAGTGGCTCAGGCCAGCAGCTTCTCCTGAACTGCGAATTTGGGGCAATAAGTTTTGATGCTCTGGGAAGAGTCTGCTTCACTGGGCTGTCTCAAAGGCAAATAAGGACATGATATTTTGCAGCCCTGGAGGGAATATGCTGTCCTGCCATAGCTTTCTTCCTTATCCAGTATAATAGCTGCTGAGTGCTCTCTTCTTTGCTGTCACACTCACAGGTTCCTTAATTTTAATGGTGACTGAGAAAGCAGAGGCCAAGCAATGAGCATGTCAAGTACGTAAATCCTGACTGAGAACAAATGCACCATAACAAGGCTTGAAATCTTACTCCGGCAGATCACCTTGACCCCCATATGTCTGCAAGGAGCACCAGCAGTGTGGAAAGGCAGCTGGGGAAATGGGATGCTACGGGTGGAGGGAGCTGTGCAACCAGTTCCTCTGGACTGGGTACCATGTGCTCCTTTGTGGCAAGGTCAGGGATGGCCCCAAAGGGGCCGGTGAGACACTGACTCTTGCCAGGATCTGCAGCCCATCTCCTGGAAGCAGTAAAATTGACACCCTCGTGCAGCATGCAAGGCTGATATCCCTTTCCTTGCCTCGGACTGCAATTCTGTTTCAAAAGCCGTTTGTTATTTCTGGATCTCACAACAGCAACCTGTGTTCAGTCACCAAATAAACCAGCCCCCTTTTGTTGCTCTTAAGTGCTTTCAATCTCTTTGCCCTGCAAGGAAAAAGACCAGTTCCCATAAGAAAGAAATACATACAGTAAATTCAGAAGCATTTTAGGCATCCCAGCAGTGCACTAAGATGTTTAAGATGCATTTGAGGAAAGCTGCTCTTTGTTGAACTGTTTTGCCACACTCTAATGCAATTTCTGTCTCCTTCCCTGGAATAACATTTATAATAACCACCATTAGCCGTGGTCTCTGATGTGTGGATAAGAAACAGCAGTGATGGTCGAAGGCCGGCTCTGGTGAGGAGGCACGATGCTTCCACTCTCATCTCCGCAGGAGAGGAAGTCAGCAAACACTGCCAGCCCTCATAAAATAAAGAATTAACACACCCCACTGTGCACACAATGTGTTACTCATTGGACAGACATATAGGCACCCTCTGCCCAAAACCGTCATCAGTCAATCTGACCACCCAGCTGAGATCGCGTGTGCTGAAACACACCATCAGCCTGAGAGGGGCTCCAGCATTCAGGAACGGGGCAGCAAGAAACACAGCAAAGGAGTTTCTGCCCTGGGGAAGGCCAACAGAATTGCTCAGGCATTGCCTGGTATCAGGATGAGAACTGGAGGAGAAGACATCTGTTCCAAAGCGGTATTTTGTTCTAATGGGTGGGTTACAGAAGGAGACTGGAGCACGAGGGGGAGAGTATTAACGCAAGGACCTGGGGCTGCAGCAGAGCAGCCAAGAGAAGAAAAAAAAGCATTAATAAACATTTTTTCCACTATGTTGCAAAGCAGGGTTTGAAAACAGTCATGGAGGAATTTAAAATGTTTTAATAACAACCTCTTGTCTTATCAAGGGGATTTCCCCAGTGGATCTCAAACACTTTACCAATGAAGTTAATACTCCTTGTACCCAAAGAGCAGATAAGAAGATTGAGGCTCAGCTGGGGAAAAACACCTAGCCATCAGCCACCAAGAGAGCTCTGCCCGAACTCCTGTCCCACACCAAGGTCTGCCCTGTATTACACTCCCCATTGCAGCGATGTGTGTAGCAACATCCCTCTTTGCAATGCATATGGTCCAAAGCATGATGGAAATAGCAGCATCTCCCAGTTATATATCCTAATATTCCCCGCAGCCCGGCTGCCACTGCCCTCAGCACCATGATCCGTGACAGCAGAAGCACGTTGTCGTGAGGAAGATGACAGTGCAGCACACTGAATATACAAAGATTATTATTTGCATCTTTTGAGATTGAGCTGTAACATGCACACAGAAATGTCCCTTCTGACTTATCTGAAACGCCCCCTGAATTATCTGATTATCTAAACATACAGCTCAAGTGAAAGTTCAAAAGAGGGAAAACAAAAGCCCGGAAGCTTTTCTGTAAAACTGTCAGCTCTCTACATCACTTTCTCTGCAGGCCAGGCGTGCTGTCCTGCAAACGCCCAGCCCATTTCGCTAATATTCATTTCCAAGTGGAGGCAGCACCTTGACCAGCACGGGGTTGAAAATGCACAGCATCCCTGATGCTAACAATGGCCTTGGCCAATTCAGCTGATAGGCAGCATGCTGCATCCGGCTGATAACGTCACACAGGGCAGTAAGAAACCTGTTGTGATAATTCCATCCTCTTAATCACCAGCCGCTCCTAAATTTGTCTGGAGCATGTTTGAAATCAGTTAGTGTTTGCATAATTCTGCTGCTGGGCTGAAACTTGACAGCTGCAGAGAGGGCAGGTCTCAGCAGTTGCTGGTGCGCACAGCCGTCATGTTCACCCGTCACCCTGAGCCTCAGCGGTTTCGGGTGGAGATGCTGCTCAGGCCCTCAAGCGGCATGAGCCAGCCCCACCGGAGCCTTTGGGCACCGTCTCAATGGAAATGTGTGATAACAGAAATGCATTTTATGCACAGAAATAACAGAGATATTTGTGCATGCTCCAGAATCCCAAGGAAGGAATGGTATGACACAGTGCCCTCTCTTTTGTTTCTGGAGCTTCCTGCCAGAGTGCAAAGCTCTTAGGCTTTCAAAGGGTCTAAACTTTCTTGGGTATTAATGCAGGGGAGAGAGGAAGGCAGCAAAGTGCCCTACTTCTTGCTCTCATTTTCATCTTGGCTTGACAACACATTGCTGCCGCTAGCACATCTCCTTTCCCATTCTCTTTTATTAGCAAATGCACTTTGACTGGTTGAATTATTCATTGCAAACAATTTACCAGGCCACAGAAGGCCAGCTTTTCTCTGCCTGTGAGTTACCCACAAATGAACATGTACTTTTTTATTGATGCATTTGTTGTCGGTAACTGTTCAGTAAAAAGTGCATACTTGAGATGGTGAGTTGTTTGTGAGCTGCTATTTGCTTGGACTGGTCTGTCTCTGGGTAAGAGGTTTCTGGGAGAGAAGAGAAGGGAGCAGCCAGGCATGGAGCGAACGTGGAGCAGTCTGACCCCATTTATGCTGGAAGACATCTAATAACCATCATCCCTTCTGTCTCACAAGTGCCCTGATTTGTTAGAGCAGCGGCCACCGTGAACGTTAATGCTAGCAAAGCCCCACATGCATGAATGTTTGCACAAATGGGACAAGACAAGGTGATGCACTCAGTTGAACATATAATCTCAAGTGAACATTTTGCAGCATTAGGTCAGGCCAATTGCTCAAACACCATCAATTTATGCTGTAGGAGAGACCTGAGCTGGATGAAAATCCCAAACTCCCTAGACTCATTGTGCAATATTCATAGTAGTTCTGTGTAGCCAGGACTAAGATCTACACCAAGTTTAGACAGTCTTAATCTGTTACCAAATCAACTGAATTTTCTCCAAGTGTAACATTTTTCTAGCTGCTCATCCATCTACTGTTACATTTTTTATTTTTAAGATGAGATTCAGTGCTGGTTATGCGAAACTAACAATGTCATCAGGTCTGGAGGCTCTTTGTAGTGTAAAAGGACAAGTATTCATCTGTTGTAAAAAAGAAAAACTTTGCTTGAGGCAATGAAGCAGCACCAGTTTACACCAGGGAAACATTTCCAGTATATACCACAACATCATCCAGCTATTTCTTTTATGAAGATGTCATAAGTCTTGGTTGCTGGAATACAGTGTACTGTAAAGAGCATTTCTCACCAAGGAGGGTGCCATTCTGTGGAAGATAAAGACAATATAGCCTGCAGTTGCTGCTAGATCCAACTGTATCACTGGAAACAACTGGAATCCATCAAGGATGCTTCTGTGACTGATAGTCTGAGGACAAAATGTGTTATGCTGTTAGAAAAAAAAATATGCATTATGAGCAGTGCTCTTTGGGTAAAAAACTGGCTGGATGGCTGAGCCCGCAGAGTTGTGGTCAATGGAGTTAAATCCAGTTGGTGACCGGTCACAAGTGATGTTCCCAGGGCTAAGTTTTGGGGCTAGTCTTGTTTAACATTTTCATCAATGATCTGGATGAGGGGATTGAGTTCTCCCTCGGTAAGTTTGCAGATGACACCAAATTGGGAGGGAGTGTTGATCTGCTTGAGGGTAGGAAGGCCCTGCAGAGGGATCTGGACAGGCTGGATTGATGGGCCGAGGTGAACTGTATGAGGTCCAATAAGGCAAAGTGCCGGGTCCTGCACTTTGTCACAACAACCCCATGCAACGCTACAGGCTTGGGAAGAGCGGCTGGAAAGCTGCCTGGAGGAAAAGGACCTGGGGGTGCTGGCTGACAGCTGTCTGAACATGAGCCACCAGTGTGCCCAGGTGGCCAAGAAGGCCAACAGCATCCTGGCTTGTATCAGGAACAGTGTGGCCAGCAGGAGTAGGGAAGTGATCGTGCCCCTGTACTTGGCACTGGTGAGGCCACACCTTGAATACCGTGTGCAGTTTTGGGCCCCTCAGTACAAGAAGGACATTGAGTTGCTGGAGCGCGTCCAGAGAATGGCAATGAAGCTGGTGAAGGGTCTGGAGCACAAGTCTTATGAGGAGCAGCTCAGGGAACTGGGATTGTTTAGTCTGGAGAAGAGGAGGCTGAGGGTAGACCTTATCACTCTCTACAAGTATCTGAACGGAGGTTTTAGGGAGGCAGATGTTGGTCTCTTCCCCAAGCAACTTGTGATAGGATGAGAGGAAATGACCTCAAGTTGCAGCAGGGGAGGTTTAGATTAGATATTAGGAAAAATTTCTTTACTGAAGGAGTGGTCAAGCATTGAAACAGGCTGCCCAGGGAAGCAGTGGAGTCTCCATCCCTGGAGGTGTTCAAAAAACATGTAGACATGGCACTTTAGGACATGGTTTAGTGGATATGGTGGTGTTAGGTTGATAGTTGGACTTGATGATCTTGGAGGTCTTTTCCAACCTTAAAGATTCTATAATTTTATTCACAAGTTCAGGGTCAGGCTTGAGCATTGAGCTTTCATGGGCATATCTCATCTTGACATCTTCAAGTGGGGAAAAAATCATTGCTGTGCCACTCCGTTTTGCAGCAAGATAAATGTGAGCTTTGAATTTACAGTTGCTTACAGCTCTGCCTACAGCTGCATGCTCCCAGTTTCCTGCCTCCACACAGACTTTGTCAGAAGAAAAATCTCTTCTTGTTTACTCCATGAACAAGCCTGACAAGGGTTGAAATTGGGCTGCTGAGTGCCTGAAGTTCCATCTCCATGACCTCAAGAGTGCAAAGGAAGAAATGTTATCATATTGGAATTTATCCTAGAAACAAGCTGAAGTATCCTCAAAAGTGGATAATCACTGCAGAAAAACTATAGGGAAGGTACCATATTACCACTGTAAGTAATTTCTATGGATTTTTGCTAAAAAGTAAAATGAAATTTGATTTAAAAGTGATGGAAGATCAGTATTAACCAATCTTGCAGATGCCTTTATAGTCATCTTCTCACTAATGAGCTGAAAATATTTAAAATATGCTGCCATATAGCTAAGATATATTTTTTTTTTTTGTCTCAGTGGGGCCCTTTTCCTGAAAACTTATCAGCCTCTTGACTAGTTTCACTTTCCCTTAAGGACATGGACTGTTGGAAATTACCCAAACACTCTCCTCTCCAGTTTATCCTTTCCATCTGCCTGTACCAGGCAGAAATGCAGAAAAGCAATACAATGACACTAACGAAGTACTCAATCAGCATTTCTAATTCCTGAAAACCAGGAATGAAATCACCAAGGGCATTGAATCATCGGCCCCATTCAGCTCGGGGCAGTCACTCCCTGCCCACTGCCATCAGTCCCAGGGGGCTGAGACTGGAGCAGCTGGGCTCACCTGTCACTGGGGCTCGGTGGCTGCCTGACCGGCTCCGTCACACGCGTAATTGAGAACGGGTTATTGGCAAAGCAGGCAAATGACAGAGGAGCTGACAAATGGTGCTCAAGGCAGGTGATTTGTTAGACCTGGGCAAATTTCATTGTTCTGAAATATTTTCTTGGGTAATGGGACAAAAAAGAAAAGTCAAATTGTTGGCTGCTGGTGGCTCACTCTGGTTTGAGGGCATGGTGCTTTCCAGCCACCCTTGCAAGATGTGGCGGCTGCTGTCTAGACTGCTGCAAACCCAGACCTTGCGCTGGCGCAGTCTGAAACCTCATTGTCAGCCTCAGGTCCTGCTTTAAAGTGCTTTTCCCCTTTTTCAGTAGAAGCTCCTTAGAAAATAAAATGGCTCCCTGCTAGGCATACAAGCAACTCAGATCATGCTCAGACAGCTTTTCTTACACCAATTAATTAATGGTAACAAACTTGAGATCCACGCAGGATTGTCGCTTGTGCATACGAAGCAGAAGTTTGCTCTACAAAGCTGGGGGAGTGAAGGGGAAGAAACGGGCAAACGAAATCCAGCCCCTCCCATTCTGATGTGAATACATTCCCGGATGCTCAATGCTTGGAAGAGGCTCAAGGCAGAGCCACAAAAATTACTTGCAATCTAGAAACATACCTTAAGCATGAAGCATGGGGCTGAGCAGCTATTTATCCAGGAGAAGAAAGGAGGGTGACTCGATAGGTCTGCCTATACAAGGATGCATTTTCAAGGACAAGCACTTTTTAAATTGACCTAAAATGGGAAAATTGAAATTAAGATGCAAATAGGTAGTAATGAAGCTAGGTAATCTTTAAGCAATTCAGAAAGAAGGTAAATTTTTCTGTCACATTAACAGGAACAGAAAGAGGCTGCTGGCCTTTTAGAAAATGTTCTGCGGCACAATCAGCAGTGACAGGCTGGATGCAAGAGCTGCTCAGTGAGGATGTACAGCCCACATTAATGTCTTCCATCCTGTATCCTTTCCTTTTGCTTGGAATATATTCCTGTCTAGCGTTCCTAGATGTGAGTGATGCCATCTATTTGGCTCAGGGAATTCTCATCCATTCAGCATCCTCCTTTTAATAACAATAAGACTTGCATAATTTATTATTATTAACATTAATCAAACTTTTCTTCACATGCCTCAAAGACCAAGGGAGAGTTCCTGGGCAGATCTGCATTCTGCGGCACCGATGACAGATTTTTCTCTAAATGCTGTGAGCAAGGACTTCTCAGGAGCCAGGCTGTCAGAGGCAGGTTTGTGGTATGAGCCTGTGCAGGTGGTAACTACACCTAGGTGACATGTGCCAAGTCCGAATGTAGGAACGATCCATTGCTTTCATCAGAACATTCCAGAATTTTTGGAGCAACTCGGGACCCTATTTGGGGCTGGACCAAGTCATACAAGACTAGAGAAAGTGTTTATTCCAGCCAGCTTTCCAAGAAGGTTGTGTCAGCTGATTTTTTTCTTCACATATACAGTTCCTAGGACCTGGAGCCCAAAAACTGTTGTACACTGACACAGCAATTCTGGGATGAAATGATACAAGGAGAAAAATTCTTCACATCCTATTGCAAAATTATGCAGCATCTCTAATAATGTTGAACTGTGCTTTTGCTATACAGTTCTGAGCTTCTTTTCCAACCCTCATTCTCCAGCAAATCTCTCTGCTAAAACGTACTGGTTTGTGGTGACATTCTTTGCTGGATCTGCTCTGACTTGACAAAGATACTGCATAGGCTAGGAATTAGTTGGCTGAGATAAACACTTGGTGGCTATCTTAGATCATGCAGATACAATTCTTCTTTGCTGAATCTAGCTCTTTAAAACTGGGTTTTGTATTGACTTCATGCAGCAGCTATGAGACCTTCTGAAGAAGCATATGGAATGATGGTGCTACAGATAAGACAGCAACCTCCCATCTGTCTGGTCTTGGAGCCAGCTCATTCATGGGACCAGGCGGAGGTGGCCAGGGTACAGGGTCTCACGTTAGCCCGGTGCCTACAAAGCAGCACAGGAGCCCATGGAGCAGCTGGGCTGGGATGTGGCACAGAGAGTTCCTGGTGGCTTATCCCTCCTCCCCACGTGGGGATATCCACAAGCTGAGCCATCAGCGCAGTGCCAGGCGGTGTTAGCCGTGGTCCCTTATGCTCCCCTGCCTGGAGGTGGCTCATCTCATTGGTCTGGATGTGGCTCAAGGTATATTCAGCTGTGTGGCAGCCGTGTTCATCCCTGAGATCTGTCGCTCTGAGCCTCAGGCTCAGCAAGCCCCTCCTGTCACTGCTCTTCCTCCACAGTATCAGCTTTTCCTCTAGGACTTGCCATTGCAAGTGCTGCTGATGTGGCGGTTCAGGCTCCCAGTGCCAGGCATGGAGTTGGCCTCTCTGCAAGCCAGCTTGTTTCCACAGCTCAGATTGATCCTGAGGTGCCTTCCCAGAGCACTGAGGGACTATTGCTGCAAAAATGCAGAAGTGTTTTAACGCTTACAGTTGGTATGTGCGATGGCAAAGGCACAGACAGTACTACTGTCACATGACACAGACTTACGCTAAACAAGTTATAACAGTTAAACAAAGAACTAGCTGGACACTGGACTAAAGTGTCTCCAGTGTGAAAAAGAAGGTTCAGATATACAAACTTATATTTTGGTTTTAGAATATGTAAGAAAGTTTATAGCTTGCAGTTTGTTGATACATTATTTGGTTCTTTTTTGTTCTTTTTAAAAGGGAAAAAAAGGAGTCTAAGATGCAAATAACATTTCCTGATATGGAAAGCAGAAAATACTCCTAACGTATTTTCCAAGGTCAGCTCAGAAGAGGAAGCTACTTCCAGACTATAACAACAAAAATTAACAAGCCAAAAGTTAGAATCCTCTTCTATAGTTAGTCTGTTTATAAAAATAGACTGAGCATCTTGGTCCTCTCCTCACCCCAGAAAAATCCTGTCTGACCTCAGTGGGAGATTCTGGGTATTTGGTACTCTTAAAACTTGAGCAAGTGTCTAAATATGGACTCAGGAGCCAATGGTTGAATCTGTTATGTAAAAAACCCTCAGAGTCTGTCATTTCAAGCAATGAGACAGCACAACAGTAATCTATAGTTTCCATGTCTTCACGTAAATGAAGTCTGAATCTATTTTCTCTCCTCTCTGTTTCCTGTGCAAACTGCTTCTCCACAAAAATAAATTAGCTTCTCAATCCGGATGTCACCTCATTTAAAGCAGTGGGTAAGGAGTTTACCCTGGGAGGTGGTGAGCACACTGCAGTGCTCGCTGACCTCCTAACAGGCTCCTAAACAAACAGAAACCGAAGTGCTGATCATGGCAATGCAGCCATGACATGATGCAGTAGCAAGCTCTGCACATTCAAGGATCAGCAGCCAGGCAAAGCACCGTAAGGAGTTTTAACTTGCGTTTGCTGAGGGCTAAGAGCAGGCACAGTTACTTGCTGTAACTCAAAAGATTTGCAGTATCTCTAGAAGCTGCAAGATGTGTCCAAGTATTCACATTTGCAATGGATGGATAAGGGATATGTCCCCATAAACTCTTGCAGCTCCCCAGATGGGAGTCCACCTTACTCAGAATGGGTCAAACGCACTGGTTGTCTTCCCACTGTTGCTTACAGCAGCCCTAAGGACAGGCTCCAAACCAGATCCACTGCTTCTCCATAACCCTTGTCCGCAGAGATGCCCATGAGGGCACCCAGCAGCTGCCCTGGAGGAAGAAGGGGCAGGTATCTGCTCCGCGGCTGGGCCTGGCATGTTGTGCACCTGCAAATCAGAGCATTATCCCATCTGTTTTCTGGGTGACAGTGTCAGGCAGAATCAACAGTACTCAGAGAGTCTCTGTGGATCTTCCATTTAAAACAAGGTAGAGACATTCAGAGGCAGGACACACATCAGGCAAGGATGCATTAAAAATAAGAAAAAAAAAATACAAAAGCAGAAGTGTGACTTCTTTGTGTATTCTTCTTGTCCTGTGATCATCCTGAAATAGCATGCGTGACTCAGAAGCAAGCCCAAAGCCGCAGTCGCTCTCCTGACACTCCCTACCACCTGCTCACAGCAGCCCCAGGACCAAAGGCTGCTCAGCTGTCCTGGCTCTGAGCTTAAGCAATCCTGGGCTGTAAATGCTGTAATGAGTATGATCAAGACTAAACGCATGGGTCATAAATAATCTAAAAGCAAGTTATACTCACAGCCTAATCCAGTTACAGCTTTAATTTGCACATTTCCTCTTTGAGAGCAGCTCTTTTATCTTCTGTGCAGAGCTGAACCTCTCCCAGATGCTGTGTGCAAGCCAGGAGAGGTGCTTTGCATCAGAGCCAAGGCAACACAGACCCGCAGGAGTGTTTCTGACCTGCCCACCATGCTCTTCGTGTGAGGGGCAGGACAGAATCCTTCCATCAGCTCTGTTGGTCAGGCTGTTCCTCAGCCTCTGCCAGCTTTCTTGTTACCTCTGGGTCCAGATGGGAGGAAAACTCTAGAGGTTAGCAGGAGTCCTTAGCTGAGCTTTCCACTCAGTCACTGTAGCAAGCAACTATGGTATAAAGCAGGAGTAGCTACAAAGACCTGGTTGTTACTAAAGCAGTACCTGGCCTCTCAGTTTATAAAATCTGCTTCTCATTTGCATCCCCGACACCTCATTATACAGCAGACCAGGTTTCCAGCTACTCTCCCTTTCTAGTTTCTCCTCCAATTCTCTGCTCCTTTCTAGGTAAGTGGAGTGGCTGTAGGAGTGCTTGCGTATGAATGAGCATGCCATGAAGCAGAGCTTCAGTTTTCTATCTCCATGCAGCGGGAAAAAGGTATGTGCATAGAAATGGCTTGTGATCCATTCTGAATCTGGGCTAAAAAAATCCCAACTTCTTGAAAAGCATCAGGAGAAGTACTCTAGCACAGCTTTGTACCATCTGATCACCCTGGGAAAAATATGTGGGTGTTTCCAGTTTCTGTGGATAGCTCTGTTATCATGTCATTGCCTTCTTTGATGTTATTTGTTACACTCCTGTAGAAAACTGGTGTCATCCTAGCAATCACAGGCACCCAGCCCCTCTGAGGACATGCTGTTGGGGCTGTGATAGCCTGGGCACATACTCTCAGGCTTTTGTCTCTGTTTACAGATCTTTGGCTGTACTTGTCAGACAGCAAAGTATCGCAGAAGCTTTTTTAAGAGACCTTGTAGATGAGGTCTGCCAGCTGCAGACAATGACAGAGGGATAGCACAAGATATACCCTGCTTTTATGAAAATATTTATTATTTACCATTCCAGCATTTCCTGAAGTTTTGGGATGTTATGACTGAAAGGTTTCATTAACAACTCTTTCATGAGACTGTTCTATAAGAAATTTCGTATGTATAAAAACACATAAACCATGAGGAATATCTACTGGAGAGCTTGCTTGGCCTTTGAAACACCCAAAACTAATTCCAGAGTAAGGCTATGTTTGTATAATCTTAACTGGTTTTACTGCTCAGAGAGCCCAGGTGCCAGCTGGGCTGGCTCTGTCTTTGCAGCTCTGCCCTTACCCCACTCCTGCCAACGCGCCAGGGTCCACCTGCCACCACCTCCCCACCCATGGGAGGAAGCCTGACCTTACGTGCTCCTAAGCAAGGTTTCTCCCATGGCAATTGGGGCTTCAATCCCCAAATGAAGCTGTTTTCTTGTATTTGGTAGGGTGACATGAGCTTACAGCAATGTGTAGGGGTATTATCCAGGGCAACAGGGTCAGGCTTGTCAGCAGCAAAGCGAGGAGAAACGCCAGTGCTGGCTGGTGCCTTCTTCAGAGCTGCAGACGGAGGGCTGGGAATTGTGCAAAAGGCAGTTCAGACATCATGGGTCCTGCTGCTCCGTCTGCGTGGCCTCTGAGGCACAGCTTACAGGAACAGAAAATGTTGTCTCATGTCAGAGCTCCTCTTTTCAGCAAAAGCTTGGATTGAGCAGCGCTTTACAGCCAATGATGATCTTTCCTGGTGGCAGAATTAAAAATTACCATTGACCACAGAAAAGAGATTTTTACCAACTAAGGAGAAGCTTGTATTTTCCTGTGCAGATAAACAGAAGGATTTCATATTCACAAGTGGAAAAAAAGCAAACCAAAAACCTGGAAGTGCAGTTTTTTTAAAGAACCATAAGCCTGGCTTGGCAAGAAAGTTCAGCAACAAAATTTGAATCTCAAGGTCCCATGTTAGGATGACGTTTAGCAAGTCTATTGTTTAGAATAATTACTTTAGCTTCCTTTTTGAGAGCAAATTCCAGCCAAGACTGGGGAAAAGGGCTTTGTAAGAAAAGTAACAGGATAATTCAGTTACAGCCTCCCAGCAAAACATGTTTGTGTTTACTCAATAGAAGCAAGTCATTTTCTGGATCAATATTTGGAATAGATCCAATTATTCACTGTTTGGCCAAGAAATGGGACAAATCCACTAAGAATTGTTATTTATTTGGAAATTGGTAGTGATTATTATAAATCAGCTTCAACTGGCCCTGTGTCAGCTCAACATTTAGCCTCTGGGCTTTTTCATTTATTCTCCAAATTCCTTAAACCCATTCAGTTCCAGCTCATGGCCTCCAAGGCCTGACTTGGTGTACCTTTCCCCACCAGGTAGCTGTGAGTGTTGCTGGATGGCAGATGCAAGCCCCAGAGGAGCAGGAGGTCAGCAGGCTCAGGACACCAGCGGAGGTAGGTGTTGCTGTGAGACACTGATTCCTCTGAGGAAAATATTCTGAGTAACTCAATTCTGATCATTAAAGTCCCTCCAAACTACTATATCAGAGGATTCCTGAGGATGTTGGCATACTTCTCTGGTTAGGAGCATTTGCCACAGGAGATTAACCCTTTCCTACTCAGCTTCTGTAGAATATGTCAGCTAAAAATTATTCTGTAGTCTGCAGCAGCAGAAAAATGGTAAATGTAGTTAATACAGCACCTAAATCCATACATTTAATAGCGATGCACATGGCATGGTCAAAATCTTCAAGAGGCTGTACATAGATGGAGCTGCCTCCCGGGAGGAGCTGCTGGTCTGGAATCACAGCAGTGGTATTTATTTGGTCTTGCACAGAAGTTAGCAGCATGGGGGGAGGGAGCACACTGTCTAATCCCAAGTTGCCTGGGTTTGATCTGAAGTCATCCTTAACAAGCTTGTTCAGGACACGGACTTGAGAAAGAACTTGCTGTCTGGAGAGCTACACTGAGCCTGCTTTATTCTGCGTGGATCACGAGGCAGAGCAGCAAGCCCAATGGCTCTGCCTCCTGAAACCTCAAACACGACGATCCACGTGTGTCGGAAAACCAGAGCTTTGTGTGGTGGTAAGAGGCGGCGCTGCAGTCTGCACAGAGATCATGGGCAGAGTTAGGAAAGTCAGAGTTTCTCTTCCACAGGAATTTCACATTTCAGCCTTTCCTGTCTTTCTATTTAGGGGAAGACTTACTGGCTTTAAACAAAGCTTCCACACTAATGATGCATTTAATATTGTGCATCTCCACTCATGCAGTTTCCTTATCATTAATGCCATGTTCCCTTCTTTCAGGCCTCACTATTCATGTAACTGCAGGCTGTGGGACTCAGCACCACCTGATTGATTTGTTTTCCCTGTGGCAAAGGACTGAGCTCTGCCTAGCGCTTCCCGTGCCATAAGCTGTAGCTCCCAGGTGCCGTTTGCAAGCCAGGAGAGATGCTTCACCTCAGAGTCAAGGCAACACAGAGCCCTGCAGCTTGTGCATTATTTTCTGCCTTGGGTGCTACAGGGACTGAAACCGCTCCTGGCAGACCTGGCTGCTGCCCAACTTCCTTCCATTGATTAGATGAAACAAATAAACCCATGCAACTGCTGTTACAAGGTATCTGAAGGCAAACAGGGCTGCCAAGCAATTAGCATCCAAGCCATGCCTAATTAGTCCCTTGGGTACATCTTATTACAGAACAAAGCAGAAGAGCTCTTTGTCTGAGTATTATACTGGGAGTGTGCGATTCTGATCTGATCTGGGCTGGTGGAAGGCAGGAGGAGCAGGACTGTTAGACAATCATTTCCAGGACGTGTCTGGGGAGAGAGCATCTTTTGCTCTCACTGTAGTGACGGCCATTCTGGCTCTTGCAGGCAGGGGAGCACAGGAGAAGGGCTCCCAGTTTGTAAGCAGTGCAATACAGAGAGCTGCAGTTTTTATTCTGGATGAGATGTAAAATATAAGATACAGATATAAAGGCAGTTTTGGTAGACTGTTAGGCACTATAGATCTTAAAGTTTTTTGATATACAGTAAATTTTACAATATAAATACTGTAAAACACCTCCATGTTGGTTTGGGGGACAATCATGCATGAGAAATAAATAGTCTGTTTCCATAGATAACATAGAAATTTCTTAGCTAAAATCAGCCAGATATTCAAAGCTGACCGAATGTTACCATAAATTCTACATCCAAAAATAGACAGAATCTGAATGGGGACTGAAATCCTGCTCAGTAACTGTTGGTAAATCCCAGCAAACCACACTTCTGTGTTGAAAGGAAAACACAGGCATGCATCGGTTGGCTTTGGCAGAGCAGAAACAAATTCGCTTTCTCAAATCTGCTGACATGTTTGTCGGGATAACGTGAATGAATGCACTGCACTTGCCAATGCAGCACACAGCGGCAGCAGAAGATAGAAAAAGATCTGAAAAGAGATGACAAACTATCTGGCTGCGCACATCGGGCTGTTACTTGCCCTTCCTGCACAGTGAACTGCATTTCTGAGGATGATGCGACCTAACAGCAAAGCTGGCTGCTAACTGTGCTCTGGGAAAAGAGTGGTAGGGGAAGGTTGGAGGAGAGGCTGGTCACCCAAGCCCTGCAGCACCCAGTGCACCCCTCCTGCTGTCCCCATGGCCCTCGACACTTGCAGAAGCAGAGAGGGTCTTTGGCCTTAATGGATATTTATTTTTTAAAAGCCTGAAAAATCTTTTCATCCCATTTGCTTTGATTCTCGTGGAGAGTTTGGGCTCCGTATTGCCTGGGTGGAACAGAGAACGTGCAACAAAAGGGACAGGAGCTAATGATGAAAAAAGACCCTTTGCTTTCAGCTTCCTGCCTCTGTATTTGCTGGAAAATATCAGATTTTCTTGGCAAATACCAAGAGCATATTTGTGACTGAGCTTGCTCTAATGGACATGAACTCTTAGGCCTGTTGCACTTTCAGATGATTTCATCACTTTACAATCCAGCTCTTATGATAACATTTAACATACACTTGTTAAACCATTCAGTGCAAGGGCGGCATAAAATCCGCTGAAGGGTAGCTTTGTGCACAACGTGTTTCTAGATGACCTCCCTCTTACAAAAAATGCAAGCGAACAACACAAAGGGCTGAGATGTTGTAACTTTTTAGGGTAGGGAGTAAAAATGTATTGACAGTGCTACTGTGATTCAGCAAATTGAGCAAAATAACATGTGGAACTATCTTTTGGTGCTCTTGCATTGTGTGGGTTTTACTTTGTCAGTTGTTTTAAAAAGCAACCAGCAATTTCTGGGAATGCTGAGTTTAAAAAAAAAAGTGGGGGGGATAGGGAGAAGAAAAACTTATCAAGCATTTCTATAGCTTAGTAAACATGATTAATCAGACTCAGCAAGACCGAACCAATGAGAACTCATGGATCAGTTGATATTCAGAAACGGTTTTGTTTACATATGGCTTAAAATGCCACAAAAAAAAAATTAGATCTAGTCCTGAAACCGTGACACATGGAAAGTTCTTATTGTCTGTACGTCTGGGCTTATGGTCAGAGCTATTTCAGTGTCTTTAAAAAATACAAGCGCTAGCACGAAAGCAGAAATTCATTAGGGCTTTTGCAGGGTTTAAAGGAATGTGGAGCAAAAACCAGTTTAGACTTAAAATGCCTGGCCCAAAACATGTTCTTCACATCCCCTTTTACCTGCTCCTCTGCATAGTTGCATAGTTCTTTGCAGATCCGCTGCTAGCAGGGTGAGGATGGGACTCCCCTTGGGTGTCTCTTAATCTGCCTTCAGATGAAGGAGTTGAATGCGCTGCTCATCCATCAGTATAAGACACCGAGCAACCCTGAGGAGCAGCCAGCACAGGGACCGGTGACTGTGGTGCTGTAAATGTGATGTGTCACCCAGACCCACAGAAGTGGGGGACGGCAGATGAACCATGTTCCTTGGCCCCACAGCCTACCCTCAGTGGTGTCCCCCATCCTTCCCCTGCTCCAGGGGAGCCCCTCACTGCAGTATGGCTATGCAGCAGCTTGGCCAAAAGGCCAGCCAGCACTCAGCAGTGCATGTTTGGGTCTGAATAGTAGAAAATGCAAGGCTGACGTAGCTGTGGGCAGGATCATTGGTCATTTTTGCACTACCCAACATCTTCATCCAAGTTTGGGCAGGATAAAATTCATTGCTGCTGCAAAATGATGCAGCATCTCCAAGTGGGGCCTCTCTCAGCCCATCTGACCCTGACATACAGGTCACATTAACTCCTATAATTCGCTGAAAATTCTTTGAAAACCTTTTAAAGGTTTTCCTTCACTGCATCAGGAGTTACAGTTCCCAGCAGCTGTCAGGAAGGAGAGGACAGGCAGGCGCAGACAATCACAGCTGTTGGAAGGGAGACCTGTTGTAACAGCACCTGCAGACACTGATAGGATGTGGAAAGAAGCACATAAATTGTTGAATGGTTTTGGGACTTGATTTAATGTATACAAAAGAACCTGAAAAAAGACCAAATATCCCCTATCTTGTCAGGACACTGGTATGTAATAAATAACCCCTATATAAATGTTTACCTCCTTTATTCCCATCAGTGTGAGCTTCTTGACGAAATGCTGCATTTTCATGAAAACATTTCTGGTTCTCCTCAAGAGTTTCACCTGAACAGCTGAAAATGTAATTTGCTCATCTTTGCCACAAAAATGACCAATTTTAATATGTGAATGAAATCCAGAATTCCCTTTCCTGGTTCTAACTGTCATCTGTAGCAATTTTACATGTGGGCGATGGCTGCTTTCTAACTGATCCTTAGAGACTCGCGTGATGGCATTCAAGGAAAAACAGTTTTGTTGACAGTTTATTGCAAGTTATCGAATGGTGTAGGTCTGGGATGCAATAGCCTCCCACAGCCCTTCTATCATCCAGCTGGCTGTCTCTCATGGAAACATCTTAGAGAATCCTGAATGACTGTGATCTGGTTTTTAGTGGCTCCAGGCTCTTTCTCAGCTCTACTTCCCTCCGTCTTTCTTCGTGGTTGGAAGTTGCTGATGTGTGTGGCTGAACAGAGCAGTATGACAGCAGCTGAGATAACTGAGCATCTGCCCCTGACCCCGAGGTAGCCAAAGTCCTCAGCAGCCCAGATGAGCAGGAAATTACCCAGCTAAAAGCCAGCAAGCAGGAAAATATACCAAAGATTTCTGGTCAGATGGAGCGAGTGCTGGACTGGAGCGCGAGGGTTTTCTGCACATGGATCCAGGGTGGAGTTGGGCTCTGACAGTTCCAGCACAGTAAAAGTGCCCGTGGCAGCTGCCGGGCTGGTGGAGCATGGGCCCGACAAGTCCAGGGTGGGCAGCAGCCCTGGGTGCTTTGATGCTATGAGCTTGATTCTGCCTTTGTCAGGACACCGCAAGCACTGTGCTGGAGCAGGGACTGCACTCTGCCCGGGACCGAGGAGCTGCTGCATAGCAGCTAAAGAGCTCAAGGTCCTCACAGCGTGTGGGGAGATGGAGCAAAGGAGAAGGTGCGGAGCTGTTAAAGGAGGTGAAGTGTGGCCAGCAGCTGTGCGCACTATGGTGTGTGCGCGCACCACGGTCTGTGCAGAGCTCATTTCCAGCACAGACTATGGCAGGACGGCTCGGGGAGAGGAGTACCTCTGCTCTGGCCCTGCCTAGGCTCGGTGTGGCTGCCTGGAGAAATCCTGCCTGCCTCACCAGTATCGTAGTTAGCCCTCCATTCATGACATTTTTAGTACTTTTTTCCTGGCTGGCCCTAGTAAGAGAGCGTCTCAGCAAAGAACCAGTTTGTAATTTGAAACTGATATAAAAATGAACTTCTCTAAATACGTAGGATCTGTACCACCTAGCCTATTTTCAAGTAAAGACAACCACAAATAGAAAGAAGTGATCGGGGGCTCTAATTAGAAGATAAAGCCTTGCATTAAAGCTAGGTGCTGGGTGGAAATTGCTACATTTTCACATTCTGTTTGTGGCTACGTTCTGTTATCGTCCTGTTTTAAAAGTGCTGCAATTACTGTCTATTTTAATGAACACTGCTGGAGCTGGTATAAATACACCACCAGAACATCTTGTATGCAGTACACAAAAGTCCCTTTTCCTTCCAGAAGTGCTGTGATGTTCATTTGCATCACAGATTCATGACCAGGCACAATTAACAGCATGAATCAAAGTGCTTCCAAATGCAATGTTAGATCCATTGCACCCAACAAGGCTCTGCGTGCCTGTCAGTAAATCCAGGGCATCTCCCTGGAGCAGGCATAGCCATACCTGGGGCTGTTGGTGTGTTTCTGGATTGCTGTAAAAACATAACAACCCAAACTGCTCCTTTTTTTTCCCTGATGGGGTTGCTTAGCAGGGATTGCAGCCATGAGCTGCAGCAAGCAGGGCACTTGGTCATCCAAATGTCTGGGCAGTGCTGGGGACCCTCTGCCCGAGGAGACCATGGGAACAAGTGTGTCTTTGGCGCCTGCTAACACTCAGATGCACCCTCTGGCACTTCATGGCTGTGGTGGAGTGCAAAATGCCTCTGTCTCACCAGCTTTCTTCTCGCTGGAAGGGTTTCCTCACCTTGGAGGAGGTGACCAGGGAGCACAGATATGTGAGCTTTGTGCCAGCAACTGGAGTGTCCCTGCTTGAGCAAAAGAGATCCCCACAGCTCCCACAGAGCTTTGTGTCCTTTTTGCTTCCTCTTGTAGTCTCTCCATCTTCCCCAACCCTTCTCAGCTGTTTGATGTTGAGGTCCAAGCAGAACACTTTCCTGATGGTCCTTTCCCTTTTCATCACTGTCAGCAAAGGGAACAAACACGTCTTTTCCCCTCACGTAGAGCTAGTGAACTCTTTAAAAGCTAGGGTTTTTTCTCCAGGAACCAAGATCCCTGAGGAATCTGCCTCCCCTTCATCATTCTTCTGTTGAGGCGGAATCAGTAAATTTTTTTTCAGATTGTAGCAGTTTCACAGAAAAATAAGCAAGTTATAGGCTTATGCAAAAGAAAAAAAAAAAAAAGGAAATCAATCTTGTTCTAGTCTCTAGCTGTTTGGACTGTGTTCTCTTTTCGTTGCACACAAGCAACTTCCATCACCACTAATATGCAAATAAAGATATTTGACCTCAGTCTTTCCTACAGGGAGAAAACCCTCAGTCATGCCACGTGTCCTACAGCCAAGGCTTGTTGCACGTCAGATCTAGCTTGAATCCATGTGGGCTAAGAAACCCACAGGTTCCTGCATACCCATAGTTATTAGAGAAGATCCAGACCTCTAAGGATGTTTCAGCTTAGTCTTCCCCCAGGTGAGGTTTTTCACAAGTTATTTTCCATATTGCAGAAGGGTTGTAACTACAAAACTCTGGTGATAGAAAGTGGGACTCAACCAGAGAGAGCTGTTTAGCTCTTGTTCATGTATAGCAGGCAGCTCGCAGACATTGAAACTGCAACTAGATTCCTGTCTTTACCCAGGCATTTTCTGCATACCAAAATTAACTGTGGTCAACAAGGGAACCTTGGATTGGTTGACAGTGAAATCCTTTAAGCAAATGCACAGATGAATCATTGTGCCGGGTCTAGGGCAGGGGAAAAATCTGAATTTAGGATGCATACTCTCTGCAGGCCTAGACGAAGTGTGAAACTCAGGAGCTCTTGCAGATACCTCGTTGGCAAGGCCAACTCACAGTGGTGCAAAAGTGGTTGGTATTAAATACTGCTGTCTTGACTGGTAGTATTACATGGTTGTGCTCCCCAGCAGAGCTGCGCTCCATGATATGACACAGAAGAGATATGAGGTCTCCGCACGTTGGCGGAGACGCTGTTTGGTGAGTGAAGCTCTCGGTGCTCTGCCAGAGCATCCATGTGGTGGGGTTTTGCATGAAGCGATGAAAAATTTTAAAAATTGAAGGTCTGTCCATCTGCAGCAGTAGCCTTCCTCATATGTTGTAGGTAAGAACTTATTCAGCTATGGTGCATTTGAGAATGGGATGTTAGGACTGGGAATTTTCCATTTGTGGCCTTTAAGAAGAGCTCTTAACAGGTCTGGGACACTGTGCTGGAAGAGGCAACCACAAGTGCTCACCACAGTGCAGGCTGGAAAGGGACTTTTACCTATATCATAGAATCATAGAATGCAATGGTTAGGGTTGGAAGGGAACTTCAAAGGTCAGCTAGTCCAACCCCCCTGCAAGGAGCAGGGACATCCCTGACTAGATCAGGTTGCTCAGAGCCTCATCCAGCCTGGCCTTGAACGTTTCCAGGGATGGGGCATCCACCACCTCTCTGAGCAACCTGGGCCAGTGTTCTACAACTCTCATTGTAAAAAATTTTTTCCTAATATCCAATCTAAATCTACCTCCCTCTATTTTAAAACCATTACCCGTCATCCTATCACAACAGACCCTACTAAACAGCCTCTCCCCATCCTTCCTGTAGGCCCCCTTGAGGTACTGGAAGACCGCTATAAGGTCTCCCCGGAGCCTCCTCTTCTCCAGGCTGAACAGCCCCAACTCTCTCAGCCTGTCCTCATAGGAGTGGTGCTCCAGCCCTCTGATCATCTTCATGGCCCTCCTCTGGACCCTCTCCAACTGGTCCATGTTCTTTTTATATTGGGGTCTCCAGAACTGGACTCAGTACTCCAGGTGGGGTCTCACCAGGGCAGAGTAGAGGGGGAGAATCACCTCCCTCAAGCTGCTGGCCACGCTCCTCTTGATGCAGCCCAGGATGCGGTTGGCCTTCTGGGCTTCAAGCATGCATTGCCTGCTCATGTTGAACTTCTCACCAGCACTCCCAAGTCCTTCTCCTCAGGGCTGCTCTCCATCCATTCTCTGCCCAGCCTGTATTTGTGCTTGGGATTGCCACGACCGAGGTGCAGGACCTTGCACTTGGCCTGGTTGAACTTCATGAGGTTGGCACAGGCCCACCTCTCCAGCCTGTCCAGGTCCCTCTGGATGGCATCCTTCCCCTACAGCGTGTCTACAGCACCACACAGCCTGGTGTCATCATTGAACTTGCTAAGGGTGCACTCTATCCCACTGTCCATGTCGCCGACAAAGATGTTGAACAAGGCCGGGCCCAACATGGACTCCTGAGGGATGCCACTCATAACCAGTCTCTACTTGGACATGGAGCCGTTGACCACCACTCTCTGAGTGCAGCCATCCACACATATATACTCCTGGGGGGACACAGGACAGCGGGCAGGGGAAAGCCCTTTCAGCAGAAGACAAGGCTGACTCAGGAACAGGCAGAGATGGCCATTAACTCATTTAGGCTTCAAACTCATTAGTCTTCAAAGCAGGGGTGCTGAGTGTCCCCCGACAGAAGTGGAGGGAGAGCCTGCCTGCCCCAGGTCCTGTGGGTGCCTTATTTCTCCAGTGACAGTCACTGGGAGGACAAAATATGTGCAGAGCCTCACCTGTTCCTGGCATTCCTAGTAACACAGTAGGCTCCACAAGGTTTATGAGTGCTCCCAGCAAGAATGACAAAAAGCTCTGTTCCTGGAGCAGTTGGGGGAGATATTATCAACTGCAAATAAGCTCATAGACGACATAAAGCAGTCTTCCTCCCTCCACAGCACTTGGCTTTGCTTCCCACCCCAGCCTGGGTTCCTCTTAGGGGTCCTGCCAGTCACCACACTCCATCTTCACCCCATGGTACATCTCCTTGATCCACAGCCAGGGTGAGGGACATCCTCAGCCTCCAGGGATGGGTGGCCAGAGAGCGACAGTGCCATTTTCATCTGAGGGCATGGGGTGGGGAGCCTGCACCCTGTCATCCTCCTCCTGGAGCAAAAGGAGGGTTAATAGTTGCAGCCTGGTGTGATTACAGACGAACATCCTCTCCTCCAGTCTTGGCCTATGAAAAGAGCAGATCTCATGTTTCTCAGGCATATGTGCCTCTGCAGCAACCTGGGGCTGTTACTGTGGTGTAACAAAGTGCTGCTGCAACGGGGCCTGCAGTGCTGCTGCAACGGGGCCTGCAGTGCTGCTGCAATGGGGGCTGCAGGACAAAGGTCTCCAAATGCTGGCAGTGGCACAGAGATTCCCATTCACCATGAGACGTGACTGTGGATTAAATCTGGCCCAGCTGTGTGCTCTGAGCATTTCAGAGTCATGAGTCCATCAGCTCCAAACATCATGAGGTTGACTTAGAAACATGATATTAAAAAAAAATTGAGAGGTTCCTTGGTTTTTTTTGCATCTGATGCTCAAGCTTTCAAGTTGCTCTTGGGTCATGGTCTTCCCCATACAGCCACAGCATTGCAAATTGACTTTTTAATGCAGGCAAGCCAAGATTTTCACCTCCTGACCTGCCTCCAGGAACTAGGGTTTTAACTGCACCATTAAACATCACAGGACTTTCAGTAAAATCGTGAGAGCTGGCAGCAGTCCTGACATAGCTAGAAAGGATCTGCTTTAGGACATGGCTTAATACTAAATCCTAAACCCCTGATCTTGACTGGATAAAGCCCAAATCGGATTTTTCTGTTCCTCTTGCCTCCACATTTTAGCACTTTAAGTTATGTTGCCTATAAAAGTGGTCAGAGTTGATCCAGATGAACAGTGGGAAC
>WHYT01016003.1:600035-618385 GCA_009806455.1 Tetrax tetrax
AAAATATGTGCAGAGCCTCACCTGTTCCTGGCATTCCTAGTAACACAGTAGGCTCCACAAGGTTTATGAGTGCTCCCAGCAAGAATGACAAAAAGCTCTGTTCCTGGAGCAGTTGGGGGAGATATTATCAACTGCAAATAAGCTCATAGACGACATAAAGCAGTCTTCCTCCCTCCACAGCGCTTGGCTTTGCTTCCCACCCCAGCCTGGGTTCCCCTTAGGGGTCCTGCCAGTCACCACTCTCCATCTTCACCCCATGGTACATCTCCTTGATCCACAGCCAGGGTGAGGGACATCCTCAGCCTCCAGGGATGGGCGGCCAGAGAGCGACAGTGCCATTTTCATCTGAGGGCATGGGGTGGGGAGCCTGCACCCTGTCATCCTCCGCCTGGAGCAAAAGGAGGGTTAATAGTTGCAGCCTGGTGTGATTACAGATGAACATCCTCTCCTCCAGTCTTGGCCTATGAAAAGAGCAGATCTCATGTTTCTCAGGCCTATGTGCCTCTGCAGCAACCTGGGGCTGTTACTGTGGTGTAACAAAGTGCTGCAGCAACGGGGCCTGCAGTGCTGCTGCAATGGGGGCTGCAGGACAAAGGTCTCCAAATGCTGGCAGTGGCACAGAGATTCCCATTCACCATGAGACGTGACTGTGGATTAATTCTGGCCCAGCTGTGTGCTCTGAGCATTTCAGAGTCATGAGTCCATCAGCTCCAAACATCATGAGGTTGACTTAGAAACATGATATTAAAAAAAAATTGAGAGGTTCCTTGTTTTTTTTGCATCTGATGCTCAAGCTTTCAAGTTGCTCTTGGGTCATGGTCTTCCCCATACAGCCACAGCATTGCAAATTGACTTTTTAATGCAGGCAAGCCAAGATTTTCACCTCCTGACCTGCCTCCAGGAACTAGGGTTTTAACTGCACCATTAAACATCACAGGACTTTCAGTAAAATCGTGAGAGCTGGCAGCAGTCCTGACATAGCTAGAAAGGATCTGCTTTAGGACATGGCTTAATACTAAATCCTAAACCCCTGATCTTGACTGGATAAAGCCCAAATCGGATTTTTCTGTTCCTCTTGCCTCCACATTTTAGCACTTTAAGTTATGTTGCCTATAAAAGTGGTCAGAGTTGATCCAGATGAACAGTGGGAACGAGACTCCAGCAAATGAATCTGCAGTGGGGAAAAATGACTCTCTAACTTGCAAATGGAAGTTAAAGGACCATTAGTTGAACTCTGGAAGAGGCTATCCCTTTTCCAGGATACAAAGCAGAGCCAAGTTTCTGTACCTCGCACAGGTTGCGTGTTCCTGATAAACCTAACGCTGGCTTGGAGCAGGACTAGCCTAGGAAAAGCAGGCATCCTGCTCACTGCAACGACTCAGCTGGAGGGGCTGGGATTGCCCAATGCTGTCTGGGGGGATGCTGTTAGTTTTTCTGGTCCTCTAGGAAATTGTGGTAAATCTTTCAGTTTGTAACACTTTCTACATCCTTGTCTCACCTAGCACTGCACTGGGATGGCCCGCTGATTTGTTCAGAAATTACATTAAATTCCTGGAAATAAGTTAGCTGATAAAGTACTGTTGAACTTTCCACAGACTGTTTCCTCCCTCCAAGTTGTATTGCTGCTTGGGGTCCAGATTGGAGCACCCCTTGCCTTTCAGTTCAAGGGTTTGTGCATCCTTTCTCAGCTTGCTGTGACTCTCTTTTCTACTGGGCTGCTGCCTGGCAAATACTCTGCTTGTAGATCAGATTATCCCAGCCCCTGAGGGAACTGCAGTGTCCAAGATGCTGTTTGAATCTCAGGTTTCTTTTTAAATCTTTTGCCTGTGATTTCTGGCTATCTGAATCCCTCCAAGGACCCCTAAAAACTAACAACTCTTGCTGCTGACAGCGGGCTCCACCTCCACCGACACCTCTCCCTGCACCTTTGACTCCAGGCAGCGAGTTCATCCCCTGCCTGACTCTGTTTTGCAGCCAGTGTGACAAATGCTGGTGCAAGGACCCTCGCGCAATGCAGGAGAGACTGCCAGCCCCTGTGTGTGACACCTTGGCTGCTGCTTTGTTACCCGGACGGATTTGACCAAGGGGTCTGCCGCAAACCACACATTCTTATTCTTGAGGCCCCTACTGCCATCTGCTCCTGGGGCACTGCTTTGGGACCCTGGCCTGTGCTAGCGTGGCAATATGCATTCCCCAAAATACTGGGGAGTAAGCTGACACACATCTCCTCCTGGTCATATGACTAAAATCAGCAAGAACTGACAAGCAGGGAAATTTGCAGGGAAAGCTGGCCTTCCACCCCTGTCTGTTAAGCTCATTAAAGGCATCTTTTAGCATCAAACCAGACATCCCAAGAACAGCTTACAAAATACCAAACATCAGTGCTAGTGTTCAGATGGGGAAGTTGGACCTTTGGCACGTCCTCTTGCAGCCAGCCTTTCCAGGTACCCTCTCTTCCAGCGACATGTGGGCTGCAAGACCGACTTCTGCAGAAAATGTTCCCTGGAAACCCGTTTCATTAAACCAGTATAAATGTGCCTTGCTATTTCCTACTCCAAGTGGTTATTCTGGGTTAAAAAGCAACTGGAATGTTAGGAATTATTAGGGGAGGAACAGAAAACAAAGCAGAGCCTCCCTATAAATCCATCTCAAATATCATGTCTGCTTCAGCCCTGCTGTCTCAGGCAGATGCAGCAGAGCTAGAAAAGGGACAAAGGTGACCAGAGGGATGGATCAGGCAGTGGACAAGCAGATACACCAAGGCTCTTCTCTAGAAAGGAGGTAAGCAAGGGAGAACACAGCACAGGTCTATAAATTGCAAAAGGCATAAAGGAATGAATATTCACTTGTAATTCCAGCCTTCGGAGGCATCATCAAATAGAGAGAAAACAAATAGCAAAAAGCAATAGTGGTAGAAAACTCCACCAAATGCTATTAAACACAATCCTACAAGTGGCTGAAGAAAGAAATCGCCGGTACTGTGGGGTCAGTGCAACAACCAGCCAGGGCTGGTGCCCCCTCCCCTGGGATGCACTACAGGGGCTCTCTTCTGATCCTCTACAGCTGCTCCTGCATTTTAAAACCTCTCAGACCCCATCAGAGGTTTTTATTCTGGAGATGGCTTTGGCTAGCCTGAAATAGAGTAAAAATGTTTTCCAGGTTGCACAGCTGCCCCTTCCCGGAGGCCTCAACCTGAGAGCAGCCGTCTGGGCAGGGGGCTCGGCCAGCAGCCGGCTGCTGCCACCTTCTGGGTAGGGGACCACCTGACACCGTCTGTGTGGCACCGGACACCACCGCAGAAACCACCCAAAATGGCCTGACTGGACAGAGATACCTCCTAGGCGATGGGTAAAGCAGTGTGCTGACCTGCGTCACACGAACACCCTCCCCAACGAGCAGCCAGGCTCTGCGCAGCAGCTTGCGCTATGCGTGACAGCAGGGATAATTTTAGAGAGAATTATTCTGTGGTTTTAGTACAGTGTCAGAAAGGGGTATTTTATGCCTGTTGGAGTGAACTGACTCTGTGACCTCTCCCAATGTTTTTAGCACCACGGTTATGCTTTTTTGGGACTCATAAATGCAGTGCTCTTCTGAGCAAAGCTTGTTTCATCTCTTGCTGCTTGCAAAATCACCCAGCTCTGTGGGGGCATCAAGTTAGAAAAAAAAAAAAAATGTATTTTTTATCATTAAGCCCTCAATTTTAATTTAAGAAGTACTTAAAAAAATGTAAGGTACAGATTGCTGAAAAACATCTATTTGAAGAATAGTATCAGAACATGCTCTGAACTCCACACTCAGCTGTTCTTTCAGGACCTAACGGCTCCATCCCTTTGCAACCTGGTTTAAGAAGTGATTGGGTTTTCTTAGCGAGTTCACCATCTTTTGTCAATATTTATAGTGAAGGTGCAACCGAAATCAGGGATATTGCCATTTGTGACACTGTTTCTTGTTCATCTTCCATGACACCCAGATCATTTGCATGAAGGGGTGATGTCTTCTTCTGAGTTCATTAACCTGGAAGTCGGGTTGGATTAATTTTGCTTTGGACATACTCACAGCCAGGTCTGCTCTGATAATTTTGCCAGTAACGTTAAAGGCAAAAAAGATAGACTCACAACAAAGGTTTTACAAAACACATACTGAAAATCTCCCACTCCTTTGGCTGTGCTTTGGAGCCAGCTTTGTGAGCAGCAAACTGCCTGCGTGGCCAGGCCAGTGCCCCACTGCCCACAGGTGGGACCACGGCCCCCTCCAAAGCAGCAGCCGATGCAGCCACGCATACTGTGCCCGTAGTGCCAGGCTGAGAGGCTGAACTTGCACCAAAAGCCTGTTAAAGGAAGAGAAATAACCAGAGGCGACATTTGACAAGTTAGTTTTTTATTCAGTGCATTGGACTCATACATTGCTGCTTCGTCAACTAACAACATTTCACACATTCCTATAAAACCAACGCCGAGTCCAGTCTCTTGTTAAAGACGCTCGGTGTAAAATGTAAGGCAGTTTATCAAATATTTCCTTTAATAAGTACAGCTTAGAGCCCCGTAAAAGGTTGTGTCCAGCGCGTTCGGTGTTGTGTTGCAGCACTGGGTGGAGAATGGATCAGTGACTCACAGCTGGTACAGGGCTTCATTAACAAAAGTTTAGACCTAGCTCGTTAACACCACAGCCAATGCTTATCGGACTGCTGTAGAGCCTGGCCTCCCTCTTACAACTGCTAGTTGGATTATGCTGGTGCTTTAAGCACGGGTGGAGCTGCACCTACAAAATCCCTAACGCAGAACTACTGCAGCACTGGAAAACCTGATTTGGGCTGGGGTGGCCTGTCTGTGCTCCAGGCCAAGGACAGTCAACCCGTCCACATGGCATGGCATGGCACATCTCACCCCATCCCAGCAACGGGGCTGGCAGCAGCAGTCAGAACAGCACAGCAAACCAAAGAGAAATGCAAGGTGCTCAGGCCTGACTAACAGGGCAGGGTGAGATGTTTTCAGGATGGGGGCATCTTACACTGCAAACCTTGGGGCAGGGATGCCTGCATGCACAACGGATCAGGAATTAGGTAAATGCTGGGGAACGCGGGCAGCTGGAGCATCTCCGCTGGTGCCACTGCTGGGGCACGTCCCTCAGCCCTGCACATACTCTGCTCCCTGCTCTCTCTCTCATGCGGTCAGGCACGGGCAGGCACGGTGTCCTCAACCCTGTTCCACACGTGGGACAATGCAGGGAAGGCTCCATGGGCAGGACCTGCAGCTGGTCCCCCCTCCCTCTTCCAGGAGTCACCCTGGGCAGCCCGGGGAGCCCTGGCAGGGGACAGGGCTGGTGCCAGCCCCATGGCTCCCCAGCAAGGCGCTCCTAGCAAATCCATCTCCACTCATCCCTTCCACCGCCCTGCTCATGTCCCACCTGCCCTGTGCTCTGGCCCCAGCTCTCGTCCTGCCTCATCCCTGCCTTCAATCGCTCATCCATTCGGTGTGTAAGGAAGGAGACGGCACATTGCCAAATCAGCTATCTCAGAGGAAATCTATTGAGTTTTATTGAGCGGCCCGTTACAGGGCCTGGACTGTTACAGGCAGTCCCTGTGATGAGCATGCGGTGCTAAGGCATGGTGACCGTCCGGCCGGTGTTCCTGGCTGCTGTAAAGCGCCTCTTATTCCTCAGACCAGAGAACCTCTCATCCAGGGTCAGGCTGGTCTGCAGGGGAAAGGGAGAGCAAGTAAGTCCTGCGTCTCGTGGCAAAGCAAGGCCAAAATTGTAGCAGGGTATTGATTAGAGCCCATCAGTCAGGACGGTGCTTGACAGACAGTTAGTCAATTAAACCACTCAGCATATGGAGACAAGGAGCTCAACAGACTGTGCAGCTGGAAAACCTCCAAGCAGTGGCCAGCCCCAAGACACCAGGAGTCCTCGGCAAGAACAGGAGCAAGCAGATGGTGTTTGAGCACAAGGCATCAAGTAAAACCAAACCGTCCAGACAAAAAACGCCGGCAATGAAGAAGGTGGAGCAGGATTTCTGACCTGTCCCAGGGTTCTTGGACCATACTTCAGCATAAAACATGGCACAGAGAAGGCCACCAAAGCAAAGGGAGAGCAAAGCCCAGAAGTGCTGTGTTTCTGAGGACTGGTGAGCATTGACAGTGAAATGTCCTTGGCCAGGACTTCTCACAAGGAGCATCTCCTCGCTCTGAGCAAGCACATGGACAGGGCAACAGGGGCCAACAGAGTGGGGAAACATGAGCTGAGTCTGTAGTTTCTGAACAGTCTTCTCAGGTGCCTTCAGTTTTGTGAGCAACCTAACCAACACGGCTACAGGACTTTTCTCCTGGGTTATGCTAGATAAACCCAACTGGAAGCCCCCAAAACCTGAGCGTGATGTTAACAGCTTAGTGGCAGGGCTGCTGCAGGGTGCAAGGTGCTGCCTGTCCCGTCGACAATCCTCTACCTGGTTGGCCATCGCCCGGAAGTTGAATCTCAGCAGGACCCCCTTGGGCTGGGGCTTGGCCACCCGTGGCGGGGGCCTCTGGCTTCGCAGGAACGGGCGCTTGGATCCAGGCCTGGGGAAAGCACAGATCTGCAGTCACTCAGGATGCTAAGGCAGCTCACTTCCTATTGTCTGCAAACCAGCAAGGAGTAAAGGAGACACCGGCATGCCCCATACGTCCCATGGCACGTGTCACGGCAGCCTAGGCAAGCCTAAGGGGTGCCAGGAGAGCTATCGTACAGGGAGCATTCCAGCACTGGGGACTGCGTCACCTCAAGGCTACAGGGTGCACAGGGTGCTCTCTGTGCCCAGGATACGTAAAGTGCCCTCACTCACCCTTCTTTCTGCTCCTACAGCTGCACCAGCAGTGCAGCTGCCCCCTTCCAGGCTCTGCGCTCCTCCTACACAGCGAGCGTGCAGTGTCCCTTTGGGGCACACAGCATTTCTCCCATGACACCCCTCAGTGAGCACAACCAGCCTGCCACCTCCCACATGCTGCCAGCACTTCCATTTCTCCTTACTCTGGTTAACAAACGAGCCGCATGGCAATTCAGAGACTCCTTTCAGATACACCAGGAAGGAAACGAGACATCATTTACTAACCATTTTGGGTCTGAACCATTCATTGCACACTTGTTATAGAAGAAACAAAGCTGCAATAATGCTAAAGGGATTTGCAATGGCTTTGGTAGGGATCCCATCCTAACAAATCCTCTCATTTACTTACGCGCCAGTCTGGCCTGCCTGGGGATTAGCGACAGAAACCGTCAGAACTGCTCCAGGGCTGGGTTTCACTTGCCACCTGCCAAGACATGGAGATGTATCCAGCTTCGATTCAAGCGTGAAAGAGCACATCAAGTTTGCAGCGTGCCTTTGTTCACCAATTACCTTCTCATCCTTGGTCGTTTTCCTTCTCCATTAGCATTCACCTGCTGTGAAATATATTTTTTTTAAAAAATGAATTAAAGAATTAACTCTCAGAAACAATGATTCCTTTTCCAGTATTTAATTTGGTGTATCTGAGTAGCTCTTTCCTTGCGTGTTGTTAAGAAATTTGCTAATCTTGGGTTTCCTGCTGGCAGAGCGACCTGTATGGGGTGGCTTTACTTTGCCCTGCTTGTGCTGCTGTATAAACTGCAAGGTTTACTTTTATCACCTGCCCAGGTTTTATTTTAAAGCTGCCAGAATATTAAGCTGCATTAAAAATTGCCTGTCCTACAAATACTTCCCTAGGAGTTGTTAAAGTCATCCATCTCCCCCAGTTACTTTTGGAAGCAAAGACACAACTGGGCAAAGCCTGGTAAAACTGAAGGCTTGTCACCATCACCAGGTTGCAGAAAAAATGTCTCAATACTGACCCCTCTCTGAAAGTTGGCTTTGGAGAATCGCTGCTGCATCCGCTTCTGCTGGAAGGCTGGTCCCCTGTTTAGCAGGAAAGGTCTGCTGGTAAAGGAGGAGAGAGAAATTGACATCGACGAATATGATGCCAGGTCTCTCCTAAAGTTTAATGCTGAAATACCTAACCCAGTGTGGTAGTAAAAAGCAGTATGAGAAGCAAATGAGGCCGTGTGTTACCAAGTTCAGCCCAACAAGTTTTTCTGCCAGCAAAGGATTTCAGAGGAACTCGTTTTTCTGCTCAAATAAAACAACAGCTTGCGTTTGTTCTCAACTCTGCTCATTAAAAAAAAAAATAAAAAAAAGGAAGAAAATCATAGAAAAAAATGTGGTCAGAAGGGACCTCTGGAGGTCATTCAGTCCCTGCTCTACTCAGAGAAGAGAGAGATGGAATTGCAACCAGTTACCAAAGATTTTACCTTCTCCCTGGGGCTTGAGTACTGGCAGGAGCTGCTCTGAATTTCTTGGGGCCTCGGGGGGGCCGTCGTTGTCCCTCTGGCTGCCCGCTGCTGCTGCTTTTGGCGAAAGCATCGTTGTTCTTGTTGCCCTGAAAGAGCAGTGAGAGCTCAGCAGTTGACACCCACGCCACAATGTCAGTGCATGAAGCGAGAGTGAGCGACAGCACATGACCATCCCTCCCTCTGCCGATCGCCGCTTTCTGAAAAGGCATTTTCTCTGGCTCTGTCTAGGGGGAAATCCAGCCTGCTCCAAACTGCAGGTGGAGATTGCTGACACTGGACACATTAACCGCCACTTGCAGTTGCTTCAAAGTGTGCTCTGCGTTCCCCATATTCTCATTCCCAACTGTTTTTCCTTTGCAACTTCTGCAGTCTTGTAACAGAACAAATCTGCTCTGCAAGTACTTTTTTTTTTTTCCTCTTTTGATATTTTCTTGAAGGGAAACTGACTCCTTGCTAATTCTATTAAAAACTAGCCTCTTCCATGGTCTTTTGTACCTACAGCAGGAGTATTTCTCCCGAGCAGTGTTGCTGTAGTCTCAACAGTTGGACTTACTATACATTGTTGTCAAAAATCAGTATGTGTGCCTTGGTTCCTAAGCATGAAACTGCAAGTACCATGAAGAATGTTTCATTCTAATGGTGCAGAAATACAACAAAAATTAGTCCATGGAGAGCAAATCTCACACAAGCCAAGCATTATAGCTTTGCTCAGGTTTCTTTTCGGTTATTGACTCTTTCTTGTTTGGACACATGCATTACCTGGTCCAAGCCCTGAATCCTGAAGCACATCAGAAGACCCCTCAATGGTGTAGGTCCTCCTGCAGCTGCTAATTTAAACTGCCACAGACTCGATCCCATTTAGTTCTGTGGGACAACCACCATCACTGTTACTACCCACTAACTAGGATACATTTCCACATTCTTCTCACTTGGTTTATTTCTGCAAAATGGAAGCTACCATAGAATTATGCCTCCTAGCAACTGCTTATTACTTTCTGTTAATACCCAGCCACACAACAATATCTGAGTCATTGCAGTCTTTATTTTCAGGAATAACCACACTCCATGCACAGGCATGCTTAGTTTAGGGCTCTCTTATTTATACTCCCAGGACAAAGGCATTAAAAGTGCCATCATGTTCGCCACTTTGGTGTTTTTTTTAAAAGCTTACTGAGCATACGTGACCTCCTAACTGAGGGAATTTCCATCAGTGCGGAAAAAAACAGCCCCCTCTCACAGAGGACTATCTACCCACTTGATTTCCACCTTCTACACTAAACCAGTGTAATGTTAGTGATACTCAGAAAAAAGCCGTAAGAATTACTTCAATGGTCAACATGTACCTTCCTTCTCATCTCTCGAGTCTTAAAAATAACTCAAAAAGCAAATGAAAAGATCTCTATTTGAGCAGAGATAAGACCTAAACATTTAAACCTGAAAAAGGGAAAGCCATGAATCAAAAAAAAATGCATTTTAAACCAAGCACATGGGCAACCTGATCCATGGCTTTCACAGCACTGGGAATCAGTGTCTCTGGGAGGGATAACCACTTGCTAGTGAAAAGTATGTCTCTGAACCAAAGCCACCTGAAGTCATGAACAGTCCATCCGTCAACTTCACTCAACCTTGGAAAATATTCTGAGTGGAGGACAAATAATGGTGAATCTTAACACACCTCTTCTAAATTATAATAGTAAGATGACATGACATGGAATTTGTTTTTAGGGAAATATTATAAAATCTTTTAAGAACACATTTTTTAAAAATCTTTTTTGTAAAACCCATGGGAATTGATTCAGTAAAACTATGCCAAGTCATAAGTTTACAAAACCAACTGGAAAATTGCTATTTTATATGCATATGTGTCTGTATGAACCTATGCATACAAATGCTGCGCACAGGCATATAAAAGATGATGCCTGTAAATTTTTTATGTAGATTGTTCTTTGGGGTGATCCAGGATCATAAAATCCAGCAGATTTCTATATGACATTCAGGAACAGCTGTGCCTTCCTTAACCCCTACCTCTTGAGCCGATGCCTGGCGATTTAAAGGGCTCACTCCATTTAATGCAGTAGCTGCTCTTCTCCTGGGAATGGGCATAGTATTCCTGAATTGTCTTCGATTGTATTGTTGTTGTCCAAATCCTCTTCTAAAACGGTTAGGTCCTACAAAAATAAACTCTTATTTTAGCATCCTTCAAAACTCAATTTATTATTACAGTCTTGCAAATGGATTATGAGGTTAACTTAATATGATATAGAAGCATCTGTATAGACAGCGATGCAAGAATCACATCATTTTATTCCAGAATATTATTCTTTGCAGAATATTAGATAATTAATCTTTCCAATGTCTCATTAATATTCTTATTATATGTAGGACAGACAAATACATTATTTGATTTGAAAGAATATAGAAGAGAAAAGCCTTCCACACTTCTGATTCCTAATAAAGGCAGGAACACTCGCATCAGGAAACCTGTCAATCTGTTGTCAGAGCTCACATTGCTATGAATTAACTGTGAAATGGAAAAGCCTTTTGATACAGATAAACAAGTGACTCGAGCATCCAGAAGCCAACCCCACAGCAGCCTGGAATAGCTCTGAGTGCCTACATTATTGCACTTGATACGTGAAGACTGGACCAGAATGTTTATATATAATTGGGGTTTTTTTTCAGCTTGACATACCCTTACTTACTGCAGATATTGAAGGAGGTGCCTTCTGCTGCTGCTCTATGTAACTGCACAATACACACACAGCAGCAGCCCATCTTGCATTTAATGTCAAGCCTGGTTATGATTTTGAAGTGTGCTGGAATGTCGAGCGAGAGGAAAGCACTCTGTCAGATGGAGGCACAGTGCATTAAAGCCTAATTACTCCACATGATAAACTTCTGTAGTCACAATGAAGCAGACATTTTCTGAGTCACTATACCAGTGAAATGTGCACACATAGTCAGAGGGGTGTATAAATCAGGCATAAAGCAGTGCGTGGCAGATGGCAGCAAGAGTGCGGTTAAACCCCTGCACCACGTAGCAGAACCTCACCGATACAAACCACACAGCAGTCAGATGCATGTATTGATCCGACATTGATTCCTACATCACAGCAATTTATAATGACTTGGGGCAATCAGAAATGAAGTGTTCTGAGGTAGCGGAGGCATTGCTGTCAGGGGCCATCACTGCAGTGATTAATGAAGGCTCCAGCCCTGGGGTGTAACGCGGGTCAGCGCCAGCATGGACTGGTTACACTGGAATACAACTGAAGATGATTTGAGCTGCTCTAGCTCTAAAACAAAACGGCACCAGGGCATGCCTCTGGGAAGCACCTCCCAAACAGCACGTCGGGGTGCTCTGCTCCCTACGGCTGGAGGTGCTGGTTGGGAACACTCACAAAAATGCAATGCTGTTCACAAGGTCTGTGGGGACAGTAGTTATTTTCTTTGCAAACAATGCCCTCTCACCACAGAACTGCAGGTTTGTAAATGTTCCTCTCCTGACAAACACTTGAATTTTGGCAATCTGTGTCTTTTTCACTGGATGCAGTCTTGCTGTGCTTAATGCCCCCTTTTTTCCCTCTGGTTTCTGTCCCCACAGTTTGTTTTTCCTTTTCTTGTTGCCTTCAACAACCACCCTGGGCTTGCCCCTCTCTCTTGCCCATTTGCTAGACCACTCTCCTGGGGGTCACCAAGCCCTGCGAGACAGCTCTCCTGTACCCTGGAGAGGACATCTCCTCTGATGCCAGATAGACTGAGCTCAGCTGCCTTTCCTGGATGTTTCATTGGTGCAATGGGAGGGACTGATACAAAAGGCAGCCCTGACCAGAAAACCACACCCGTCTGTCAGTTCATATTAGAGAGCCCCTGCTCAGCCGTGCTCTCAGGCATGCCTTAGCCAGTGTAAATAACTAACATGGAGCCACCGGCCTCTGAGGGGTACCCCGTGTACACCAGCTGGGGACCAAGGCCTCAGTCTGTCACATGTATCCTGAAGAGTGACACATGGCAGGCTCCATCTCGGCAAACGGTCTGGCAAACATTTATTGAAAGAACACTGGAGTAATGCCACACAGCATCAGTAGCTGGGGAAGATCCCCCACCTTGTTTGGGTGCAGGCTCAGAGCCTGGTGCTGAGCATACCTGGGCTGGCCAAGAGGCACCTCTGCCCAGCAAGTTCACTTTGGGGAGAAGTTCCAATGTCTGATAGACGCTTCTGCCAAGGGGATTTGAAATTCAAATTTCTTCTCATTAAAAATCATCTTTCCCTCACTGGGGAGATGGTTTAAGCCATATTCCAGGAGGGATAACAGCACTTCGCTTGCAGGAATACTCTTGCTGGTTTAATCAGCGTAATACCCTTCTCCATGCTCTGTCATTACAGTGCTGGGCTATTCTGATCATCATTTTGATAATGGTTATCATGTCTCAGCCCAGAAGGGACTGCTTGTCAGCAGGGACTGAAGTGAAACAAGCCCCTGAAGAATTATGGGCTAAATTCCCAGTCGTGGTGAGCTTCCCAAAATTGCTACTGACATCAGCTCCACACAGCATGGTGGGTCTCTGCACTTGGCAGGGCTGAATTCAGCCTCAGTTAAAACCTAAGAAATACTAAGACTAGCAGAAATAATTCTATAAATGAACAGAAAAGCTCTCCTTTCTAAGGAATAATTAAAAAAAATATTTAGTTTGATTTATTTGACTCCGCATGCAGTACTCGCTTGAATGTGGATGAATATCAAAGCCTGCACTTTTGACAGAAAAATCAATTTGCAAAGGGAAATTATCATCATTCTGTTTTAAACCGGAACGATTCTCAGTAAGGCAATACACGGCAGGGATGAAGAACATGACAGTGGGAGGCAGATCGGAGACAAGCAGGATTGCTCCCAGCAATCTCACTGTCCTGATGTGCCATTGGCACTCCAAGGGAAGACTGCAAAGGCATTGCTGCAAAATGTCACTAAAATCTTCAATGAAGTGATTTAGCAATAATTTAAAAAAAAATGAGCAAAATTTTTATAAAGGGGGCATTTCATGCAGCAGATCACGTTGGTTTTGTAGATAAAAGCTAGTGGAACCAAACATAGATCACTGTGTGATCACACGGTATTATAAAAAAACCTCATCATAAAAATAGCATGGTTGGCAAAAGTGACAAATCAGCTCCAATAACTGAGCTATCAAAGGCAGTTACTGAAGGGGTAATTTAAGTGTGTTCTGGGAAAGAGGGGATTAGGAAGAGGCATAATTAAAATATGCAAAGCCAAAGGGAACAGAGAATAGATATTAAGTCACTTTGAATCAGTAATTCATGAGAGGGTGGAAGGGAGCGAAATGGATGAATTTATGCTCTGAAAGGGCCCTGATATTCCATTGTTGCAGAGAGAAAAGCTATTCAGAGCCCGAGTACATCTTATACGCACGCAGGAATCAGATAGAAGGATTTTAAAGCTGCATTTTGTTACACAAATGCATTTTCCAGCTTAGCAGACCTCCACCGTCCCAAAGAGCTCACCTACCTTGCAAATTCCTCTGCATCCAGGCACGGAAACGGGGCCGCCCATACCCGTACGGTGAATTCTTGTTCTTGACCTGCTGCCTTCGCCTGTCCCCTGCGGCACTAGCATCTGTTTGCTCTTTCCTGTGGCGTTTTATGATGTCATCTAGATCGAAATGGTAAAGGGGAAATCCATAAAACCTGCACTTTCTACCACCAGTGTTTTTCACTTTTGGTGCTTGCAATTGTCCACAGTAAAAATGGAGCTTGCGGTTATGTGAGCTACGCTGGCCATACAATAAAAGATTAAGCTTAGCTCAGAAAGCATAGGATCAATTTACTTGGCTCCTGCAGGCTGGAGATTACAGTGCAGCAAATTATTTAAAAATGTGCTACCATCCAGCACGCACCCACCACGTGCAGGGCAGAGATTTCAGACCCATATCCCACTGAGGGATCCGATCCTGCCGATTTCTCACAAGCATAAGGGAATGTGTTTTTGCAGGAGCACCAGAAGCTTGGTGCTGGGCAGACGTTTTTTGAGAAGGTCTGACTTGGGAGGCTGCGGGAGAGGTGGTCAAAGTGGGGAGAATGGGCAGAAGAACCCACGGGTGCACCTATGCTGTCACAGCTGCTCCAAGGGCTCCCCTTGTCACGCGAGGGTCATGGGCACTGCCCCATGCAGTGGACATTTGCATCCCTGATGTATAAACAACACAAACACTGTTCAAGTGTCATGAAAACACAAGGGGGATGAATGTCCCCCTAGCCCCTAAATTTGTAAAGGGAAGAACTGAAGCTTGGTGCAGTGAAGGCTGTGATGTGAAGGCTGCAGGGAAGGAAGCTCACTTGTACAGACCGATTGTCAAGAAAGGGGACATCATGGTCCTGCAAACACTCATGGTTCACCAGGTAGTTGTAAGATCATTTCCTTTCAATTCCCATCTCCTGGAGTCAGCTACCTGCATGTCTTTCCTCAGTGCTTTAAAAAACTAAGCAAGTTTCTAGCCCTCGGTTGTATGAGTGAAGCCTGAAGCCATAAACCTCTATGACTCAAAAACCAGTAAGCAAATAGATGTAACATGCACAATGAGTATCAGCAGTACTTTGTATTTTAAGTTCCACAATCTTCAAGACTTGACTCTTGATTTTCTGACTATCTGGCATAGATGCTCCTTCTTAATTACTCGACATAGCTAACCTAGAAACAGCTGGATAAGGATGTATCAACCACAGAGCAAGAAGCTTTTAGCTTCTGCTGTTGTCTGTTGAGGTAGAGAGAGAGAATATCACAGAATCATAGAATGGTTTGCGTTGGAAGGGACCTTGAAAGGTCATCCAGTCCAATCCCCCTGCAAGGAGCGGGACATCTCCAACCAGATCAGGTTGCTCAGAGCCTCATCCAGCCTGGCCTTGAACGTTTCCAGGGATGGGGCATCAACCACCTCTCTGGGCAACCTGTGCCAGTGCTCCACCACCCTCATTGCAAAAAACAATTTTCCTTATGTCTAGTCTGAATCTACCTCCTTCTATTTTAAAACCATTACACCTTGTCCTATCACAACAGGCTCTGCTAAAAAGTCTCTCCCCGTCTTTCTGATAAGCCCCCTTTAGGTACTGGAAGGCCATTATAAGGTCGCCCCGAAGCCTTCTTTCCTCCAGGCTGAACAGCCCCAACTCTCTCAGCCTGTCCTCATGGGAGATATCCCAAATACAAGAGGACTGTGCAGGGGATGCTGGCTCTCCACTGCAAAACTTGGTTTCTCCCATATAGACCTGTCTGCACCTCATCAAGCTCTTGTGCTTCACGTTGAACACATTGATTCAATTTCCATGCTTGCCCCATTGCCAGGAGTAGTAAGGTATTTTGGGAACCCTGCACAGCTCTCTGCAGACAGGAGGGAGGGCAACCAGGCAGCTCCTGTGCTGCTGCTGGGACCAGGCACAGCTGCCTCTCACCTCTGAGTCCCCATCGTCGCTCCACCACAGAAGGGGTATAAAACAGCCCGAATGTACCAAAATGGACCCAGAATGTCCTGCAACACTCCAGGACTCCCCTCACCCAAATTTATTAGGCAGCTCTGAAAAGATGCTCCATCAACTACATGACGTTTCTCGCTTTCTTTGCAAGGTATCATCCAAATACAGTTGCCAAGACACAGAACCTGTATGAAACAATGAATTATTTCCCCTGTGATTTACACATTTTTGGTTTAAAATTATATTAGTAGCATTGGAAGATGACACAAAATTTATCCCAAGGATATTTTGCCACTGTGCTTCACCAGTGTGAACTCAGCCAAGCATCCTGAGTGCCTCCCCAGGCACTGCTGCTGTAATCAGCAGCACATCCCCTGAGCTGCACTGAAGTGCTGTTGTTTATGACAGAGAGAGCACAAAGGACACAAAGGAAGGTGGTGATCCACCTGCAGTAGCCAGAATATACCTGACAGGGTTTTGAAAGCTCATGCCCATCCTGAACGAGTGTTTTTAACTCTTTATTGGAAGTCAAGGTATCTGGACTATGCACAAATTACTTTTAGATACAGAGCTCTACCAAGAAACAGCTCAAAGCCCCTCAGTTCTCAATGAGTTGGTCAGAAAGCCCAGGGATCTTCTTAACTCAAGCTGTTCAGATAAAGAGGAAAGGCAAAGGGAAAGGGACATCTCCTTATTAATTCATATTTTACAACAATTTGTTCTTTTAACCTCAAACCTTCCAGAAAATATTTAGCAAGTAATAAAGCCACATCTGTTAAGCTCCAAGCAGAATGTTTTAACTTTAACAGATTAGCAAAGAAGTGTCCAAATCGGGCCTTTTCTCAGGCAGTGGATACTCCAGCTCCTTAATGAACCACTGGTGTGGAAGCGCAGAAGTGCCATTAGGTTTCAAAGAGACATTATCATGAACAGCAAGCACATCATATCTCCAGTGCTTGTCACTTGTCATTTTCTATCAAGAAACTCCTGTGTCCAAATTAATATAAAGCCCAGGGAAAGGAAATGAGAGCAGATGTAAGAATAGGCTGCGTGACTGCTTTTGTGATTTCTCCATCAAGTCTGCCAGAAAGAGAGCACGCTGGGAGAGGCTGGGCAATGTTCTCTGTATGAATGCGCTAATGTTCTCAGCTAAGTGTGCCTGTGGGACATGTGCTATTTGGGGCACAGACTGCTTTGAAGCATATCAACAGCATCCCTGCTTGCTCTTCAAGGAGGATGCAGACAACCAAGGGTGGGCTATCTACAGTGCGAGGAAGGGCTCGCTGGGAACGGAGAGGACATGAATGCTCAGCCACACGGTCTGTCACCTTCCAGTGTCTTTTTTTGTTTGGGTATGGGTTGTTACTCTGTCTTTTGTGCCCATAAATATGATAAGTTAAAAGAGCAATGTAATAGAGTACTACGTAAGGCTGGAAAGCACTCTGAGAGGTCATTTAAGGTACCCCTACACCCTCAAGACAGAATTAGATCTATGAGGGTGGCTTTAGAGTAATTCCTGCAGTTCCCTGTGACTGCTAACTCAAGTAAGGCCCAACCTATCTAAAAGCACAACTGGCAGTAAAAGTATCAGTTCTTCACCAGGGCTCTTGTTTTCCAGTTCTCTCTTCTGCCCTGAGTAAAGTGTATTCTGGACTGAATACGGAGGTGGACCACAGAAGGTCTGACCGAAGGAAGCACTAAGGGAGAGCAAAAGCAAAGGGAATATTGGACGTCAAAGAACAGAAAAATGAGAAAAAACTAAATGAAACATTAGGGAACCACTATTGCTGAAAATCCACACAGCAGCATTAAAATAAGGGTGCGCCAGCCACGGGGTCGCTTTGATTTGCAGTGGAAAATGTTCTGCTAATCCTGACAAAGCGGCTCATTGCTGGGAAGAAATGACACAAGGTTTCGGTTAGGAAGCTGACCCAACAGTAAAAGGTGCTGGTGAACCTTCCTTCCAGAGATGTCGACACGACAATCCACTAAGCTCTATCATCCAAACGTCAGCGTCCAGGCCTTTGGAGTTAGTAACAGGGCAGCTGTTTGTGCACAGTTCACATATCCAGTGCCAGAGGAATGGCGAGCATCACGAGCAAGCTGCTATAAATAGACACACACCCCAGGACATGTCTCATATCGTTATTTCTCCGCAGGGCTCATCTACCTAGGCCTCTCCCGACCCGCAGCGCTCGACGCTCTCCGCCCTGCAGCCGCGGGTGCTGCCAGCACGGCTCTGAGCTGGCTCTGAAGCCGTGATTCTCCCCTGCTCCACCCCCCCACCTCCCCTCGGCTGTTTCTTCGCCTTTTCCTGCCCGGTCCCCCTCCACTCCAACGGGCCCAGCCGTGGCGGAGGCACCAGCGCCGCGGGGCCGCACGGCGCTCCCCAGCCCGACTCTGCCCACCCCGCCACCACCCGCACAAACCAACCCCCCGCGCCCCGCCGGCCGCACGGAGCCCCGCGCCGGGCCCCTCTCGCCGGTGCCCTCCTGCCCAGCCCCGTCGCCCCCCGCCCGGGCAGGGATCCTCG
>WHYT01016004.1:0-21567 GCA_009806455.1 Tetrax tetrax
CAGCGCGGGCCGTACCGGCGGGACCGGCTCCGCCGGGCGCCCCCGAGCCGAAAGCGTCCGCCCCCGGCCGAGCGGGGCGCGGGTCCTGCGGCGGGCGCGCTGTCCCTTTAAAACTCCCGGGGGGGTGGGGGCAGCGGTGCAGCCTCCCCTCCTCGACCCCGCGGCGTCGCTCGTCGCCGGCCCCGCCGCCGCCGCCGCCCGGGCTGCGGAATAACGGGGCGGGCCGGGCTCGGGGCCGCGGCAGCGTGCGGGGACGGGACGGGACGGGACGGGGCGGTGTTGCGCTCGCTGCCGGTGCCGCCGGGGGCGCCCGGCGTCGACACCGGGGGGCACCGGATGGCTCCTGCCGGGCGGTGCTTGGACCTCGGGCGTTCCCCCGCCCCCGGTCTCCCGGGGAGAAGTGGCGGGCGCAGGTGCGTCCCTCCGTTTCCCACCGGGAACGGAGCGGCGGCGGCAGGACGCGGTGTCCCGGGCGCGAACTTTGTGAGCGGGTGTCGCTGACGGTCGGGTCTTTATTGGGTGCCCGGCCCGGTTGGCGGGGGAGCTTCGGCGGGGCCGGTGTGTGCGGCTGCCCCGGCTGCGCTCCGTCGGGCGGGAGGTTAGAAGTTCACTTGTCAAAAAGAGCGATGCGGAGCACAAACGTGGGAAGCTTGGGTTCGCTGTCTGTCGGTTTAGGCGGACGAGTTACTTCAACAGGGTATTTTTAACTCGGCTTCTTAAGAGGAGGACGTAACAGTCTTCCATAAAAATCCCGTCTTCAGCTTTGCTCAGCGGCAGATGTGGTTGCGGTGGAGTGTGGAGGGACGGCGGCTGTAGCCAGGCCTCGTTTTATCCAAATCTAAGACGCGCCGTAGGATTCATGGGCACATATAAAACTGCACCAATGGACGCTGCCATACATGAAAAAAATTGTCGGTCTTGCAAAAGTTACTACCTCAGAGTTGTTAGTGCAGAGGAGGGAGCCTGTCTTTGCCAAGAGGCCGGGAAGTCCCTGAAGAGATGGGAGTGAAGAGCCCTGCGCTGGGCTTCAGTGTGATCTCTCCAAGTTAGTGAATTGGTCTGGGCACAGCCCCAATCTGCGCCTTGTTGTGAGGTGACATCCGCTGACTGGAGCGGTGGCGCGGCAGAACCACTTTCAGTGAGAAACTTTGTTGATGTTGAAAACCTTGTAGGAAGATATTTGGCCAACAGTAGTTAAAGAGAGTTCCTTTGCACCCCCTGCCCCGGGGGCCTGCTCCTGCTGTCGCGAAGTGCGCTTTCTGCCGTTCCTTAGGAATGGCATATGCTATAACATCAACAATTTGAGCCAGGTCCAGGTTATTATTGCCTTTTCTAAGGTACTTGTAGGGGGCTAGCTGTAGCTGGGATGCTGTTTCCACAGTCATTTAATAAGATGCGCTATGGAAAGAAGGCCCAAACTCTTAATTTAGCGTCTTGACAGCAAGTGTGCTGAGAGAGGGAGGAATTGTCTTGTATCTTGTTCTGGTTTGTAAATCAGCAGATGATTGCCCAGGCTGTTGTTATTTTTACAGCATCTAAATTGATCAAGGGCTAGACCAGTTTTATGAGAGTCTGACTCTGCCGTCTCCCACTGAAGTTAATGGAAGTCTTGATAGACACAGCTTGAGTCCGTTTGCATTGTATAGCTCATGAATATATATTTGTTTACCCAAGTTAAGCTCCACTTGAAATCTAACTAGTTAAGTCCTAGAAAAATCAAAAACCTCAAAATCCAACAACTAATTTTTAATATTAGTGGAGATGAAAGCTGGTAGGCTGTTTGCTGCTGTTGCAGTATTTCGAATGAAGCAGCTGAACAGAACTGCGTCTTTAGGACCCGCCTGGGGTACGGGTGATGTGCTGAACTACAAGGGGCGCGTTTTCAATGGCTCTCTGCCTTCTGCCATCTGAGCACACGGGAAAAGTTTATGGAGTGTATTTAACCAGTCTACTTGGCAAATACATTTCGCTTGCATTTCAGCTCTGCAACTAAATACAAACTAAAGAGAGTCTACGGACATTTGAACTTAAGCCGCTTAGTAGTGGATGATTTGTCTCATTCTCACAGAGGATGGTGAAAGTGCTATAATTTTTAATTAGTGGGCTACTTAGGAAAACCCAGCGTGTTTCTGGCAGGCATCTGGCAGGCGTTGTGGCCTGTTTTTTCTCTTCTGTGTCGGCATCCGTGTGGGATTCTCCTCTGTGCTATCTCTGAAACTGGAGAGAAATTAACTTAGTTATGTTTTTTTATTAATAGCTCATAATTCAGCTTTAATGCACCTTTGTTTGGACTACAATACTTTAATCCAGCAATAACGCAGTTCTTAATTTGAAAGTATCCCGTCTGATTCAAGGTCCATTGAAATCTGTAGGAAGATTTCTGTGTCGAGTTTAATGCTGCCAAACTTCACACCTTTGGTGCTTACACCTCAGAAATGTCATCCGTGTCACCAGGAGTGATAAGCAGTTCACCTGTTGCATTTTGGACAACTGACTTAAGACGTGAATCTAAAATTTTACTTCCATCTCATCTTTTGAGGTTGTGGGGTTTTTTTTAACATTGTTACAGTCCATGCAGCTGAAATGGTAATTAAAATTTATCCTTGTCTCATTAAGTGGTATTATTGTGCTTTTAGTTTCTATATGCTGAGTTTTTTCCTCCCAGTTTCTTGAGGTCCTTGTTTCAGACTCCTTTCCTAGTTTTGTGACTTTTGAAAGGACTGTTCAGACTGACTCGGGTATTGCCACACACTTGAGAGCATTCTTACTTGTGCGGCTGTTGACGATAGGATCAGTCCCTAGGTTTTTGGTTTTGCTTTGGTCTGCGTGTACCCAGATCAAAGGTAGAATTTTGTCTGGTAAGATCATATTTTGCATTGTAAATGAGCGTACTGCTGATGATTTAAGTGTTAATAGGACGGCGAAGGTGTCTGCTAATCTGAGCAAAAATTCACTTGGGCAGGGGGAGGAACTTGATCCAGAGAGACCCAAGTCCTGTTAGTGCAGCTTTTTGGTAGAGTTCCGTTGAAATCTGGAATGGAGTAGTAGATTTTCTTATCCTTACAGTCAAAAGCCTAACAGCTCTAGTGATGTTAACCAGGCTCAAACTGCTAAGATTTTCAGTGAGTTTTCAAACTTCTCAACATTTTTGAAAAATCAGAGAGCAGAGTCCCTGTTCTGAAGAGCTCTTTACTCACTGCAGCACTGCTGACCCGTTCCCGTGGGACTGTTGCTGGCTCTGCCGAAGCCGTGGGGACCTGGGAGTGTGTGTCCTAGGCAATGGGCGGGAACCCTTCCCTGAAGGTGTGGGGCACAGCTTCCATGCTGGTACTACCGTAGTAAAATGTGAGTTTATATCGATGCTGTAAATCCATTTTATTAGCAGAGCTGCCATTTCTAGCGCTTCCACTTCTGATTTATGTTGGTGAGAAGGCTCGCTGGGAAGCATGACAGCTGCAGTAGCTTCTTGCTCGATGAGTAAATATTGTATCTCTGATAGTCTCCAACCTTTTCAGCGGGATATCCTCCCTCCCTGTTAGAATTTTTCACACACTCGGGTCCAAATCTGTGGGCTAAGCTGTTTTTCTGGTGTCAATATGTTAACTAGGAATTGTTTCTACACCTAGTGAACAAAGCTTTATCAAAAGCTAGTGAGTAGCTGCAATTTAGGCCAGGGAAAAGAAAAAAATCCTTTTGCTAATACAGTGTATGTCATCTAAGGAGATGGTTTACCTGTACGTATAGAATTTGTCTTGTTAGGGTCTCATCTCCACGAGGAGTTGTTGGTGTAACTGAACTGACCCAGCTTCTGCAGTGTAGATTAGCCCTCTGCTTTCTGGCTTTGCCTTAGTCCCAGATTAGCCTGTTACATGGGCCCTGCCCGCTTTTAACTGGAAAAGTTCAACCGTGACTATGCATTCTTGGCTGGAGTGACATTTTTAGTGGAGCATGACTATAAAGTTACAGTAATATATGTAGTTGCATGTTTTGTTTTCCTTAGAAAAAAGGATTCAAACTGCAGCTGTAGTGAGTGCATTTTTAATGCCCGTGCAGCTGAGGTACTCTGTAGAGAAAGATGCTCTGGGTGAGATAGCGTTGATACTATGTTCACATTGCTACGTAATGTCATCTAAAGGGTGACTTTTAAGCTCATGGGATACTTAATATTCTGAATAAATAGAGAGTTTGTCAGCATTGACTCAAGCTTAGTTAGGAAAGTGTTAAAAAGTACTTGGGGGGGCAATAGTAATAGGAGGCGACCATTGCTGAGTAGTCTCCAGTTTGGAAAATTTATTTCTTGAATGGCTGGAGCTTGAATGTGAACATAAATGGGCAAATGACTGAGCACTGACAGAGAGAAACAGTGATACTGGCCGTAGCTGCGATGCCTTCAACAGCTCAAAGGAGTGAAAGAAAAAAATACTTGTCCTTGTTTTAAGTTTGTTTAAAGAATCAGCAATTAGGGTGATTGTCATGCTCCACATGTGAGAAGAGGTTTTTTTTTTTTTTTTTTAGTTCTATTTCCCTAGTGTGGCTAGGTCTGTCCAACTCTTACTCTGTCAAAAAATTTGGAACTCTGTCCCACACTGTCGGAATGGCTTAGTTTTCAGAGTTTCAGCCACCTGGGTTTTACTGTAGTACAGAGTACACAAGTGATGTCAAGAAGTACACCGCTGGCAGGCACTCGGGAGATTGGGAGAAACAGGCTGTTCTCGTACGGGGTATAGCTGCAGCTAAATAGTTTTCTAAGGCTAACAAAGATCTTTGCTTTCCTGCTGACAGTAAAGAATTCCCGTCTCGGAAAAATCCTTTTCTCAGCTGGGGCTACATACATTTAAAGACACTTTTTCACCCTCCTAGATAGTTAAGACAATTAAGCTTTCTTCTTTTCCCCCAAGATGATGAGTGCTTCGGGCAGTGTTTTTGAACACTGTGCCTATCACTTACTCTATCTGAGTACCTCAGAGTCTGCGTTTCTTTTTGGTAGCTGTCACACTAGTGCCGTAAACCAGTCTGTAGACAAACGATAATGAGACCCTTGGCAGATGGTAAATGCCATCCGGTGAAGGAAAGTAGTACCTCACCGATCAGTAGTTTCCAGACTGTAGCCTTTCCTTGGACAGTATCTTGATGGTCTAGGGAAAGTGACTGAGAAAAGTAAGCTGGCAAACTCAGTACAGCGGTGCCTTTTGCAATTTCTAAATCAGCCTACAAGTGAAGGGTCTGTAAGTCGGAAAAGGTTCACCACTGCTATTGTCTCCACCAAGGACATCCATCTGTGTCTTGTCTTAATGTCTGGTGCATTCCTTCACAAGGCACCTTTGTTACTTAGCTATCAGTAAATAAACTCATTTTGGTGGGCACAAAGTATCTGGCTTTTTTCACCTCTTATGAAACTTTGAGCTGAAGTTTGTTCAGTTCCTAGAACTAGGACAGGATGGGGAGGGGGGACTCTTTCTTACCTGTATTAGTGTTCTTGTATTTTCTTTTCAGGTGGGTGCTTGAAGTTGATGAGTGTGTCATCCTTCCAGCAGAATCTTGTATGTGCTGGCTGGACTGAATATAGGTGATTTTTGCGGAGAGAAATACACGAGTTTTTTGCAGGGAGATGCCGTGCATGTGCAGTTGCTCATCCAGCCAGCAGGGCTGATGTGCTGAACAACATGATTGAGCAGAGGCCCTGACTGCAGACAGCAGAGCCGTTACCCCACAGAAATGGGACTGGCAGTCAGGAGTCCCAACTCTCAGCATTCTTTGCCGGTTTACAAATAGCCAGTCTTATGGCAACTTTCTAGCAGATCTGCCAAAGAAAATTATCTGTGAGTTGTCCTTTACCATATCTGGTGGAAAAAAGCACAGCTAGAAGCAGTCTGCACAGTTGGGATCCTTACAAAGGGTGGTCTAACAAGGTTCCATATGAACAGAATTTTGCCATTTGGTCTTCATTTTGTTAAAAGAGTTAACATCTTAGAGGTCTGCATTTACCAGGATTCCTCTCTGGTTTTCCTTAAATATTCTGTATTTATTGCGTCTTTATTTTTTTTTCCAGCAGGTGACCCTTACTGTTTAGAACAGACCCATTTTGGTGAAGTCTGAAACTGTGCGAACCAGGTAGTGATGGCGGTTCTTTTCAGTTACTGCATGAAGGTGTGTGGTGGACAAGGCAGATGAAAGGCGGGTGTGTTCTCACAGCTAAGGCAATTTTGCGTTGCTTCTGGCCCTGGAGTCTCATCTTGCCTCTGCCATAGAACTTCTCCTGGCCAGGCCACGCATGCGCTTGCGCAGAGTCCCCTTAAGATCTCCAGGCTCCAGCAGAAGCAAAGATTGCAGGTGGGGAGTGTCCTGAGTGCTATCGCTCACAGGAGGGCTCTGCCCTCTGCGTGTATCGTGCTGTGAAAGCTCAGGTTAGGTTCTTGACACACTCAACTTCCCAGCTTGGTCTCGCTTCTCTATTAATTACAGTGAGGATATTCTCACTTTGTAAGAGGTTGCACGGTCTGTTGTTAGAACAAAAACCTCTCATACTGTGGTGGGTACTGCTGCTGGGTACATTGTGAAAAGGATGGATACAAAGTTTTAACATACAGTTAAGGCTTAACTGGAGCTGCAAAACTGGGAACAGCCACTTGACACAGTAAACGGGGCTGGGGCTTGGCAGCAAGAAGAGTGTGATTTTGTGTCTATGATTTTATGTGCTGATATAAACCGATTTACGGTTTCAAAAGTAACCACGCTTCTCTTGTTTTGGGGTATTTGACTTGGCAACACTCCCAAGACAGAGCACCTGAGATAATCAAGCCTAGACACTTCATGCTTTTAAAGAGCATCTAGGAGTCCTCAAATGACTTTGTTAACATCTTTTTTCCTGATAGATGCAAACTTACATTTTAACAATTAAGCTGAAATACTGAAGCATTACATGTGAGGTGAATGTAAACTTGTATACACTCAAGGGGGGGGGGGGAGCATATTTGTCTAAAGGGGTGAAAAATGTGTGCCAGAAGAACTGGAATTAAGATGTCACCTAATTCTCTGTTACTGGAATTAAGTGGTGCTTGGTAAGTTTTTGTACTGCACGGAGGATCTACGTGCTGTTCCTGTAATAGCCCCGTGTGTCAGGAGGTGGGCGCAGAGCTGTTCCGCAGTGTACTGTAAGGCCCTGTCACTGAGCCCTTCTGCCGACCCGTTCACTTCCCGAAGTGGGGCTGACTGCTCAGACCTTCTCCGTGGTTCAGAGCAGTGGCAGCTGAGCTGTTCCAGAACCAAGACCTCCAGTAGGACCTGTTCTGAGGACACAGCCTACTCTTAAGAGGAGCTGCTGCTTCTTAAGAGGCTGCCGTGGCACTGGTAACATGATTTATGGCAAAAGGATGGGTCTGCCTGACTGTTCCCTTCCCTGTGTATGTCTCTGATGTATTCAACAGGAGTCTTAATATCGCACCCAAAAATACCGTTTTCAGGTGAAGAGAGAACAGTAAGCTCCTGCAAATGTAATCACACTTCTAGCCTGAATTTAACCATTGTGGCTTGTTAATGGTGCTTCGGGAGCTTTTAACAAAATTCTTAGGTTATGTTCCTGAGGCAGTACACTGGACTAACCTATTTTGGAAAAAGTGATAAAATAGCAGTTGTGTTGTAGTTCCTGAAAACCCATTTAGAAAAAATTTGCTGGGAAAAAAAAAATCCTCTCTTCATCTCATAAGAGTAAGCGGTAACAGTCCACAGATCTGTAGACTAGAAGTAGATTAAAAAAACCAAAAACAAACAAAAAAGCCAAACTTTTACCTTAGAGGATATTAAGATGTGTTACCCTGTGCTAATGCACTGCTTGCAACTTGTACTGGTAAGAATCAGGTGATAGGATAAGGTGGACAGTCTAGTAATAGAGAAATTTTGTGAACCTTATTGAGTTTCTCATTCTGCTGCACCTTCCTGTGACCTCAGACACAGAGTTCAGGTAGTTCCCCTTTCATATAAATACCATTCTAAATAAATGTATTCCCGTACCAGTATGTAAATACACCTTTTTGTGATGGGGTAGAACATAACATTAAATACACCTGCCAGGTATATTAAAATCATGCCATGTAACTTAACGAGAACAAGTAGTAGCACTGTTTCCAAGCCTGGGACAGTGTCACGGCTATCAGGAAGGAGCTGGGGAAAGTGAGGAAAAATTTAATCATCAGTCAGAAATATACAAAGTAGCTATGTACTCAGTGTCTTTTTAACTGTCAAGAGGACAGTTCACCAAATTAATACAGCACAGAAGGCATCCATCCTCTGTCCCTACTTATTAAGGAGACAGAGCTAAATCTCTCCCTGCATCAGTCCCGCAGGCATCCGGGCCTCCTCACCAGAAAACTTCCCCCTCACACGCGTCATTCGTACCTCAGCTTTCCCCCAGCACAGCCATAGATTGAGACTTCTGTAACAGCACTAACAGGGAAGCTGGGAATAATGTTCCCAGACTGATTTTTTTTTTTATTTGAGTAGAAGATGTACATATTTATCAACAGACATAATTCCAGTATTTTCCAGAAGCATATGATAGACAGGGATGTTCTGGGCCATCTGGTCTTCATGGTTTTGTTAGTTTTCGTCTTCCTGAGTTTCTTCTGTCATCAGAAAAATACCCTTGCGAGTTCAAACAGAACCTGTGGAATAGCAGATACATTGATATGAATTTTTATTTGATTAAATAATCCTTAAAACATCTTATACTGTAAATGAGATAATCTGAAAAATAATTACGGCTGCAATCCAGAAGTTACTTGCAAAGAACTGAAGATAATCCCCTTGTACAGTACATTACATTAATAAATTAACCTTGATTCTCAAATTATGAAGTATGTAAATTGCACTTTTTATTACATTTTTACTGTGATAGTGGGGAAAGAACCCACCAACCTCTATGGTGATGAGTATTACTATCATCCACTCGAGGCGCAGAGCGTGCTTTTCATTCAGGTGATTTCGCATTAGGTCTGTCAGCTCCATGCAGTGCTGAAGCTTTTCATTCATGACCTGCAAGAGATTCCAAATATATGGCAGATCTGGATTCCCTAAGTGGAATGAGATCACTAAATCAAGGAACACAATCCACAGAAGGGCTCACTGAACAGAACTGGAAAGGTGTTAACGCTCTTCTGCAAAATAATAAAACAGCAAGCCCTGTAAGGCAACATGCATGAGCGACAGAGGTTTCAATATAAATGAGTCTGTTATGTCAATAAGTTCATAAAAGTAACAGAAATTTGGATATGCGTCTGTAGATATTGAACTGCTTCTGGGTGGTATCTATTCATGAAAACAGGCACAAGCAAATATATGCAATTTATTGGAATGCCTCCAATGTAACTAAACATTTAAGGCTGCTGTACCACCAGAACAGGTAGGGTTTTTTGTGCTGCTTATTCTGTTTCAGGAGTAAGCATTATGTCACCCTTCAATGAACTGACCTGAATGATCACGTCAGTAAGAAGACTGCTTCACATCTCAGTTTTTTAACTTGTTTTCTTGCACACATTTCAGAACAAGAATTAAATCTCCTCTTCTTATAACTACTTAAAGCCTAATTTAGTGGCTCAGGAAATACGCAATCCATTCATGTGAGGCAGGGTTGTTAACCTAAACTGGGTAAAAGACGTGAGTGGGTTACGAACACATGGAAAAGAGGAGAGTGTATAGGATTCTGTTATTCTTTATTCAGTTTCTGCAATTAAAACAGACAATCATGGAGCAGTCTGTAACCCTCCTGAGCCAAAGAGCTGATCTGCACGAGGAAGATTCTCATAACAGTAGGACACCTACCTTAACTCTGCGATTAATGTTGAGAAACTGGCAAGTCTTGTCATAAAGCTCTTCCAGTTTTTCTCTATCCCAGTAAAAGTCAGGTGTTATTAGCAGGTCTGAACTCAGATTTATACGGTGTCTAAAAAGAATGGGTACTACAGTAGTTCAAACTTCCTTTTGGTGAATACAGGAGCAAATATATACAAAGCAGTTAAAAGAAACTGATCAATTTTCCTGTAACTTTAAGTAAAATAAGAAAAGAATCTCCTTTCATAATAAAAAAAATACAATTGCAGTGATTGTCACATCTCCTGAAACTTTTCTGAGAATCCTCTACTGTGTAACGGCTTTGAGCATAAAGGACTTTTGCCGTACGGCAACACTGGCTCCTCAACTTGTCAGCTTAACTCTTGCAGTCTGCAGAGAAGCCCTTCACTACGCCAGCAGCTCACCGACGCCGTGGTACGTGAATTAAAGTTACCAGGGAGCTCCTTAACAGCTTGTTTATGTATCTCAGAACTCTTTATCTGTGACCAGTAGCACGTGCTGGCGCTGTGAGCAAAGCACACCTTTCAGAACCAGGCTGTTGTCTCCACATTATAAAGGCTCAGAGCTAAAATCTGCCCCCCTCAACCTACTGCTCACATAAATCTTTGGGCACTTCGACCATTATTGTTTATTACTGAACAGTGCTTTGAGTAGGGCTGTAAAATCCAATGTTTAAAATAGGAATTGCTTTTAAAATTTACCTCTTTCTTGACTGATTTTGACGGGGTATTTTTGTAAAATTGTGTGCAATGCTCGGTATTCCCTGTAGCCAAATTTCAGTTGTGAGGGAAAAAAACCCCATTAAATTCTTACAAAGTAGCAGTGCTTTCTGATTAAGTGAAGGGAAGAACAGAACTTGCAGAAAAGTTTGCCTAACTCTAGGCTGTAGTTAACAGTTCTACCTACCCCTGTACTTCCTCCTGGTTTCCTTTGCATGCTCTAGTACTACTACAGTTACTGGTTATGGGACACATGTTGCTGTTCCCTCCCTGGGGGAGGGAAAAGGGTGTGTGATTTGGCCATTTACAATACGCTGCTTAATGCCTGTCTATAGTTGAGATGCCAGTGGTGAGATGTGAGCCAGTGGGTCCTCTGACTAACTAACAGCACACCGAGTCTCCAGCCAGAAGAAGGCTGAAGGAATTCCCCTCACCCCACCCCACACCGCTGTGTTTAGTGTATATTCTGGTCTTTGTATATCATGCAGAACTAAATTTTTAAGTTCTATGTAATACAAAGTCTGGGGTGTAACCACAAAAAAAAAGTTACCTTAATGCAAAGAGTTCTCCAATTTTCTGCATTACATCTGCATGAGACAGTTTTACCTTCCTTCGTGACTTCAGTATCTGCAAAGTAACAAGTTTTTTTCAGTGCCTGATCAAGTAGCATGTACTAGAAGTTAAGCAGTCTGGAGTTCTACAGCCTGGAGTATGTATATGAGTTAAAATCTGAACGAATATCATACTTACTAACATTTGAGTTTTGTTTGCCTAGCGCCTGGCTTATTCAGTTTTGTAAGAGTGTCACATTGCAACTGTTCATCCAGGTTTTTCAGTAAATCACCCAGTACGCCATGAGTATCAACACAAAACCCTGGAGCCTTTTTTATGAATGACTTCCTAAACAAGAGATCATTTTTTTTTTCTTCCTACTATGGTTATTTTTAAGTCATGACAGTGTTCTTTTACCTTTCCACTACTTAGCCTTTTAATAAGACTTTTTCCTTACAATAAACAATGTATTACCATTTATTTCCTTCATTAAAAAAAAATAAAATTCTCTTCTGAAACCTACAAATCTCGTTTTTATATGTGACATCATGTATGTGACATTAAGGAATTCACTCAGACTCTTCATTACCTTCGAGCTAAAGCACATTACTTTCAGCCCAAACCGCCACACACAGTGTTTGGCCAGGTTTTTAGATGCTGCTTGTGCTGTTACGTGTACGTGTTCAACAGTGGCAGGTGACAGTGGCACAACACGGGAAACGTTATTCCAATGCAGAACCCCACTCCCAGCCCTTTAAAGACCAAGGATTTCTTGTCCCACCGCTCTGCAGGTGTTCTGAGCTTCTCTGTGTGGAGGGCTTTACCATCAAATTAAGCATTCAGTTGCTTTCACCATATCCTCAGCTGTGTCTGGACTGATCTTTTACAAAGCACAGGAAAAAAAGGAGGGGAGAGGTACAAAGAAGACCTCACCTCAGGAATTGACTGGATAGATTCCACAAAGTTATCCAGTAATGATTCCCAAATAGCCAGCTTGACTGCAACACAGAGGTGACAAAAAAGCAGAACATTGTGAGACGTATGTATGCTTTCCAGCAGTTATAACTTTCAATCTGACAACATGCTGCTGCAAGACAGGCTGCTACATACAAACACGATGTGTAGCAGGTTACTGTGAGTATTACACAATCAACGCCTGTACATCTACGGACAGATCTGGGCTGGGCACTGACCCAGCTCTGCGCGCAGAACCACCCCGAGCACTGCTCTCTTCTCCAAATCATCAGTTCAGATCCTGGAGAGGTTTTGCTTCAGCTCAAAAGCTGTGTGTTTAAGTGCTCCACCACACGTATGAAGCCTTTCCAAACTACATTCCAAGGAGGCTGGAGATAATGAGGCATACTGGGGTTGGGCTGACTTCGTGCGGTGCCAGACAAGAGCCTCCACTGCCTGTCTGCTGTTCTCGTTCCCCATTTGCCCGGTGTTTGATGCAGCGCGCTCAAAACCGTGGAGAGGTAGCTCGCATAGACACACCACCTGCACTTGCTGCAGCTAACTTCAACCTTAAGCAATGTCCCATCTTGTTTCTAGATTATGCACTATATACCAGGTTATATTCTAGGAATACACTGTTCGTTGAAGATATAACTTCTCTTCTATGGAAGCTGTTCAGCACAGGCAAGGGCAACACAAATTCTAGTATGCCTCAGCTTGAGCCTGGGAAGTTGTTTCTACAGGAAGATGATAAAACTTGGGCCTGTGGATATAACTTCGTCTGTGGATTCCCAGACAAATGAAGTAGTAACAGATCAAAAATGAACCCTATTCACTCAGAAAAATAAGTCAGGGAAGATTTAATTGTCAAAATGAACTGTTGTGGTAGTCATCAACGGTATCAGCTAGTCAGGACACGATAGTAAATCCAATGCCGACCATGTGTCACACTCATGTTTTGAATGCAGAGGCCTAATCCAAGTCAGTGACTTAAATTACATTTAATTTAGCCCCTGAAAAAAAGCCAATAGGCATTTTGGCTATAACTGGTTATTTGACAGGGGTTGGTTTCTGCTGTGTCATATATTTGACTTGGACTAGACTTGCATCCTTTATTGAACATTATTGAATTGTTTTCCTTTATGATGTGCATGTCTCACACTTAACATAAATTGGTACCAGTTATCTCCTGGGAATAAATCGCTTGCGCCATTATATGTTGCACTCCCCTTCCACGCAGTGGCTTTATGAATAGGAAAACTATAGAGAACTAAAGAACTATTTTGTCTCAATAGTTCTTCCTTTGACAGTCAGGAACCATTCAGTTATGCTGTACTCCTTGATCAAATGGTGTATCACTTCAAAAACACGCGTTCTGTTTCTTGATGTCCCTTCTGTTTAAAGGTGCACTTCCCCAAATACTACAGGAGTCCTGTAATTTTCACTAAAAGCAGTAGGGGTAGACAGACCAGATTTCCTTTAAAGCTCTTTTTGAGGATGGCCTTCCTGCTGCTTGCTTCTACTCCCACTTCCTACCTCATTCGAGGTCCGAAGCAGCAGAGAGGTGCATTTCCAGCACCGCTCCTCAGCCTGACTCCTTCCCAGGGCCTCCCGCTGCCTCCTGACAGAAGTCCCACGTATGGCACGCAGCCATGGCTAGTAAGCCTGGAAAACATTATCTGTGACTCTGGTCCGCGCTTTTGGTACTGCTCCACCTCCCCAGCCAGGAATAATTTCTTCAGCTGGCACCTAGCTTTTTCTATTAGAGGAAATGACATCAGGATGAGTTACCTAAGATTACTGACAGGTTTCTAATACTGGACTCGACACTCGTTGCTATCCTAGAAGGGTGAGGAAGGGGATGCTCAGTAGAATGTGTATCTTTTGCAAAGTATGTGCTTTCTTCATCTGTAAGACGATTTACATTGAATTTACAACTTCACTCCAATTACAGAAAACAGGGTAAAAAGCTTTGAGAATGAATCTTTCCACTGAAGCATAACCAATCTTTAGACAGTTTGCCTAAACCAGACACCGAGTCTTCTCTAGCCTGTCACTGTACAAGTCCCACTTACAATTACATTTCACAAAATCTGTCTCATAGGCTGATAATACAAACAATATTAACTCACCAGAAAGACAAAGGGCATTTGAAAAGGCAAATTTCTGCAGAACAACTTCATCGCTATCCAGCTCAGAATTTAACAATATTTCTCCTTTATGCAGCTTTGACTGACCTCTGTTAAAACAGAATTGAAGCATCTTCATTGACTAAATCACCAGCAACAGCACATTTAAAGAACAATCAACAATGCAAGAAGGGTTGGTTATTTATAGAAAACATGCCATATCTGCAAGGATATCATCCCTATCCGTGCGTTTTACTCATGTTCAACCTAACAACAAACAAAACAAATCACTGGAAATGAGTTCTTCAGTCTAAGACTATGATTATGACTAAATTTTCTAGGTTTAATTGAAACTGCAGCAAGCTATGATGGTAACTACAGCATTACTATACACACACAGATAATTCAGAGTAAGCAGCGTCCTGGCCCCTCTCCTGCATGATCTTTCTTTTTCTGTTCTCCTTTTCTTCTGTGACTTTTATCAACATTACTCCCTCCCCTGCTATGATGTTACTTCCCCTGAAGCCTCTGTTGGATGGGGGCCAGCAGCAAAGAAAAGGGGGCACGAGAGTGGTTCAATTCATCATGTCAATCTCACTACGAAACTTGCATAAACACCATGGAATACATCCGGAATCACAAATTACACAACTGGATAGTGCATGCAATTTTCAAACACCCAGGAAAAAGCAAAAACCTGTCCTCTAATCAGGGTACCTTAAATAAGCTCAACCTCATTAGCTCAGCACCTAGTGTTAGTGTCCTGTCTAGGAGTTGTTTTTTGGTGCTGTTGTAAAAATTGCAAATAGTTTTAATAATAATTTACATTGAAAAATAGTTCTGTAGAGATCATTTGTTCCCTATGATGAAAAAACATTACTTAGCAAGGCAAGACAACTTGCCAAGTTTATCATTCCACAGTATTCAAGTTGTAACTTTCCTAGGAAGTGATGTTCAGAATTACATGAACCTAGAGGGCACTAAGGAAAAATTATGCAGAAAATCATCTTTAAAATCAGATTTGTCTCAATAATGCTTTTTTTTTTTTTTCCTACGAGGTACGTAGTATCTGTTTGGGATTACTGAGGAACATGTTCAGTTGTGCGGGCATGGAGCTTCATAATTTACAAAATCTAGCAGATAACCAAGTCACAAAGGCCATTACTTGCAAGTTTAGCAGTTCAGCAAAAATGGTCAATTTAGATTTACTGTTTTCTCCTTTCCTTATTTTACTCATTTGAAAAAAGAGTAACGAAAACTATATTTTTTACTAGCTGCTTTTGCTTGGATTTGTTTTAGATGTCTATTAGCTTTTCTATCAAGAGTGCCTGAAAATAACTTACTCTCCTATTCTGTAGTTCATCTCTTCGTTCTCCCAATGGACTAGTGCAACTTCATAGGGCTGAATTTCATGCTGTTCTAGCACGCGCATGATATTCTTCATCTAAGAAAAAGGCAATTGCACACACAGGAACAGTTACCATGCAGTATACCATCACTCTACAAAGACTGAGCGTGGAGTAGGTTGATGAATGCAACTTCCATGCTGAAGTTATTTAAAATAACAACAAATAGGTGATTATTAACACAGTTTACTTCTGAAGCTCTCTGTAGCTGTGCGGAAGGATTTGTGGCTATGAACAACTGCAAGGAATCCGTAAAGACTAAAATGTAATTTAATGTCTGCGTATATAAAACAGGGTAAGGATTAACCACGGCAGCAGTAAAGACAATGCGGACGTGATTTAGTACGGTAACGATGAGTTGTACAAGATTTTGGCAGATGTCCAAGTGTGGGAATCAATCTTTAGGATACGTACATCAGGTGACTGTTCCTGCTAAAATTACTAGCCTGCTGCTAAAATCAACAGTTTCGTTTCAGCTACCAGGGCTTGGGTTGTATTACAGAAATCCTTTACCACTACAGAAATCTGTAACAATGGTTTCAGCTGCCCACATTCAACCCTGTGAACAGTTAAATGTGCAGTTTTACTCGCAGAAGTAATCTCATCGTCATTTTATTCTCAAGCACACTAAAACCTGATGCAGGAAGAAAGAACCCTTTTCTCTCACAAAACTTTCTCCTCTGACATCTGACTTAGGATCCCTCATCCTAGTTCCTTTGTATGTGCTACAAGGCTCCCCTCATAAAAGTCATTCTGCAATCAGAACAAATTCTGAACTGAAAAACCACCCACCTACAGGTTTTTAAAAGGCATTTAGCTACACAACAGCCAGTAAAAAAAAAAAAAACCCAAAACACCACAATACGCTTTTGATGCCTAATTTCTTTAAAGAGGTGAATCTTCTACTAAGCCATGCTTAAAACACTCTCTTCAAAATAACAGTTAATTTTTTAGTGCAAAACTGTACGCTAGTAAATTACTAGGTTAAGTACTCAAAAAAAAAAAATCTGTTACATCACCTGCAAGAGGGATTTTCTTTGCAGTGCAAGCTTTCTTCATTCATTTCAAGAATTTTGGTGATACTATGTAAGACATGATAACATTTTTCACTAAAAGAACCCCAACCCTACAGCTGCAACTGCTTGTTTCATAATCCTTTAGTTAATATTAGCATGACTAGTATCTGCCATGTATTCCAAGTCTTGTGGTAAGACAGTTCAGCAGTGCAAACCCTGCTAAAACAATGCCAATCCCTAAAGTAGCATGCCAGACTTCAAGAGTGTGTTCACTTGGATCCAGCTGCTCTAGCTGGTTGCCTGAAGTCATTACTAGTACAGTAATAATTACACTGTTAACAGACTGACAGAGTCACTTCCAGAACTACAACCAGCTCAGGCTTCCCCTGGCCAGAACAGAGCAAGATGTAACAAAGCTTTACAGACCGTAACTGATGCTGTGACATTCATGTGTCTTGTAATTTGCATACTGGCAAAGTTCTTCCATTGCTCTGCATAATGAGAAACTGTATTTCAGTGGCAGCTTTCTTTTATCTATTCAGAGAAACACGAAGGCTTCCACTGACAGACCTGAGTTTCTTCTAGGCCCAGACTAATTTTACAGAAGGAACTACCTGTGACACAGTCCATTTAATGAGATGTTCTGCACTCACTAAACGCAGCCTCTTGCTATTACAAGCAATCACATCACACAATTTCCTTTAAAAAAAGAACAAATTAAACTCCACCTCAAAGTTAGTTTTGCTTTTTGCCCTTGCTATTTTTGGTGGGGAAACTGCTGCACAACGTCCCCACTCAAGAATTTTACATTTTAAATTTCTATTCATGATCCCTCTGTAGTTATTACTTCTGTTAAGTGTCTGTTAGTTTAAAATAGTTTTTCTTCTCCTAATAGTAATTCTGGAGTACTTTTAAAAGCAATTTTGTCTGTTCGCAGTGATTCTCTACGTTCTGTTTTACTCAATTACTTTCAGTTTCTGTTCTACAGGCCAGTTTGGTGGTTTTTGTTTTTTTTTTTTTTTGTTTCAGTTCATTAAAACATGTGCATAGAAATACCTCCTCTATTTGAGCAAGTTGTTTGGAAGTTAAAACTTTGACCATAATTTCAATAAGCAGAAAGAGGCAGATTTCCTCTTCTTTTACAAACAAAGCTAGCAAGGGACTAACTAAAGTTACTCACACTGTCAAGACAACCATGGTATCAAATTTTCAAAGCTACTTAAGCACGGACAACAAAACGAGATTTTTCAGAGTACTGCAGTGGGTTGAGGTGCCCAACACAAAAATCAAGAGGAGTTAGTCAGCTGGTTTTCACTAATACCAGTGAATCAGGAGCACAGTTACAGCCATAGCATCCCAAGTGTGCTACGGGCAAGGCTGGAAGGGAGAACTAGTATCCTTTTGTAGGCCAACTGATATACTGAAACCCCCTAAACCAGACAGGAAATCAGGAACATTTCAGGTCTGAAACTGAAAAAGCCAACTTGAATCCAGAAATTTTTCATGTCTGGATACAACTGCTCTGTATTTTCATTTACCTTAATGAAAACCCTCCTGTTAACTTCTGTGCATCTCAGTATCACCTATTTAATACAGCATTTAATGTCACATACTATGCCTACAGATAAGGTCGATATTTTTCTCTTTGATCTCAAATCTAGTTTTATTTAACCCCGATCATAAAAATTAATACTAAACCAAAAGTTCATAAATATATTCCTAAAAATAGATATGCCTGTGGCATACCCGTGTTGGTCAGCAAAGAGCACCAAATTATCGTAGAGGGCATGTCCTTTCAATATCAACATATTTTAACAATTATACCAACCAATAAAAATCTTCCTTCAGGAAAATTGCTAACTGGTAAAAAACACAAAACAGTATTTAAAAGTTGCTTACAAATTTAGTCTCTTTCAAAGTTATCCAAAAGCAAGTTTTGAATAGTTTTGACTTTAATGGCTCTAGAACGATCCTTTTCTTCTAATAGATTTTCTGTTACATTAGTGCCTTTCAAACAACCATTCGCAGGTTGATTTTTCTGATCTACTTCTTCAGGACATAGAGCTGCAAGAATTTTCTTTTTGTCACTAGAATAAGGTTTCAGATTTTTGCCGTTAAGTAGAAAACGTTATCCACTTTGTATGTTACGCATATATTTGCTCCTTTTGGGCAGAAAGTCAAGTTTCAAAGGCGATCTACCAGCAACCCACACACTTGAGGGCAGCAGCAGGCAAGCACCTGCACTCCTGAGGAAAAGAATCAGTCCTTTTCCTTCATGGAGAGATCCAAGCTCCCAAAGCCCAAGCACGCTAGGCTTTGTGGGACTGACAAAACATCTGCTTATCATGTTTTAACAAACAGTTTTGCTTTACTTACACTTTTTTCTTCCACATTCCAAAACACAACGGCCCCTTCCCTATGAATTAAAGGAAAAACTGAGGTGTAATTAAACTGTTCTAAATGTGTTTCAATGCAATATTCAAATTGTACAGTGGCAATTTCTGTCATTGTGAATCAAAAAACTGTATACTATCTTCACAAAAACTACATAATAGTTGCTTTTTAACCATACTTCAATTTAAAAGAAAAACATCGGAAGATAAGTTACTTTTTAACCATTTAAATAATTTTTTTTTTTTTTTTTTTTTATCATTCTGATTGGACAGCTATTGCTTGAGTTTCATGAGGTAATATGATGGAACAATCCAGGAGGCTTCGGTATTTCTTTCACATCATTGCTATTAAAAAAAAAATAATATTTTGGGCATGATGTATAACTTACCTGAAGAAAAAAACCATGCCAGGATCATCTTCTTTTGCAGACTTCTCAGTACCAATCACCAAAACGTTTGCAGCATCTAGTTTGAAATGAATGAAAAAATAATTATTCAAACCTCTAAACATGACAGCTATAAGCACATTGTTCCAGTTTAACAGTCGCATGCTAACATGTCAGTCAGTCCCATATTCTATTCTTCTGACAGAAATGCTTGCCAGCAAACAACTAAAATACCAAACTACACTGCCTCTTTGAAGTGTCACACTATAGACAGACTCAGCCACAATGTTGAACTCCACTGGAATCTTTAGTAATGAAATGTAACAGTTTTGAAGAATAAAAGACTTAAGGGAAAACGGAGGCAGGGCACAGTAAATAACCATGAACAGAATACAGAAGTGGACACCCGATGTGAGTAAACTATGGAACTTTGCCCACAGTTGCAGAGAAATTACCAGACGAATCTGTTTGCCCAGAAGATCCTTCTCTTTCCATACAGCAAGGGACTAATCTGCACTCCAATTTTGCTGATTTTCCTTCGATAGTCAGAAACTTGAAAGAGCATACACCCAAGACAGGAGAGGGTACATCTGCATTCTCCTTTGGATCGTAACATGCTTTTGAAACAAATCTTCCAGCCACCCTCATTTACCACACTTCTGATGTGCACTGCTGAACAGTGTCAGAGTACACAAAGTGGATTTTTTTTTTTTTTTTTTGCATTAAATTAAACTGAAAGAGGAGCTCCAGAAATGCACCTATGGTACTCCAACCACCAATGTTACAAAGGACTAGACTTGAGCTAGCGTAAGTAAAGCACCTCAAAACTTACAAAATGTGAATGCTGGGTTCTCAAAACAGGGTGGTTGGTTTTTTTTTTCCCCTACAGATCTGCTCCACTGTACTACTGATTAACATAGGCAAAGTTTTAGAAGTCCTGATGTAGTTTTGACAAAAAAAAGATTACTTTCCAGCATGACTTCTTTTGTTGCAGAACCAGTGGAAGCTAGACCAGCAAAACCCCCTAACTCTACTATAAAGTGAGACTCCACAAAGAGTCCTAACACCCAAGCCTTAAAAAGTTCAACTCCTTTGCAGAAAGATCACAAGTCAAGTGACAAGGCATGAAATGCAGGCTGTGTACGAATTCCACGCTCTCCTTTACTGCTCAAGCCACAGAGGCCAGGCAGACTAACGCCGCAGAGAGCACTACGTATCAAATCTACTTTTCCTAACACCAGAATTGGGACCACACAGTTGGTCTGTATGAACTCTTTAAAGACTTTTCTTTCACTTACTAGTCCAGTTCAGAACACAGGATTGATGAATCGCTACAGTAAGTTTTAGGTGTGAAGTGTGAGTTAATAATGGAAGAAACATTCGTCTGCATTTTCTCATTTGCCTTTTCAAATATCACCCTTATCTTTATTTATCCACTGCAGCCAAAACAGACAATTGAAGAGAATCTGGCCCATTGTAAGTGGAGGTACAGGATCTGCCTCTACAATGTTTTTAAAGACGTCGAAAACAAGAGTAACGCTTAGGAAGAACACTACAAAGCAACAAATCCACACACTAATTGCCGATTCGGATTTCTATGTGCTAACGTTTTTAGATTTTCCAAGACTGAATGTTTGAGTTGGTAACCAACCACGGCTACACACACAAGCCAGCCACCACAAAACATCAGATCTGCTGGAACAATCCAGATCCTTTCACCATTGCTTCCTCCAAACATTTGATAAACAGAATATCTACTGTGAGAAGCAGAAAACACACCATGAAGAAATGAAAGAACTGGCAAAACCCACACTCCCAGGGTAAAACACCAGCAATAGCAACTTTTGCCTTGCAGTAATTCACAGTCGTGCTGAGGACTGTACAAAGTTTCTATCCCAAAATTGTGAAACCAGTGTTGGTTTTAATATAAAGAAACTACATAGAAACATGAAACCTATACTCTACAGCACTTTGTCTTTCCACGTTCATCTTTCTGAGTAAGATGATCATTAGTAAATCTTGTGTTTAAAAGAGACCCGCTGGAGTATTATTGCACTTAAATTATTAAGTGTTTGAGAGGCAGACAGATATTTGATAACCTCTACTGAAATGCCCATAAACACTATCTGTCATTTTCTTAGCTTCATATAATCGGGGGGGGGGGAGGAA
>WHYT01016004.1:46660-68961 GCA_009806455.1 Tetrax tetrax
TTTTTTTTTTTTTTTTTTTTTTTTTTTTTTGAGACTAAACACTGCAGCTCCTTCTTGTTATTCATTTTGGAAATGCTGTGAGACAAAATGTCAGGGAAGATAAAAATTCCTTAATTTAGCCATGCAGGTAAAGGATGAAGTAAAACAAAAAAACATATTAAGTAATATTTACAGTAGGTGATGTGTCTCTGTAATTGCCTTGAGATGACTGCTGTTTTTCATTATATTAACTGCATTTGTTATATTTAAATACAAAATCACCTCATCCTAGCAGAGAGGAAAGTGAAACATGAAAAAGCTTTAACTGCTGTTTGTAGTAGTAGAGGCTAAGACTAAAATTTTGATTGTTGTGAAACTTTCATTTCGCCCCATTAATCAAGCTTGAAATTGGCATCTTCAGTAGATGAACACCACCAGAGTGAATTTTTTTTATCTTTCAGTCATACCTTTCAATGATTACTGCAAAGGGAGGAGGATACAGCTAAGCAGTATCCTTCTGAAAGGAATTTAGAAAATCTCCTTGGTAATTTATTTGACCTGTTGGGAACACTTTACTTAGTTTTAGGTTTTTCTGGAACGGTACACTGATGCGTGAAAACTCCACAGGCACATAGCAACAACAAAAAAAGTAACTTCAGAGTTGCACACGCTGAAACTGCAAGTGATGAGTTGGGCCCAGTTACAGGCAGAAATCAGAGAGGGGAAAGGGGGCTTCACCGAGTGGGAAGCGATCAAAAGTAATTGGATGTTTCTGGCAACTTATAATGTGAAAGAGAAGCTGACAGAACTAGAATGGTTTTGAAATGTTACTTGCAAATTTTGAAATTGATGTTAATAAAGTATTATCAATACAAACTTTTTGAGATCTCTGATAGGCAAATTGGGCAAAGTGTTATCCAGAAAGAAGTCAACTTTACCCAAAATATACATACAAAATGGTTAATTTGTGAACAGTTGGGGGTTTTTGTTTGCTTGGGGGGTTTTTTTGGGGGTGGGTTTTTTTTTTTTTTTTTTTTGTTTTCCCTGAAATTACTCCAATTCATGTTAGTCTGTTTTCACATGAGTTAAGAAAAATCTGACTTACAGTGTGTCAGTGGCTTACCCTTCTCACACTCATTGGTGTGTGTGTAGCTGCTGTGGCTATTCTGGAGCGATGTGCGTGCTGGCTGGCTGCTGCTACCGAGAAAAATCTGCAATAGCCAAGAGCTACCTGCCTTCCCTCCATTTGACTCTGATATGAATCTCTAAAACTGTCTCTAAACCTTGTCTTTCTTTATCCTAGGATAGATTATTTTGCGAAATAAAATAAAAATTTAATATTGTTTGCATGTTGAAGTAGAATTTTCTTTTTAAATCAATACAAAATAGTTTTGAAAATGGCATTTCTAGAACATATTTCAATTCTTTGATCAGAAAATTAGACTAGTTAGCTTCTGGGTGGCAACAAACTTTTAATAATAACTTTAAGTTACTAGCCGTAGTTAATTACAATAAAAATGTAATATTTAAGCTCCCTTTTCCAGCAGTTCAGCCCATACAAAATGAATTCATCTTCATCCCCATTGTCTTGAAGGGCACTTTAGCCCCCCTCAGACCCAATAGCAGGTTTGAGGACTAACTTGTCCTTGTGATTTCTTAGGGTCATAAATTCTGCGTGGAAATTTTTCAACTGCATGTTCTTCCCAGTTGTTCCTGTGGGATTCATCTTCATTCTGATTGCAGCAAATAATAATAATAAACTGTGCTGCTGCATCATATTTTCAGAAATTAGAACAATTTTTTATGCACATGTACATGCCCAACTATTAATTTGTCTTAGGAAGAAACATTACAGATTCAGGATATCTCCTTTTGTTTATTTTCAGAATATGAACTGTTATGACACTGGAATTAGAAATTATTGTAGAAATATGTAGAAATTATTGAATAGCCCACTGAGTCCAACCAGTGTACTAAGTCCTGTATAAATACGTAGGTAAAAAGAGCCCACTAGCTACCTTAATATCTGAGGAGAAAAAAAAAAAAGATGTAGTTCAGTTAAGATAGTTCATGTGCTTATTGCTCAGATTTTTTTTTTTTTTTAATTTATTGATGTAGATAAGATGCAGGATAAAAGAGGGGTGGGATAAAAACCTGAAGCACGTGAAAAGCCGTGGCAAGAGGAATTGATAACTGCACAAAGCCGGGCTCTGCAGCTGAACCAGTGAATGTAACCCAGAGAAGTCAAAGTTAAGATGTCTGTTTTAGTAAGCTGTGGGTGTGAATATCGTGAAGGCCGTAAAAGCTTGTAGGCTACTAGCGAAGTTTTCCTGCAGTGTTTGGCTTTTATGTCCTGCATTGCTGACGCAATCCTATGACATAATCTAGTAAAGCAGGTCTGTGAAAAATTAATGTCACGTTTCATCATGTTGTCATCAAATCTATTTAATTTTCAACCTCTCTTCCCTCTCCCCCGATTTGTTCTGTAGAGGCAAAGGAAGAACGGAGTCCACAAAAGTTTGTGAGTCATTATTTTTGGTACGGCAACCCCAATGTGCTCAGGCGCTTTGGAAACAGGAAGGAGAAATCCCTGCCCTGAGCAGTGTCCATCTGCGATGGGGAGGGGGCAACGCATTGGCAAGTTGTTCAGGGTAGTAGTCAGTGCTTAAATGCTTACTGAGGGCTTTCTGTTTCAATAGAGAATTTTATATATTTATATATATAGTGGGGCAGTGGCTGTGGTAGGAGCAATTGCCATGGTTTAAATAAGAAATGTAGCAGGAAATAAAAGAACAGCTGACAAAAGCAGAATAGGAGCGAATGAACTTGGACAGTTGGCTGATTTCAAAGTATATGGTGAGGTATAAAACTACTGCATGTTGTTGAAGTTCTGTTGCTTCTGAATCAGGTGAAGTTTGCCAACTACAGGCCAGATTGCAGAGAGTTGAAAGTAGTTATTTGGAAAAACAAAAAACCTCACAATAAAAACAATGACCTTATGTTGTTGATTTTCTAAAGAACGCCTATTGCTAATAAAGCCAAAGGTACAAGTAGGTATTACTCAAGTATTGTAAATATAGGTTTAGCTTCTTTTTAGCATTTTGAAGTGAAATGAAAACTTCATTTTGTTGCAGGTAAGTGGAAAGGGGCCAAAAAGTTAATAACTTGAATGGCAGAAGGACTCAAAATCTAGATTACTTAGAGCTGACTGATGATATATTAACGCTTCTCCTGTCTACTGCCTCTTATTCTTTTAACACTTTATTAATTCTGATTTCTTAACAGTAATCAGTAAAAACTGCATAGTACTCACAAAACATTACAAATCTGAATTTTTCCAGAGATATAGAAGTGCCACATCTGCACTACAAATTTTACCCCTATAGCAGAGTCATGCCAAATTAATTGCATTGTTTTAGGTATGATTAATGATCAGACTTGCAAATGGCTGCTGGCAAAAAATAGAAAACTACTTAAGTATTAAAGCATGTACATTCCATACAAAAATGTGAGAATCATACCAACTTTCCTAGTGTGGTGTCACTATCTATGTTTAGCTTCATATTTACTAAGGCACTGGAGGAGGCAGAGATCTGCTTCTGTAAATCTCACTGAGACTGTAAATGAGTGAAATGGTAATTCCCATTGACTTTTGCACCTGGCTTCATTTAAACCTCATTTAAATCCTTCTGGATGTGCTTCTGCATTTTTAAAGTGCTCATAATTTTAAAATGTACATTTGTATGACAAATGTAGGTTTCAGAAGTTCCAGCTGTAAAGGGTTTTATGGTGATTATTGCTGCTGAACAGAGGGCTTCCTTCTTCAGCTATGCTCTGAAATGTTTATATTTAATAAGTTTTGAAACGTATTCCTTCTTTCTGTAGAGTCATAAGTGGTTGTGTTTGTTTAAGGAAGAAATAGAAAACATACATCAATACAGTAATACAAATACACTAACATACAGAGTGTAACTGTTTGCAAGCTCCAGCCATGTTTTTTTGAGCCCTGGTGTATTACAGAATGAAAAAAAAACCTCTCCACATGAAAGAACTTCATGCGGTTGTACAATGTGAAACAGGTGGAGTAAAGCAAAAAGGAAGACAAAGTAGCAAAGAGATGGCACATGCCTTCCCTCACTCCCTCGGAATGGTGATAAGGTGTTGAGAAAATTAGCAGCCCTTTTATCTCAGAGATTGTGTGCTATGTTGTACACGGCCGTGAGCTGTACTATGTGTATCAGCCTGGCTTGATGAGAGTGGCAACTCCTTTGTGAAAGAGCACAGCTGAGTGTCTTTGAGGGGGATGACGGCGATTAAACTTGATGGATGTAATCCAGTGTGTACTGGCACATTGAAGGAAGATCAAAGAAAAGAGTTGACAATATTGTAGAAACTAATCCAAGAAAATGTATCTTCTGCTGCGGTCCAAACTAGTAGTTTTGCCTTATTCCCCACGGATTTCTGTGTGCATTTTTTGGTAGAGGCTTATTTTACTAGATGTGTACCTATTTAGAAAGCCATTCTTTTTTTTCTATTTAGAATGGGTGGGAGCTGAACTTGTAATTTATCTCAGCCTGGAAACCAATGCTTATGTAGAAGAGCATGAAGTGAAGATATCTTGTCTCTGTCTCCGTTGGGATATCTCGTTTCAACAGCAGTCGTTAGCTGGGGGAGACTTGCATTTTGTAATGCAGTCCTACATGTACTAGGACTGCAGTTTTGTTTCACTCCAATGTGGGAGCTGATGGAATAAAAATCTGTTCTTCTGTCCTCTGCCATGTGTGCTCCCAGCATCACCTAAACACAGTTCTGTTCTGAAGATGTTGAATTTCATCATTTTGTAGTCATTATTGATTGAAAAAAAAATTATGTCTAAGGAAACGCCTATCAAGACCTCAGGTCTAAATTTTCATATTGAAAGATTTAAGTAACAAAGGCCAAGAAATCCAACGCATTTCTGCTGTACTGGAGAAGAGCAGAACCACACAAAAAATGAGAAAGTTTACTATGAAGAGTCTAAAAGGCACAGCTAGAAGAGTTGTACAAGTGATGTGAGGGAGACTGTGCTAGAAGCACCGAGACAGTACTTGTCACCTATCAGAAGGGCTTCCAAAAGGGCAAACGGAAGTCAGTACAGTGATTGGTGGGGATAATAAAACGTTATTCAGAAAGCTGAAGTTCTGCCCAAGTGAAGGAGTTCAAAATGACCTTTAGCCTTGGCAGGTTAGAAGTAAACGCACAAATGGGCAGGCCAAAAAGTGACCTTGAGGAGCAGGTAGGAATGTCTGAGTAGGCATGAACTCTTCAACCTGGTAGAGAGATCATGGAGGTGAGATGTGGTAGAAATCTGCAAAATGGTGAGTGGCACGGGGAAGGTTGATAGCCATTGCTTTTTTTTTTCCCCACCATTTCTTCCAAAATAAAAATGACAGGGCGTGCAATGTAACTTAAATCTAAAAAACAAAGTGGTTCTTTGCATAAGATGCACCTGAGGACTCCCTTTGGGTTAAAGTTTACATGGAATGAAGGAGTGACAGGCTAAGTTTTTATAAGAGCGACCTTTTGAATGTTGCTAAATACACAGAAACTGCTGGAAATAACCTGAGTTGAAAATATTGGTAGGCCATGGGATTGTTGAGGGGGAATATCTTCCGTGCCAATAGACTTCAGCACTGCTGCTGGCGGCTGAACTTGTAGATAAAACTGGTAGCTAGTAGAAAAGTGACTGTTTATCCTATTTTCCAGTAAGTCAGTTACTTTGGGAATAGCATATTTGGAATAAATGCCTTGAGCAGCTTAATCAAACAAAAAAAGCACTGAAGCAAAAATATTCAAAAAATGCAATGTCTAATGGTTTTGTTTTCATGCTGTCTTCCCAGGAATCTCACAATCACATTCTTTTAGATATTCCTGTCACTAGAGAGCAGATGAATCGCTATCGAGCTGCGGCTGAAACTGCTCAAAGTGAACTTGCAGCACTTTCAGTGAAATATGATTGTGCCCAGTCAGAGGTACGTTTAAAAATACTTCAAAATCTTTCTCCAAACCGGAGGATTCTCTACAGTCACTTTTTGCAGAGTCCAAAACTTCTTCCTTTTGATACAGAACTTTTGGGTTTGGTTTTTTTTTTTAACATTCTTCTTTTTAGAATTTCTGTGTGATTTTTACTCTGCTTGCTTCTGTGTTCAAGAACTGATTATGAGTTTATATTTGAAAGACTTGAAGCAGTCTAGCTTTTTATCATTGTAATTTAAATATAATATTTTAAAATTAAACCTGAAAGTTAGTGTTTCTAAATTGTGGTTGTATAAAAGTTCTGATAGATGTCCTCCTGTTGTTGCTGGTGAGTTAAGACATAACTGCTCATCCTCACCCATTTCACGACGTTATTCAAGTTACAGCTCCCCAAATTTGCTTCGCTTTGATCACTAGTGAAGTTGTGTTTGAGCTGATGAGGTTGATTGTGACTAGAATGAGTGAAGAACACACACACACACATCCTTTTCAGCTTTCCCTGCTGTGTGGATGGTACTTCTCAGGAGACAGTATTTATTGGAGGATAATTTTTAGAGTTTCTGTATTTTTACTTGGTTTTTTTTTTTTTTTTTTTTTTAACATGACTGAATAAAGTTGATTTGATCCACTTCAGCAATGCGACCATTGGTCAGTTTTAAAATGGAGTTGAATTTGCCTTTAGGAGACATTAAATGCTTACATGTATTTACATATATACATTTAGGTGTTTGTATTCATAAATATACGTAGATACATAAAGTTTGATAGAAACTCGTGAACATTCATCCAACTAGTTGTTTAAACATCTGCATATGTGTATTTCTACTGCACATTGTAAAGTGCTTTGTGATCTGCTTGCATAGCACTTGAACATTAGAAAAGGCTCTATCAACAGAATCAAATTTATTTAATTGTGGATAGCTGAATATGGGAAACAGCAATAAGATGTAATATTAATACAGTATCCAGTCTGTAATATAAAACAGTATCCAGCCGGAACTACATCGTCTGAACATGAATATGACCAGTTGATCCTGAAATTACTGCAGAAGTCCCTACATTCAATGGTTATCCAGGATCAATAATTTAAATTTCAATTTTAAAAAGCCATACAGAATCTCATGTTCTCAAAGAAGAAATTTATTACTGGAAATGTTGAATGGCTTTACTGCCAGCATGACTGACTGATTTATAGATTCTTTCAGCACTGTGCTTGCAAAAGCGAAAGAAGAGTCAAGAAAGCAGCTGTTCATGCTCTTGTTAATATAGATCTTCATGACCCAGCCGAGGTCAGAGCCCTGTTCTACTGAGTGCTCTGTAAAACTCGTGATATGGGATTATTCTTGCTTTTTCAGCTATTGGAACTGACCACAAAGACAATGGACAGAGGAAAAAATATCACGTTTGGCAGATGGGGAGTTGAACCACAGAGAAATTTTAAGGTTGTGAACACTTTAAGCTACCATAGCTTGGTCCAGCTGCCAAGCAAAGCAATCCTATTGTTTCTTTAGCTGCTCATTTCCTTCCCCACACTGCCCCATCCCTTGTGTTAGCACACATGTATGTGTAGTTTTATGGTGCACCGTGCTGGGGAACTGATACAACTGAAAAACAAAACCTCTCCTTCTGGGTTGTTTTTTAGCTGGATCAGTTTCTCAATCTTATTTCACCTCATACCATGTAAGTGCTCCTACTAGCACTAAGAAGAGGACGGAAATGAAGCCCTTGAGCCTGGGAAAAGGCAGAGCTGCTTTTCTCAAAATCAGTGCTGCTTTATGTCACCTCCAAAGTGTCTGATAAACAATGGTTGCAGGTGAAGCATAAACTCATCAGAGACAATGCTGCTGCTGCAGGAGTGATTCTTCTACCTGAGTCCTCAGTGTTAACCTTTTCTCTGTGACATGGCCAGCTCCCCTTCCTCCTCCTTCTCCTCTGCAGAAAGTTAATTCTTTTCTGTCAGCTGTGTTAGTTAAGTTGTTTGTGGAGGAGTCAGACAAATACCAGAGCTGGTGCCAGGGAGAGGGCAGGAGCGCGTGGCTGAGAGCAGGAGTGCAGAACCTCTCTTTTCCAAGGCAGTCACCGTTCAGGTGGCTCACTGGCCTCCTGGAATTTTAGTATCTTGGGTTTGGTCACACTGGAAGCCTCTGGCAGAGTCATGAATTTCTTGACGTCCTGAATTGCAGCTTAATGTCTTAAATATTTATTGCCTTAACATGTTTGCTACAAGTTAAAAGCCTTAGCACATGTCATAAAGAACAGTTAATGTGGCTTCATTATTTGCCTGTTAATTTTATGCAGTTGGAGATAAATGCTTCGGATTACATTTTGCTGCTTTTGATCGGAGTTGTCAGGAAAACTGAAACATGTTAAGACTTCTTGTGACAAAAAAAAATCCACTTTAAATTACTTGTTTCTTATAACAAAATAAAACACACTGAAATTTTATGTGCCTGGTGTGTCTCCCTCAAGCTCAGTCTTTTTGAGAAGCTTGTAGCAGAAATAGTTCAACGGAAAATGGTATTTTTAACTAAAAGACAGAGGGGAAAGTAAAGCAACTGAACTCCATGAACTGTTGGGAAGCTCTAGCATCATCTCTGGAACACGGCCTTGACATTTGGCAGTGATGTGCCTCCTCCCACCCTTCCTTAAAAGGCTTTTATGCTTTTTCTGTGTAAATCCAGTGACATTTGATTGGATTATCAGATCAAAAAATAACTATTTGCATGAGCTGAGAAGAGGTTGCCTAGAGCACAACTCCAAAAATTTCTTTGCTTCTGAATATGCTGCAAATCATCAAAAGGCTCCACCCTTGTAAAACAGGATGCTTTGCTGTAAAAACTCCCCACAGCTATAGATTATCTGTGGAATTGTGCACCAGAATTGGGAGCAGGGAGGAGGCAGGCGAAAAAAGGGATTAGTCCTGTTAGTGACAGCAATGCAGATGTGTAAGGGAGATTAGTTGAGGCTGTGCAGCAGACCTTAAGGTGGGCTTTTCCTAAATTCTGATTTTTTAAATAAATTTATCTTCCTGTAAGAGATTAAAAAGTTGTATTGTATTACACAGCAACAGCTTTTGGTTTTACAAACTCCTTTCTTCTATTGCTTTTTCCTATTTATATGAAAATAAAGTTGCATACCTCCACTCAGACTTGTAGTGATAGAAGATTAGATTTTGGATAGTTCCAAAATGTGTTTCTTGTCACGTTACTAAACTTGTAATGCAGTCACCTATTTCAGCCCAGGCAAAATTACTCACTTTTTTAATGAGTTTTCTCCTTTTCTGTCTATAGCTTCTTGAACTCAGGTCCAGAATGCTCTCTAAAGAAGCCTCTTTTCAAGAGCTGAAGGCTGAAGCGGAAAGCTACAAGGAGAGCAATGCTAGACAGATGTCTCGCCTCCTGTCTTTGCAAACCCGAGTGCAGGAGATGGAGAAAGAGGCATGTGTGCTCGCCACTTCTAAAAGCCAGGCTGAGCTGACAGCTCAGGCAGCATTCAAGGAGAACTGTGAGCTGAAGGAGGAGCTTCATGAGCAAAATGTGAAACTTAAGTAAGATTCATGTGAGATGAGAAAGGATTTTTGTTTGGGATGACAGAATAGTGCAGTTGTCAACACAGAAAAATGCATTGGTGGACACACGTTATTGTAGATGTGAATTCTGTTACAATGCCTTGCACAACTGTTGTACCAAAGTGTGTGGAAGGTATTGAAATTTGAATTTTGGTTTGAGTTGTTAGCCCATAAATGGGGTCTCAAGAGTTTTGTCCTTTGGAGGAGCAATGATGATATGAGTCGGCTCGGTGCAACCTCATTGTTTACAAAAAATGCACACAGAAGGCTGTTTGTCTGAATGCAGTAGAAACAATCCGTACGGTTTCCTCATTCAGATGTTTCCACGTATGGCACTGAGGCCAACTATGTGCTGTTCATAGCACGCTTGTGATGGGCAGTACCTTCAACTACAGTCTAGTGTCCTGGTCTATCCTTATCACATGGCATCTTTTGCAGACATTTACCTGTCACTGGACACGGTGCGTGGGCTGTGCAGTGGTGAGTGACTGTGCTCCTGCACCACTCTGGTCTCTTTCCCCACTTCTGCATCACAGCTGGAACTGGAACAGTGTCAAATGAATTTCTTCCTTAGTGTAAATGTAAATGTTTGTTCAGCTTTCAGAAATGTTAGCTTTGTCCAACTTTTCTTCTGCTTTCTTCTGGACATTGCTGTGTGGGTTTTTTGTGGTTTTTTTTTGTTTATTTTTTGGGGGGTTTTTTTGGGTTTGGGAGTTTTGGGGTTTTGGTTTTTTTTTTTTTAACATGCATCCTGATTGCATAAAACTTTCAATAAATGATAGTATCCTTAGCTATACTGTTCTTAGCATAGTGTGTCAGAGCACTGATCTGTCAGTTCGGCATAACTGCTATTTCAGGTCTGTGAGATGGAGACTGATAGCAATATTGATCACAAAAAGAAATGATTAATGTGAAAATATTCTGAACTCTAAAATTCCAAAATCAGTGTCAGCCGTAGTATATTAATAGACACCTTATAGACTTTTATAATGGATTTTTTTCCCCACCATTACAAGGCTAATATCCGTGTTTGTCTTGAGATTGTCTAGTTAGGAGCAAGATGAGTGTTCACCAGATGTCTGTATTTCCCAAATCAGTGTTTTGCACAGCTCTTCTAGGCTTTGTGTGCTAGAAGTGGATAATTAAGTTATTTTAAAATCTAGAGAAATACATTGCAGTGCACTTGTGTGTAACCAACTGATTTGCCAAAAGCCCTGCCTGGAGAGTGCTGATGTTGATGGCCAAAGATTTTAGATACAACCCCAATATAAGTGAGGAGATAGTTAAGCCAAGAAGTGTATTATGCATCCTAGCAACACAGAAAACATCACAGTCTCTGAGATAATGGTTGTTAAGATTCTTTAAAATGCTACTTCTGGGACTCACTGGGAGAAAACTGCCAAAATAGTGTATATCTTACTAGCCTATTAGTACAGTGATATGATCAATTTTATTTGTGCTGTCACTCCACGTGTGGTCCTGGCTGCTCTGTTTTGCCCGTGACACTTGTGTTAGCAGCTCTGTTTGTGTTACTGCATGGTGATCAGGACCAGGGAACTGCTCTGAGAGAGAAGTGAGCAAAATAAAGAGCTTAATTTCCAGCTCTACCAATCCCAGGAGTAGTTTGCTGGGCACCTGGAGTGTAGCACTGGATTGCTGGCACAAGGGGAGACACAAATGGAGAGGGAGTCTGCTCCGCTGGAGGGAACTAACACGTTGGATTGGTCATGAATCTACAGTGTATGCTTTCACAGCTTTTCCTCATCCTCAGCTAGTGGTTAATGTGCCACTTAATGTTAGTCAATGTACTGACTTAATGAACTCTAGTTGCTTAATCTAGCCGCTTTAGTGGCACATGACAGTCCTAATTAGGTATTCAAGAAAGATTTTCACTGAAAATCACTAATAAAAGGGAAGAACAAGCCAGTAGGCATGAAATGCACATTTACATTCTATAGCTAGAGGTACAGTAAAAAATGTTTCATGATTTTTGTGATTGATTTCCAAGATCATATGAGACACCTCTCATTGAAAATGGTGCTTTTCTAACCAACAGGTCTATTGCCAAAGTATTTTTAGAGCCTGAACTGTGAAAAGTATTTTTTTTTCTTTTTTCCTCCCCTTCTCTTTGCTCATTAGTTCTGAAGAGCTAGCAAAACTGTGAAAGTACTGTATTCTACTTTTTTTTTTGTATCTGCCTATTATCTAGGTGCTCACACCTTTATGGCCCTACTGGAGGTAATTAGGTTATTCGTAGAGTTGTCAAGTACGTGCTTTGTACTTCAGATTGTTTATATTTAGAAGCAGGCACGGTTCTGTGTGTGATGTGCCTTGATTTTTCAGAGCCACAGAACAGCCTGCAAGGTTGGTGGTCAATCTTACACAATATTCTTAACATATGGGCATGCATGTATGGCATGTCTGGAGCATCTACCTTTTCACTTCTGACGTGCTCCTCCTCAGGACAGCGGTTTAGTGACCATCTCACAGCTTAGTTTTGCGGGGGCTATAGAGGAGAGGAAGGTGCCGAGAGGTGAGGAAGCTGTGAGGCACTTGTTTTCTGAGGCCCAGCACCTGCTGCAGGAGGCAAACCTCTCTTGGCTCACGGCATGTGCTGTGCAGTAGTATCCTCATCCTGTCCAGAGCAGAAAATAATATTTTCCATTCCTCTCTGTTATTCTTCCACTCTCTTCCACTTTGCAGCGTTGACAACTGATTGCTCTCCTAAGGCAACATCTTAAATTTTTCATTGAACCATCTCTTCTTTAGTGATTTTTAGCCATTTAGTGTACTGGGTTCACACTCACTGTGTACTTCCAAAGAAGACTCATGCTGCTTTTAGATTATGGAGTGATGTTCTGTTGCCTTTTTGTTTGCCAACCTAGAAAGGAAGAAATCAGAAATGGAAAGGAATGAGTCCAGAAATGACTGGCATGCCCGCCTTGAAAACTGAGAGTAGTGCTATGCTCTGATAAGCAAATGAGTTTCAATAAAATATTTGCTCTAGACAGCAATTTGGCAATATCTTGCATCTTGTTTTATTCTAGTGTTCAAGTCTTTGTGAAGAACTTGCTTTAGAAAGTACCTTGTTTCTCAACTGGAAGCTCAGTAGTTTTATCTCTTGCAGTGTATTTTTATCACTGAGTACCTCTCTCATGGGTGTTATCTGAGAGGTATTGGAGTTGATATTGGGATTACACGAATGGTCATTTTGATCTTTGGTTGATTGGCTGGTTTTGATCTGTTTCTTTGTAGTTTTTCAGGAATGATGCTCAGCATTGCAATATCATGAGCAAGATTTAGATCTATAATTTTTGCTACCTGTGCAGACTGTGGCAACACTTTTTGTTGGACTTGTCTTTGTCCCTGGCACTGGGAAGTATGTAACCACATTTATGGCAATGAGTTAAACTGACCACTCTGTTATTTGATTGTTCGTTCTTTCAGAGCATTTACAAACCAATACCTGCTGTTAAGGCTGATAACTGATGTTTCATGCAGGATATGTACCTGCATGATAGGGACCTTTTGAAAGTGATGAAATTGATGACAAAACTGCCTTTTCTTCATACACTTGTGGAATCCTTGATATTTTCTTTTTTAATGCATCCTTTTAGCCTGAATCTAGTCCGAACTTCTTTTTCTCCTCCTTGCCCTCTGGGTAGTGTTACGCTGCAGAAGACTGTATGTACAGCAAAGTAGTGTCTCCCATCTCTGTTTGCTTCTGCTGGTAAACTTCCCATCACAGGTACACTTCCATTAGTCTGGAGTGGCTTATCTTTCCCCGGAGTTTGTTGATCAGCACCATCACAACAGCTTCAGGGGATGTGGAGTGCTTTTAGCATATTTTTAGTATAATTTGATCTCTCTCTTCCTCCTTGCTTTTGCTTGCAGCCTCCATTTGCAGTATCTTGAGGGCAGTGCTTATTGATGTTACCTGGTTCTTCTGTCTTATTGAAATCTCGTGCTGAGGACGAGATTGGGATTGTAGGTTTGTAGGATTCTTTAAAGTGCTGATCAAAAGCAAAGATGAAGAAATGTTTACACACAAGGCAACAACGAAAGTTATATATATTAAATAAAAGATATAAAGAGTTATATGTAACTTTAAAAAATCATTTTGTGCTATGCAGAAGCTAGCAATAATCTCGGGATAATGTCTTCTGCCTAGAATTCTGTTTCAGACAACATCCATCCTGATGTGTGTATTTTTTTCCCCTGTCTGATTAGTAAATATTTGAATGAGTGTGAAGAAAGCATGACTCAAGCTTCTAAAATCAGCAGAAAGTATGAAGAGCTCCTTACACAGCTTTCTGGATTCCTGGACACAGACATCAGAGAAAAAGAGAAACCACAGGAACATTTAATGTCAAAGGTGATTACGTGTGGTTGTCAAAGTAATAAAGCAAGTGATAAAGACAGGAATTTTTGTTTTAAATAATGATTTGTAGACAGTGCTATCATTTAAGACATTTTTTTTTTCCTATTGGGCTGATTTTCAAAGGTGCTGAACACTAATAGACCTCAGTGAACTCAATCCACTCTTATCTGCATAAATATTTTATCAACCTGTACTTCCCAAGGACAACCCTGATTAGATACTTAGTTGAAAGCTTTCCTGAAAACATTAACACTGGGAGTCACTAGGTGACATGTAAACTGTACCACTAGATCTTAACACTTATCTCAAGCTGACATACCATTAAATAGAAACATCTGAAATGGCATTACCCTAAACCAACCTTAACTATGCCCTGTAACAAAATGCTGTAAATAACTGTGTGGCGGTTTTGAGACTTAATCATAACACTTTATTGTTTCTCTTCAGGATACTTCTGAAGTTCCAAAAACTAAGCTTCCATTTAGGAAAGGAAAATTGTTTGTATACTTTTTAAACCTTTATTGATGCTGCTGAAGGATATTTATCCTAATTTTATGCATTTTTCTTATGTTCTGTCTAGTCTTTGCTATCCCTATTTTTCTTCACTTGGGAGTGTACTAGGTATTTTGGGAAATTCTGTTTCATTATATTCATATTACTATAAGAGTTCTGGCTATAAGGAATACTTAATAAATTAATGCTATCTAGTTAGATATCACAGTAATTTCTTACAAGCACATTGAAATTGTAATAGATACTGTAACAAAACTTGACTAGTTGTCATCAGAGGCAAAGATGTTTATATTAAGCTGTAACTTACATGCTGTAAGTTAAGGAAGTAACTAGAGTTTTTTAAAAAGTGTATGCTGGCATCCTGTTTTAACAATGTAGTAATAAATCTGGTTGGGAAACCTATTTTCTCCTGAGAACTGTGTATTAGGAAAACTTAAAGACTATTTTTTCTGTTTGGAGTCATGGTGTGTCTATTTAGCTTATTTTCCACATTATGGCTTTATTTAAGACAGAATTGATCTGGTTTAGTCTTAATAAATGTCTTGCCAGTAGCAGTCAGGATACATTTCTTACGTTACGCGCTCTTCAAAGTGCCCGCATTCATCTATTCCATTTCTCAGAAATAGTGTAATGTACCAAAACAGCCCTAGAATCCTCCTGGAAATGACTCCTTTTTCTGAGGTGTTGGCTACTCAAAACAGCAGCTCACCAGGTATTTGCCCTTGTTCTTGAATATGCTTACAAAATAGCTGTTAGTAACTTAAATCTCCCCATGCCTAAAAGGTTTCAAGCATAAAATGCAGCTTTCAGTTTCTCATTCCAAACGAGAGTCATAAATCTTAAGAAGCCAAACTGAAATGGTCTGCTTTTCACATGAAATTAGCTAATGATCTGTTTTCATTTTCTGACCTGCTTCATGTCAAGCACAGATATGCAGTGACAGTAGCTCTCCACCTGCTTAAGAGATCATAGAGATTGTGTGGGAGTAAATCTGAACCATATTACGCTGAGGTGCGGGTTTCTAGTGGGAATATGGTTCTCATTTTAATTGTCTTTCTACTCTTTTTAGAAAGGAATAGTAGGGTGCAATTGTAAATCTGACCTAGGGGTCAACAGAAACACCATGTCTTTATTGGGATGGTTAGGAGCAGGTACTGGAATGTCATTGTTAAGTGCTTTAAGACAGTTACTAATATTTGAATTATTTCTCTAGGTCTCTGAAATATGTAAAGAAAATCTGACACTAAAAGACCAGGTTGCTGCTCTTCAAGAAGCTATCAGTGTTCATGAGATGAAGTCCAAAGCTAGTAGAGAAACTATCATGAGACTTATTTCAGAAGTGAGCAAAGAGCAGAAAAAAGCAGCAGAATACTGTCAAGACGTCGAAAAACTTAGTAAGGTATATAATTGCATGATGTGTATGTTTGTGTAGTTTTCAATTGTTTTCTCAAAACTTCAAATTAAATTTCAATAGGAGTTATATGATAAAAAATGCTTCTGAAAGACTTTTGGTGATGAGGGTCTTCCCTAAATAGGACATTTTTCTAAGTTTATTCTCAGCTTTTCAAAAGCTTGAGAATATCTGGAGATTAAACAATAATACTGTGTGAAACAGGTCTGATTTAGATTTGATGTCTTCCGATAATGCTTCCTTTGTATTGTTGTAGCCTTTGCTGTGCTTGCACAAACAGGTGAATAAACAGATGTTTTTCAAAGCAGTGTAAACATATAGAGTTAATGAGTATATCTGAGGCACAAGCATAGAACAATCGAAAATGCTCTTTTAAATAATATTTATGTGATATTGCAAGTTTTCTGAGGATTCTTCTACTTATTTTCTTTAAAATTTCTAATGAGCAATTGAAAGCAATTGATAGAACACTATTATTCTTTCTCTTATGAACTGGAAGTAGTGTCTTGGCTTCCAGATACTCTAGTTAATCTTGTTTCACTGTGTCATCAACTTGTATTTCATAAGTGTAAATATTCATAGAATCACAGAATGGTTTGGGTTGGAAGGGACCTTCAAAGGTCATCTAGTCCAACCCCCCTGCAAGGAGCAGGGACATCTCCAACCAGATCAGGTTGCTCAGAGCCCTGTCCAACCTGACCTTGAATGTTTCCAGGGATGGGGCATCCACCACCTCTCTGGGCAACCTGTGCCAGTGTTCCACCACCCTCAGTGTAAAAAAAATTTTCCTAATATCCAATCTAAATCGACCTCCTTCTAGTTTAAAACCATTACCCCTAGTCCTATCACAACAGGCCCTACTGAACAGCCTCTCCCCATTTTTCTTATAAGCCCCCTTGAGGTACTGGAAGGCCGCTATCAGGTCTCCCTGGAGCCTCCTCTTCTCCAGGCTGAACAGCCCCAACTCTCTCAGCCTGTCCTCATGGGAGAGGTGCTCCAGCCCTCTGATCATCTTCATGGGCCTCCTCTGGACCCTCTCCAACTGGTCCATGTCCTTCTTATGTTGGGGACTCCAGAACTGTGCAGTACTCCAGGTGGGGTCTCACCAGGGCAGAGCAGAGGGGCAGAATCACCTCCCTCGACCTGCTGGCCACGCTCCTCTTGATGCAGCCCAGGATGCGGTTGGCCTTCTGGGCCGCCAGAGCACATTGCCGGCTCATGTTGAGCTTCTCATCCACCAGCACTCCCAAGTCCCTCTCCTCAGGGCTGCTCTCGATCCATCTCTGCCCAGCCTTCAGTTGAGTCATACTCAAAAAGTTGTAGGCAATAGGATGGCACTTGCCATCAACACTGTTTTGCTGTGCGGTACCCAGAGAGGAAATCTGTGCAGCAGGAATGATGCTGAAATGGGAAATGTAAGTTAAGTTGTAAGTCAAGTATTCACCAAATTCACCTAGGTATGATTTGGAAAGGAAAAGAATGTGATTTAAGGATTTAATTGCTCCAGGACAACTCATCTGTAAGAGTTTTTGCACATTGCACAGGACAGATGAACAAAGTGAGCTTCTGTAACAATTTTCCTTATTACTTTGTACTTTGAGCAGTAACTATGGAAAGGGAAATTTCCCACATGTGCTAGAGCTGTGTGGTTGAAGCTGATGGCCAGAACTTTTGGGAAAAAGAGAAGAAACTTAGACTGCCAAATACGTAGCTGAGCTGTGTGTGACTACGCAGAAATTTTTAACATAAAGGCAACCTTGTTCAAATAAGTTTTTAAATGTAATATAACATTTTTCCCCACCCCCGGCATTACTTTTTTTTTTCTTGAACAGAACACCATCACTGTACACTTTAAAGGATAAAGTGTTCTGATTTGGTTGTCGGCAAAATGCTTAGGAGATGAGAAATAGCTGACAGTGTGCTCTGGAGAAGAAATAATTTGTTGTAGGGAAGATAAATGTTAAGTACCACAGGGGTCATAAATTTTACTTACTGCTGAAAATACTTCTTACTAAGCTGTGTAAAATTTTCTAAGACTCAAATGGGACTGAGAGAGAACCCGTACCAAAAATCTCAACAGGTCCTTTCTGAGAACATTTTGTTCTCGTACTTCACTTCAAACACAGGAGTGTGAGTAAGGGCAGAGTGTAGGGTGCTCGGTAAGTAAGCCAGAACCAGGAGATGCTTTAAACCAAGATGAGGGCTTTGTTTGTGCCTTGTTTTGCAAGTTTGCTCTGACTGCCAAAATATTTCCAAAGTTGAACTCGTTGTATGAACAATTTTTTCCTATCATTATTGTGCATATGCCAAATACATAATTTATTTAACTCATTTTACAGAAATGTCTTGCTAAATTATTAGCATTGCCTTTCAAATGAAGTGTATGTCATCAGGGCTTATCTTGAGGCTGCAGATTCCTCCAGTGCTGTTTCAGTTTAGCTACTAAAATTTGCAGATACTGAGTAACTCTGAGAAGATTTTGTGTTCAAAAAAGCATGTTAAGAAATTCAGTATTGAAAAAATAAGTAAAAAACCAAGAAATGCTTTAAATCCACATATCTAAAGGAGGGTGTATGCCATCCCCTTTCCCCGATGTGTGTCTTATTAGGTTACAGGAAGGCCATCAGTGATACAAAGTTGGTTTGATTTTGTCACATACTTTGCTGCACAGTTTAAATAAGCACATGAACAGAGTTGCACATGTTGTGACATGTTTCCCTATGAAGGCAAAAAGCAGAAATCCATGCTGTTCCTGTGCCAGAAGACACACACACATGTGGCAGCGTATTCCTGGACTGTTTTCTGAGCTTTAATTAATGGAACTGCCTGTAGCAGACTTTACCCGGCACAGACCGAGTACAAGTCACTCTTGCCTGTGTTTGCCTGAGGGTCCCAGGGCCAAACACATTGACCATCTCCTGTATTACAGGCTGAGATGGTGACACAATTCTCCCAGTTTTCTCTCAAAATTCTTTCTAAGTATATAGAGGCCATCACACCGGTCTGTCAGTCTTCCCCAGCAACCCTCAGCCATGGTGGCACTGTTCCCTGCTGCCTCTCTGAATCATTACCAGTTTTTCTTGCTAGCTCTTCACTCCTGATCCTTGGGATTTCTCTGAACTCCCTTTCTTGACCAGGTACCTTTTTTATGTCCCAGGAGGAGGCAGCTATCTAATGATCAATTAAACAGATTTTTGATTCTGAAATTCTTGATGAAGAAAATGAAACCCATGTTGGTTATGTTCAAGCAATATTTTAGCAGGTTTTGAGGTTAATTCATGAGAGCAATTTAGAATGTTCTTTAGTATATTTGAGTTGAGTATATTGATATTGAGTATTTGTTGCAGTTAGCTGGTTTTCATTTAGGCAGCATTAGCAAGTGAATGATAATTTTATTTATTTCCCTCTTAGCCTCACTGCATCACAATATCAAACAGCAAACAACAGAATAATATAATCTTTAAACTAGTATAAGTCAAAATAGCAAGACATCAAGCTGTTTTTGTTGTAATATATGACTTTTCTTTTAGAATTCTAAACTTCTCACATTTCTGACTGAATATTGAAAGAGCTTGCTTCTGGAATTTTGTAAATATTTGTATACCTTTATTCTGGCAGTGCTGGATATCAAATTTGTGTTTGATGGAAAATAACTTTTAAATACTGCCCAAATTTCTAGACTGAGAATCAGAACACCTGTTCTTTCTTTCCATGCACCCAGACAGTAATTATTGATTATGGTAACCATAATTACAGAATTAAAACATTCTTTGAGAACATCTGCAGGTCGTTATAAAATATCTTATTTGCTCTAACCAAGTTTCTTTCTAGTATTTAATAAATTCCTTTATGTACTTATTTAAGGTGTAGAAGAAGATGCATATGCTCTTCTTCCAGATTAATTTGCCTTTCCCACAGCATTGATGAACCACAAGAACTAGTAAACAGGCTTGTTCTGTTTCACGTCTTTGCTGATGATTCAACCTGGAAATATTTGTGTTTCCCTCTGAAGTGTTAATTTAAACATCTGTTCTGCAAAGATGTGCACCATGCAGTGTCTTTCAAGAACATATCTGAAATATAATGAAGCAATTTTAATTAATACAAATATATCTGCATGTACCAGCAGGTGCAAAATTAACCATGAACATGCTCTTCAGTGTTCAATACTGACTTGTATTAAATTATGTAATTAATGAATAAAATTTATCTAAGTAGCATCTAATCAGTATAAATTTATCCAAACCAATCGATTGTATGAAAGCATAGTCAATTAAAATATAAACTTATTATTTAAGGAGATTGAGTAAACTTGAGAAACGTGCCTAGGTTTTGAATATACCCAAACGCTTTGATTGTAGGAGACACAACCAAATTATTTTAGGTTTTTCTTGTCCCAATAGATAGAGTAATAAGTTTCTCAGATAGAACCTGGCTTTTTTTTTTGTTTGTAAGCTCCCACTCATTAAGAAAATACATATTAGGGACAGGTTTCAGCAGGCATCACATGTTTCCAGGTTGAATCATCAGAGTAGAGGGGAGCTTAGAGCAAGATAGTTTAGAGTCCTTGTGGTGTGACAACAGTAACTGGAGATGCCTCTGGTGCAAGAATTCATCTGGAAGATACTGGCATTCTCTTTTATACTTCATTAGTATTTTGAATGTAATGTGGGGTTTTTTTTTTATATGTATGTGTAATTGACTTAGTATGTTGAAAACCTGACACTGACTAAGGTGCCAGTATTAATAATGATGATGTAAGTTCAAATATCCTTCTCTGGTCTAAAACCCCTATCAAAATATTTAACATAAATACTCTGCTCTTCAAAACAGATGAAAGCCCCAGAGCCCAAAGTTTCCTCTCGAAGGGTAACAAGGGCATCGGTTAACATGTGGCTGCTCGAAGAAATAAAACAGAAGACATGGACTTGTGGTTGTGGCAGGGGTTGTAGAGTGATAGAGGCTGGTGAAGGACAGCAATTATGTAAGAGTCTGCTATGTCAGGCCAAATTGCATTTTTTTTTAGGCTGTGAGAGTGGCCAGTAGCTTGTGTGTGGGCAAGCATGCAGAAATACTTCTGGCCATATATCCTCTGAGCTTCCATCAGTCCAGGACTTCCTGATTCAAAGGTTGCATCTCTATGTTAACAGCTGCTGCTGCTGCTATATGATACAGTATGAACATTTCACATAAAATCTCATGAAAGTCTTTTAGAAAATGGCCCTGTCATTATTAGTGAATTTTGACCAAAAATAACCAGTAATTCCTCCAGTTCTGTACATGGGACAGCTGTATTGCCAATGCCCAGGTAAGGCTCTGGAGACTGGCTCTGTTGCTGTTAAATGTTTGAACTCTCCAGGCAGAGCCTCAGCTGTCTCCTGAGCTTTCAAGTCTGTATCCATCTTCTTACAGTGTTGTATTTTTCCTTATCTTATTGGAAGTGAAAAACTTGCATTTCATTTCTATGCTAAATTTTTTGCTTTTCCTGTAGCAAATCTTCTGTTTCACATTTCCATAAATTCTGGATTGAATTTACTGTATTTTAAAGTTATAATTATTTTTAAATCTGAGAAAAAAGCCAGTGTCTTTACAGTAAGCATAACAATGTCATTGTTGCTAAAAGTGTCTTTGAATTTATTTTATTTTGTTCTATAAACAAACTGGGATCTTGACTCCACAGAAGTCAGTGAAACGTCTGTCATCAGTTTAAGTGTCCTTGGGATTTCCCCTAGAATATGTTAGGTGCAAACCTGATACCAAGTTTGAAAACAGCTTCCAGAAGAGTAATCTCTCTTGCAGTGTTTCTGTGAAAATAATGATTTTGTTTGACATTTAAAAAAATGGCATGTAGTGTGAACAATTGATACAATATATTTTAATAACAGAAATATATAATTGTAATTTTGACGGATAACTAGTTAAAGAAGAGCTATAGAGGCTTGCCTAGTTGATAACCTCTTCTCCGAAAAACTTTACAATAGTTTACACTGAATCAGGAAAGAACGAGTTCCTCTAACACCTTTGGCGCAGCTGCCCATTGCGTTAGCCACGGCTGAGGTAATTTCTGGGGTTCAGGAGGAACATGTCCAGTAGATTGTCCACAGGGCTACTGGGTGATACAGACTGTGTGATCAGGTGGCCGTGGTCTACGTGCAGTCTCTGGGGAAACCTTTCTGTTTTAACCTGAACAACAAATGATGATTCAGTTTCCCTTCCAGTGAGAAACTGTTTTAGGAGCTACTCCATGTGTAGGAACAGTGAAAGACAGAAATGAATGCTGTTTGCTCCTGAGTGATCATTAATTAAAGCTTCACAGCTCTTCAGTGGGCTCACTGGAAACGGAAACCTGCACGCCATCCTTTCTTCTGCAGGTGTTTTGTGGGAAGAGCTTTGCAGAGCTTCTGAAACTAAACATTGTCAAGCTTGCAAGCACT
>WHYT01016004.1:68981-105216 GCA_009806455.1 Tetrax tetrax
TTTTTTTTTTTTTTTTTTTTTTTCTTTAGGAAGGGAGAACTAGAGGAAGTAATTCAAAGCTCTGGAAAACTGAGTTTGAACACCTGAATCACTCTGGAGTAGGTAGTATTTACTCAGATGTTCTAAAGAAATTCAAAGTTGAAATAGATTAAATATTAGTTATAGCTTGTAATCTAACACTTACAACTGCCTCAGAAATAGTGACTAATTTGACTATAGTATCCACTTCAAACAAAAAGATTATTGGATGAAATGACAGCCCAACAGACCTTATATGTGTATAGGACATGCTAGTTGAAATCTTGAGAAATGTGAAATAATATAGTATATTAAGGAAGAGTTATCAGATCTTAAAATGCACAGTAGGTATCGAGATCAGCAAAGTGAGGATATGTATTAATATGTATTATTACTTAAAAGATCTTATCTCTGCTTGTTTCCTCTCTTCCATTTGTCTGCCTGTTTAACGTGATCATATCTCCCTCACTCTGTTTTGCAGTGTTAGATGCAGCTCTTTTTAGCCGTTCCTTATAAAAGAGTCCCTCTCTTTCTTTGCTGAAAAGTCAGAAGTACTTTTCCCCACCTGTTACAGCTTGAAAGCATTCTCTATGAATGCAGCTCACCTAATGTTGAACACATGATTTCTCACGAGGAGGCCTTGTCAGTGTCTTGTGCCATGGTCTAGGTACTCTTACATCTTCTCTAGTCTAGTGTAGGTAGGGTGATGGCAGGTGAGTGCGGCTAGACCATGTTCCAGCCTCAGTGAGTAACTGTAAGTACAGCACTATGCCATATAAGCCCTTTTGCTCTGGTCTTGGATAGTTTAAGAACCTTTGGTGCTGCGTTCCACATCCACATGTGAGTACAGCCATGGTAGATCTGCCACACCTTTTGTGTGTAACAATTGACAAGGTCTACCCTGGGTGAATCCACCTAAGGTCTAATTATGTTTCCTTTGAACTTCAGTTTCCATAATTATCCCTGTATTCAAAATTTGTTGTAAGTCAGCGTTCGGCAGCTCTTGTGACACTACAAGCTGCATATTGAAACCTGCATATAATTCAGAGCCATGGGATATTGGCTGTAAATGTTGAGTAGCCAAAGAGAAAACATGAGCTGTTGTGGTTCCATCCTTTCAGTCTTCTGGGGGTGGAAATTTTTATCTGCCTGCACTGATCACTTAGGCTCTTAGGGGTCTGCTTCTGGTAGGGATCCCACCTTTACATGTTGTAGTCCCTAAATTTCCAGATACATTCAGGCTGACCTTGCTGAAGCTAGCCAATGTAAATGCTCTCTGTTCAAGAGATGTTTGGAGAGCATTATTCAGAACTTCAATGTTTTGAATTTTACAGCTTTTCATTATATAAATTACTTGGAGTTCTTTTTGGTGGTTTTTTTTGTTGTTGTTGTTTTTGGGTTTGATTTTTTTTTTTTTCCTAAATGTTTGGGCATCAATACATTTGCAGTTCCTTGTTTTATACCTTGATCTTTTGATTCAGCTGTGTTTGCAGATGTTCACAATTTGAAACAAGATTGTAAATAGGTACGCTCCCTGGTACTGGCAAAGTATTTTTGCACTGCCTTTCTGAAAAGAAAGAAAAATACACATTTCTGAAAACTGTAATTGAAATAAACTACTCTTTATTTCTTGCTGTAATTACCATAGTGTAATTTTGAGCACAGGTGGGAATTTTCTATTAATAGGATTTGTTTAGAATAAAAAACACAAAATGGCAAGGAATCATGCCAATGTTTGTTTCCAAGAGAGTTCTACAATTACTTTGGAAAGGGGTAGTAACAAATAATTTCCTAAATGACAGGGTTGTTTTGGTTTGTTTTCATTTATGTGTTTGTATGTGTTTGCCTCTTTGAAGCTATTTTAAAATGTTAGTATTTTTAGTATTGTATGTCTATATTTTATTTCCAAGGGTGCCTCCCAAACTCCTTTTTTGTCCATCCTCACTGCTGATCTATGTAAATACTCCCAGATTTACTACTTGATTGGCATGTATTCCATTAATACAAATGACTTACTATGCTACACAGCAAGCACATGTAGATCCTGAGAGACCCCCCTGAGTGGTCACCATATTCACAGCTGCTCTGGGAACAATTCTTTAACTTCGGTGTACACAGTCTTAGTTCATATCAATCTGCTTACTGAGCCTCTCCTAAACAACTGAATGTTCCAGATAAATTCAAGGGTAAGGACTCAGCTCTTCATTTATTTTCTTTTAATTTGACCTTACGGTAATAGGGATTTTGCTTTCTTCAGAAGATGACAAAGCTCAGAATAATTCCGTTTTTGAAAATTTTTCTGAGTGTTTCACGATCTAAGGATTTCTTCTCTGAGGTGAAATTGGTATTTGAGCATTTACACCTTCTTTTATGCTGTCTTAACATTGTCATCTTTTTTTTTTCTTATTTGGCCCCTCACTTCCCATTTCTGTGTATAAATAATCTCCGGAATTTTTGTCACATTCAGGTAAGCTGATCTCAGCGATCACCTCTAATTCTGCTCTTAACGCTATACTCAAAAAGTTTGTGTGTGTTCTTTTGGTCAGCCCTGAACTGGTCAGGCAGTTGGACTAGATGATCGTTTTGGATCCCTTTCAACTGAAATTTTCTATGCTTTTCTATGCTTTCCCTTCCAAGTTGTAGTACTTTGACTTTATTTGTGTTACATCTTGTTCACTGGTTTCTAAGTTGCTTTATCTGAATGAAAAAAAATAAGATGGTAATAGTTTTACAATTAAAAAAAAATATTTACCTGCAAATTTTATTCATGTATTACTTCTTGCAGGTACTGCCAGAAGTTAGTCTATGATGTGATTACAGCAGGCTTTAGGCTTTCATCAGTTTCAGTGAGTTCTCCTATGAAGCCCCGATACTGAGCCCGTGTGAGCAATATGGGTCCTAATTTCTCTATCTCCAGTACCTGCTTCTAAGTTATTTCCTGGTTTGTGTGTGGAGAGAAGGGGCTATAACAAATTGTAAAAGGCTGGTTTAATCTTTCATGTATTTTAGGATCTTGACAGCGCTATAACAGGGAGACACAGTTTGGAGACGGAGATCAGAAACCTCCAAGATAAACTGACTGCTAACCAGAAAGCTTTAGATGCTGCAAAGCAGGAACTGCACAATCTGAAGAAATCTTCCAGTGAGCTGGATGGAAACTTGAAGAACAGCAGAGAAGAGGCCAGGACTGCTCAGAGCTCTTTAGTGACTTTTAAAGAGCAAATTGCGACCCTGCTCAGCGGTGGATCTGCTATAGTTAAACCTTCTGAGAAGGCTATTTTGGAGAGGATCCAAGAAATAAATTGCAAAGAGGAGAGTAACGAAATAGTAAGTCAGCAACTACTGCTTTCACCCAATGTGTGTATTTATTCTCTTTGGATCCTTTTTCATTTTATTAAACTGTTAGAGTGCTGGTTCCTTCTGCTTAGTTATTGAAATTACAGAAACCTTTCTTTTGTTGTCTATTGATTTGAGAGAATAGGTGAAAAGCATCTATGTTTTATTAAGTAGGAAGAGGTCAGAAATTAAATTAATAATAGATGCTGTTAACAAGAAAAAGCATGAATGGTCTTTCAGTTAAGACACCGAAATTTTGTTTCCGTGCCGCTTAGTGGACATTAAAAGTGGCTGTGTCGTCACTATGATTTAGTGGAACATGTGAACGAGTATGGATTTGCTGCTGCAATAGTGGCTTCAAGGACTGAACTGCTTCCCAAAGCAGACGTAACTGATGAGTTGCCCCCAGCAATTTCTTTCCCTTCAATCCTCAAAACATACATCTAAAAAGAAAAAAAGTATTTTTACACTTACAGTTAAACATTGTTGAAACCATAACTGTTCACCATCCAAGGGAAAGGCAATAGGAAGGCAGCTGGGTATTCTGATGCTCTGTCTCAAGAGGTTTTGGTTGGTAGTGTTTGCAAAGGTGCATTTACATGTACAGGTAGAGAAGGGACAGCTGGGGAGGAACGCGAGCCAGAATACGGTCTGACCAATGTCAGTATCCCGACACTACAGTGAAATTTCTCACTTGCTTACATGGGCTTATATTATTTTTCTCAGCCAGGACTATTACTTAATTAAAAGTCACACACTAAATCAAAAACTCTTTTCACTGAGCCACTGAAAAACAACTTCTGTGTCCTTGCCAGGTTTTAAGATTATAGCATCTCCTGCTGATGTGATACTTTTTTATGTTAGCAATTTTTTTTTTTTATATTCTGTCCAAGATTGGAAATAGCTCTTGAAAATATCCCCGTGAGTTTTGATTAAATATTTTGTTAAAAAATACAAACCAGCTCCCCTATGCCTTAGTTCGAGAGTCAATATGCCACATTTCCATGAAAACAAGATTTGTGAAAATCATTAACATTTGAAAGTGATCTGCTGAAGTGGAAGTGTGGCATCAACTTTTTAATATAGAAGCTCTTAACAGTTTTGCTATGTGTCATGGAAAATTGTTTCCATAAGCAAAATGCTTTCAAATTGAAATCTAATGAGAATTTTATGTGCATGTGTGTTTGTACTATTTGCTATTTTGGCATATGGTACACTGTTGAGATGTTGATTATTTTGAGAACTGGTGACAAAGGGAAATTTAAATTGACTGGTAGCTATTGAGTAAAAAGGTTTTGCTCCTGGGTGTGCTTTCAGGTGACCTGCTGCTTTTATAAGATTGGGTTGCGGCTAAGTCCGTTTATGTGCTACATTGAGCAGCTGTTAGTCTCTTTCAATACATGCCTACTGCGTGCTACTTATTTCAGTTCTAATTGTTCTTGATTTTATTACTTAATATTAGCTTTAAATGCTGGGCTGCCCACTTGATCATCCTGCAGACTGGTGGTATTGGGGAGGATTCAAACTCGGTCTTTATTTTGTTGCAGATACGAACTTTTCCAGCTGCTTGTGAGGAATGTGATTGGTTCTCCAAGTAACAGCATTGACTGGAGAAGTCATGTTCTGTTACAGAGAACTACTGTAAAATATACAATAATCAACTATTCTTTTTCTAAACAGCTGCGATATTTGTTTTAGAAGTAAAGAAATTTACGTTCAAGAAAAAAGGTAGTTTTCCATAACAGTGTTAAAATTAATTTATTTGGATGCTATGCTCTAACCTCTCTCTCTCTCTCCCAGAAAGACCTGTTGACTTTTCCAATGTAAAGTAACTCCTTTTTTTGAGGGGAGAGGGGTCTGAGGATGGAGACAGATTTGGTTTTTAATATTATTGCTATCAAAATTAAATACATCTGCTAAAAGGAAGCTTTTATTACTAGGACAGAGCAGGTATCTGCTCCAATCTGCCACTGCCTAAATCTGTGCTTGGGAACTAAGATGCTGGTCTTACAGTTGCCAGATTTTGTTGGTTTATTTTTATATAGTAGAGGAGCTATGTCAGGTATGTCTAGTACAGCAGGGTAAATTAGCCTGCAGTGTTGCTGGTGCCCAAGCCAGCTTGTTTCAAAACAGCCCCTTTGTGGCTGAAATCCAGCAGCAATGCAGGGCAGCTAGGTATGAATCTGGCAGCCAAGTGCCTTGCTGCTGGAAATTAAAAATGTGCTAATGAATGAATTAATGTATAATGGGAGGAGAATTACAATTATGTCAGAGTAAAGATTGCTTCGTTTCTATCAAGACAACGCTGCAAGCAACTTGCCTTTACAAGCCAGATTAGTGGGATCAGGAAGAGACAATCGAATGATTGGGAGAAAGAGGACTCTCCCTGTTTTGAGGCCTTCTCTGAACAGGTTTTGTTTTTTCTTTTTTAAAATCATACAGGAATCAACAGGAATACATTGTGATAGGAAGAGGGGTAATGGTTTTAAAATAGAAGGAGGCAGATTCAGATTAGGCATAAGGAAAATTTTTTTTACAATAAAGGTGGTGGAACACTGTCCCAGGTTGCCCAGAGAGGTGGTGGAAGCCCCATCCCTGGAAACATTCAAGGCCAGGCTGGATGAGGCTCTGAGCAACCTGATCTGGCTGATGATGTCCCTGCTCCTTGCAGGGGGGTTGGACTAGATGGCCTTTAAAGGTCCCTTTCACCCCAAAGCTTTCTCTGATTCTGTCATCACTGCCATTCCCTGGGAGTTTTGTGTATAGGATCGTAAACACTACCTGAACTGGCAAAATGCTCATCTTTACATCCAAGCCCAGTCAGCTATGTCTGGCTTACCTCTGCATATGCACCTGTCAAACAGAGCTGTGAAAAGTTTAAATTTTAAAATGTCTGTGAGAAAATTATTCACTACAACTGCTAGAATCAGATTTTCTGTGAAACTGCCATAGTCACATTTTCTGTGAAATCTGAAATGCTCTTAAAGATTATATCTCCTAATAATGGTGATTTTGGTATTGGAAAAGCATCTGAGTTAGTCATAGTCTGTATGTTAGTCCTTCTCATTAACATTAGAAAAAAATTGTCATTTTGTTAAAAAAAAAAATCAATACATACTCTGATAAGGTCCAGCAATAGATACTCTATTGCAGGATTAAGAAACTGCTTTGAATCAGTGTGCTAATGATCTTTTCAGCAGTTATAGTAAGATGTGTATCATCTGAATATGATGTTTCTCCTGGCTACCTACCCATCTGACCTGAAATAGGAACACCTGATCATTAGATGGTCTTAATTTTATCAGTTTTTGTGTGTTGATATACAGACTCTTAAATGCCAAAATTTATTAGGCTCTACTACTGCTCCCATTAAAATTTTCTTTTGTTCTCGTTTCTTAATGATTTTTATGATTAAATATCTCATAAATGCATATTTAGTTTTAGGGGTCTATTAGCTTTATCCTTCCAAACTACTACGTAGCTGTAGCCCACTTTCTGTTCTGGTGTGCTGTGGGGCTGGGCCCAGTGGTCACACATTCCCTCTTCTCAGCACAAGAGAAAAATAAATTTCAGGAAGATTTTACTGAGGATTCTTTAGTTGGACCCTGCTGTTCCCAAAGTAAGAGCTGCCTCTGGAAACGTTTGCAACTTTTTGTAACGCAAAAAGTAAAAGATCTTCGTTTGAAATCATCTGGTAGCCACATTACAACAAAGAGCAGAAAGTGGTTTTTTGCAGGCTGGCTCATCGAGCAGGGCGTATCATTGGCATGGGAAACGGTGGTGGTCAGAACCGCAGGACCAAAAATGCAGCCACTGTAAGTCACTGGATACAGGCACAGGCAGGTAATAAGGGTGCAGCTCTGTTTTAGGAAATCCCTAAGTTGTTGATTGTCCCTAAGGCAAAGATGAAGGTTACTCCAGGATGCTCTGCAAGATAAACTGACAGCTTGGCAGCTTTGCGCTCTCACCTTCTGCGGTACGATCCCTCACCTTCTCTTGTTGATGGACCTTTGAAGGCTGTAAAAGCCCCGTGCAGCTGGGCCGTGCCCAGCTCTGGGTTCTCCGGCAGCAACGCGTCTCTCTGGACACAAGTTACCGAAAGCTGCTTGTTTTTTTTTTTTCCTGCCGAGTGGTATGTGAAGCAGAAAAGCATAAAATGTGTCTGTGGGTTCTTGCAGTTTTATTATTGTTTAGTGTTTTCTACCACTGTATGAGCAGCACTAATTTCTCAGTGTTTTTTAGGTGGGTTGGGTACAAACTATTGTTTGTGTTTAATTGCAGTCTAAGTTGGAAGCCGTTCTGTACCATTAAATTTAATGGGAGTTTTGTGTGTTTATTGTTCATTTTATGAACAGGAGGCAAACAGAAGCTTAAAATGAAGAGACTGCTTGGAGATGAGTGTCTGCGCACAAATGCAACATAATTAATTACCTAACCAAATAATTATATGACAGTAAGATGAGGAGAAAGGGAAAGAGGGAAGCAAGCAATGTTTTGGGTAGAATTGGCTTTCAGTGTTTAGCAGTAGTGTAATCAGATGCTTTCAAGCATTTAATTTATAAGTAGTTTACAACTTAAAATCCATTACATTATATGTAATTGTTGCAAAGTTAACAGTGTAGAGCTAGAAGTGTTTTCAGAACTGTTAGTCTACTTTATTGTTATGAGATTTTATCCTTTTAGCCTTGGGCTTTGGCTAGATTACAGAATTAATTAATTTATTTATTTATAGCAAAATATTTAGTTGAACACCTTTTAACAGTTAACAATTGGGAAGCACTCCTCTGAGACTTAATTAGCCATATCTACATTCTCACCTACATGCTGCATGTATTTCCTAAATCACTCTTATCTGTTTTTTCCCATCAGCTCCTCAATATACTAGTGATTTTACTAGCTTATTTTAAAGAATGTTAGTCGGCTGCGAGGTATTCCTGGTTTTCTAACCTCTTTGGAAAGTTTATGTCTAAATTAGTTTGTATTAATTTTTTATAGATTTTAGCCCCTTTGGGTTGTTGGACTCATCTTAAATACAGTTTCTGCTGTTCACTTTTGAATGTCTCACATGCTGCCACTTCTGCCATTTTCTCCTGGTAGTTACAGCAGATTTTTCTCTTTTTGTCATTTAAATGTATCTGTTTTAAAGATAGATATTTTATCCTCTCTTTAATAATTTCAGGATGCATCTTTCATATCTTTCTAACATTTCCACACTCACCTAACCCAGTGTATTTTGTTGGTTTGCTTGCTCCCTAGATGGTGTCTCAGCTTGAAACCCAAACAGCTAAACTGACCGAGGATTTGGAAAATCAGACCAGACTGTACCAAGAAGCTCTGGAGAGGAGTAGGAAAGCAGAAAAATGTTCTGAGACTTTCCAGGATCAACTGAAACACTTGGAAGAGGAATTACTGTCTGTAAATCTGATGCAAGATGGTTTGAAGCTTGAGAAACAAAAAGTAGTTGCATGAATTGTTTTCTTTTGCATAAAAGTCAGTAAAGACAGAAACACAGCTAATTGCATTGCATTGATCAGCTGGAGTATTGCTCACAGTACTTCAAGTAATGCAAACTAGCAAAGTCAGGCATCATGTAGGAAGTAAAAATATCTTTTTTGAATAACAATTTTAATTGGAAAAAGTAGCTCAGATTTTGAGTTCGAAGTCCATTTAATGAGGGGGAAAAAAAACCAACTAGATTAAAAGAAGTTGAAGTATATCAGAAGTCCTTCAAGGATTCTCTGATCTCAAAGCTTTCTCTGATGTTTCCATCTTTCTCTAAAACATCATGTGGTTTGTGGTTTCTCAAGATCTTGCAGGCCTTGATTCTTTTATATCTTTAGACCAGTGAGGCTACTGGGATTTTTTAATTAATTAGATGAATGAACACACTGTTAGCCTATAATACATCTGCATACTAAGAGTTTGAAAAATGACATTGTACCTGGAAAGCTAAACCAGCCATCCAACACAGCTAAGAAATACAGAGTTGTAGCACATTACGAGGCCAAAATCGATGCTTAGAAAGTTCAGTTTACAAAGAATCAACAATTTGGTGCTGTCTGTTTTGCATTAGTCTATGATACCATAACTTTTATGAATGAAGCATCCACCACATTGGGAGCAAACCTGAAAATGGAGCTGTTCCTTTACCTCCGCTTCCTCTGTGAAGAACATGTGGTCCTAGTTTCTTAATTTCTCTCTAGATTTTGCTGCAATAAAGAGATTTTTTGTTGTGATTTTTTTTTCTGTTAATGAACAATGTTAGTGCTTTCTTCTGCTTCTGCTGTTTTTAGCTTTTAAACCAGAAGCATCATGAAACAAAAAGATATTCTTGCTATGTTTTATCACCTTGGGCTCAAGCAACAGTTACGGAACAGTTTTTTGAGGTCTTTTTTGTGTTTTTTTTTTTTCCTTTTCTTTGTTTTTTCTTTGCAAAGATTATGACCTCCAACAGAAGTGAGAGAAAACAAAGACAAACATAATTCTTAGTGAGAAGGAGAGCTTTGGATTTTGCAAGAGAGACTAATTGAGGCCAGGGAACTAATGCAATTTTTAAAGAGCTAGCAGGGTAGAACAAAAGAAGGAAAAAAACAGATTAAATAATATTTGGTATCTGTATGTGTTCGCATCAGTAAACCAGATGGACATGCAATTCAAATAGCACCCATGGCATCCCTGGCACCAGTTTTATGTGTTTTAGAGCTCACAGCAGTGGGCAATCACAGCGGTTGCAATGAGTTGGGCTGTAGCTGTCCTTTCTAACTTCTCCCTGCCAGTGCGTGGTCATGTAAAAGCTGCAGAGCCACAGACGGGAACTGGAGTCAGAAGCAGACACACATCCCTCACACATTTCTTACTGCAGAGGAGCAAAAAATAATCTGGTCTTGGTAAGAAGATAAATACAGGAGGTCCAGGGATTTATGAACAAAATAAATGTTGACTAAAAATAGACAACTGGAGAACCTGCAATTGTGTCAGGAGCGTGTACTGTAAACAAACCCTTTCAGCACATTATTTCTTGTGGATAGTGGGCTTGGCTATGTATAGTTGTTTGCCAGTGTAGGGGGAATTGCTTTTAAATTCTACTTCAGGACTTTTCATGAAGTTTTATTATTCTCTTACCCACTTTTCCACATCTTACCTTAGTATCTGAAATTTCTGGAGCAACTTAATGAGAAGATGAAGCTGGATAGCCTAGCAGCAGAGGTTGGATTTGATATGAATGTGGATGCAATTCTAGCCCGAGTAGAGCAGTTAGTGAAACTGGAAGGTGATGCAGTGATAGAAAACAAGACTATGGCATACAGCCTAAGAAGGAAGGTAGGCAAAAGACCATACTGTTACTCTTTCTTTCAAAGATAAACATTGTTATGGCTCTATTTCTATAGTGGCTTGCTAGAGGCAGCAGACTGGAGCTTTGTTTATGTACAAGGAATTTAAAAAACACCCATTACATAATAAGAAGATAGTAAAAGTCTGCAAACTGTGCAAACAGACTGAATACTAAAACAACTAACACCACCAGTCAGTTAAATACACGATACTGCTTTTCACAACTTCTTAAATGAATGTATAAAGTTATGTGTGTTTATATGTCTGTACATGTCTGCTTCTTAATATATGTAGAATCATAGAATAGTTAGGGTTGGCAGGGACCTCCAAAGGCCATCTAGTCCAACCCCCCTGCAAAGAGCAGGGACTTCTCCAACCAGATCAGGTTCCTCAGAGCCCTGTTCAATCTGGACTTGAATGTTTCCAGGGATGGGGCATCCACCACCTCTCTGGGCAACCTGTGCCAGTGAACATTTATAATGTACTTCTGTAAACAACTACTGTTGATATTTAAATCTAAAAGGATCTGCTGAGAAGTCTAGAAACTAGTAGGACATCAGTTATATTTCACCCAGAATTTCAACATTTCCAACAAGAACTGTGCTCTTCTAGGAGCAAATCTGTTCAAATTTGGTCTGACATCCTCTGTCATCCTGTTAAAACAGAGCAAACTATTCTGGTTTTAGGCTTATCAGAATGGTTTAGAGGTTAGAATTAGATCTGTTTAAGGTTTAAAACAGCACTGTATTTTTTTCTGGAAGCAACTGCCTCTCTAGCAGGGAGTATAGTATCTATGTTAATACTCCTCCGATGCTCCAGAGTAAAGCCTGGCAGCTCAGCTCAGGTAAGCTGAAAACAGGTAGCTCCCTGAGCACCAAAATTACAAAGCTAAGCTGCTGAACCTTATATTGGAGCAGTGGATTAAAGCTTTCTTGTTTCTGTACGTTGTTTCTCCTTCTTGCCCATTAGCCTTCATTAACTGATTAAAGATGGAAATGGCTTGAACTAGCACCACTGAAACCACTGTATCCTTAACAAATCTCTCTTAATTCTTCCATTTGACTAGCATCGTATATCTCAGATGATCTCAGATGTTATGAATTATGCACAAGTATTTATATTCAAATATTGTGCAGTCTACATGTAAATTAATTCTAAAAGATAGTGCACAAATTTAAGGATGGAGAAGCACAATGAATTGGTAATATGAGGTGTTAAGTTAGTGTATGTATGACTTTATACTGCTTTACAGAGTTTTCACAAGAGGAAACTTGCAACACAAGGATTAAATTTGCAAAACGATCTGTGTAGTACTATTGTATTTCACATCTATTTTTTTCAAATATCCTTATGTTTGGAAAACTAGTTGAAGACTCAGAAAGAAAAACTTGAAAGCAAAGAGCTGCATATGAACCTGCTGCGGCAGAAAATAACTCAGCTGGAAGAAGAGAAGCAAGTAAGGACTGCCTTAGTTGTGGAGAGGGATGAGGCCAATCTTGCTGTCAGAAGGTTACATAAGATGATAGAGCGGTTACAGAAGCAGCTTGATCTGGCAAGGGAAACGAATACTGATCTCAAAGCCAAGCTGTCTGAAACCAACGAACTTAAGGTAAGTTAAAAGGTTACACTTGTGCTTTTATCCATTTTTCTGTTCTGGTTGGATACAACTGGAGTTCATTTACAATAAATATGTTCATGGAGAACTACTCAAATCCATCTAGGTGGGGAAAGCAAATCTACCATTACAATGTTTTGGACATTTTGCAATTTGTCTTGATATACTAAGTAGCATATGTAAAGCACAATGTAAATTTTCAGGCTAGTGTAAGAAAAATGTCATGTATGTATCCCTTTCTTCCCTGTTGATATGGCTGTAATGTTGTCTTTTTCTGTACATTGCTCACAAAAGATCTATTCTGCTAAGTATGGACAGGGAGAAAAGGGGTTTTTTTTTCTGCATAAAACAGCCAGGATGCTAAACTTTCATTGTTCCTGTGTTTTATTACATTGCAGCAGTAATAAATTACCTGCTTTAACTCAGGTGAAAACAAGTAGTTTGTAGTCATTAATAGTTTACCACTGCTGGAAGAAAGGAAGATTGATTTTATGTGAGTTTTTGTCTTGTAGCTGATGGAATGAAATACATAAGTAGGTGCATGTTCCAACTGAAGGATTTTTACTAGCAAAATATTTGGCAACTCTTTTTCATACTGTTTTTCCAGGGGCTAGCAGAGAGTGAACTCTCACTTGTAGGTTTTTATCTGTCCAGATGCCTTTCTTCACAAAACCTGTAGAGAATTAACTGTCTTTGAAAAAAAAAATATTTTTGTTAATTGAGTTGAAAGTGACCAGTCTGCTTGAATAGCTTTTCAGTTCACATGTACATGTGATTTCATGAGGAACCCAGAAGAAAGCACATTAAAGTGCTTACTTACGATTACTCCTGATTATCTTTAATATTTGTTCAGGTTAGACGAAAAAGTATGACAAATGTAACATTACTTTGTTATTGCAGATCAAAACTTTGGAGCAGAACAGAACAATAGACGAACTCACTAAATCTCAAGGCAAATTGGAAAGAATGAAAGAAAAGGCTGAGAAACAACTTACCTCTGTCAAGTCAGAGCTTCTTTTAAAGGAGCGCAAAGCTACTGAAGATAAAGAAAAAACCCAAAATATGTTAGAAGCAGTTACCAGTGAGATGAAGGAGCTTAAAACAACCCTTGCAGAATTAGCGAAAAGGGAGAGACAGGTAGGTGTTAATAGGTATTTGGCAAGTGCTAGCTGTCACTTAGAATGTCACCTACACCATAGGTATGGGTGGAGCACCTGTCCAGCTGTGCTGAAAATATTTGTGAACATTATTAAACAAGGAAATGTTAGCTCACACTTCTGAGCTAGCGTGGCAGTTGTGATTCTGAGAGGTAAAGCTATTCTTCAAGTTATACATGTAAGAGAATGAATAATAAATACAAGCATTCTTTTCTTTGCTCATTGCAAAATAATATACCACCTTTTTGGAAAGGTACAAAAATGCTTTAAAATCCGACTGTCTTTTTAAGGTACGCTTTTTCCGTATGTCTTAGGTATAAAACTTACATGTTACCATGCATAGGCCATAAATTCAAAGAATGTTGGAAACAATCAGAGAATTGAAAAAAAAAAAGCAAACAGGAAAACAAACCAGACTTAATATTGAACGTAACTACTTTGGATCAAATTGTGATATATAACTTTGTTAATTGTGATATATAACTTTGTTAAAGTTTATGTAAGAAAAATTTCTGTGGTAACTTGCCTTGGGGAGAGTATAAAGAGTTTGTGAGAAAAACATTCATAAATGTATTCCATTCTAATTTCAAGAAATAACAAAGCTGGTATGGAATTGCCCTGCATATTGTGTTTTGTAACATTGTAGCGCTTGTTTAAAGTAAGCAACCAACTACTTTGTTTTTCCAGCTAAAATTTTTGTGCTGTATGTTGGCCTTAGCAATGACTCTCGATAAAATTTAAGAATGCTATTTCCAAAAATGAGTCTAGAAAAATATTGTTTTGCTCACATGAAGAAAAAATCTGTGATCTTTCTTCCTGGAAAGGTTTAGCACTGTTCTGTTTTATAATGAAGGTTAGAAATTTGGCAGGAAAATTAATTTCTTCGCATGTCTCATGAGGAAAGCAAGCATCCTGCACACAGAAGAAGGTATAAATTATATTCAGGAAATTATTCCATGCAGTCATACATTGAGTGCTTACTAAAAACACACAAATGTTGGAGTTTTACTATCTGAACCCAAGGCACTTCAAGCCACTTGAATACTGTTGCAGTGTTCTTTGGTCAAATTTGAAAAACATGGGAAAAGTGAGGTAAGTGGGCTACAAAGTGCAGAGTGCTCAAGCACAGCATAGCACTAGTTCTCAAGCTTTCTGGGTTAGTGAAAGAAAAATGTCAACTTACAGTTCTCCAGCATCCACAATCATCTGCATCACAGGAACGTTTCAAACACGTGCAGGTGGAACTGTGATGCTAAACTGGGAGCAAAGCTGTTTGCAGAACTGATGCCTGATCCCTGTGCAGTGCTGATTAGCAGTAAAGGCATTTTGAGAATATGAGAATTGCCAGTCATATTCATAACATACTCTCCTGTATCTCAGCAGTTTACTTAACTAAAATCTATCCTTAAAATAAAGTTACTGTTCCTAAATCAGAGAATTAGTTCTAAATTCTATCTGATTAATGTGTGAGATTTTTTCCTGACTTCTCCCAAACCATTATCGAAGGAGAACTCCTTCCTTATCCCCAACCCTGTGTAGTAGTTCACCTGCTTTGGACTTGCTTGTTCTTCCTTCTCGGGGAAGATAAATAAGACCAGACTTCTCTCACTCTCTGTAAAAGGAGTGAATGCAGATGTTAAAATGCTTTTCTGAGCATGGGTGCTTATATTTAATCTGAATATAAGCACAGCTATGTCATCTGTGTCTGTATGCATGTTAAGAAAACTAGTAGAAACTGATATTGCCGTTATGCGATGGAGTTGTTGATGTTGCCAGGTTGACCACTTGTACGTGCATTTGCGTGTTTTCTTCAGGTATACTCCATGGATACTCTTCAGGTATATTCCATGGATATCACTATGTGCAACGCTAAATAACATTGTAATAGTGTATGGCTATTTTCCATGCTGTCAAAACTAGAAGTATGTAGAACTGAATTAATGCCAACTAGTTAAGACACTGATTTGTCTTGTGATCGTAAAGAGAGGCAGAATGTACCCAAGTGATGTCAGAAATTAAGATCAAATTGAAAACAAATTAAAATTAAATGATAACTGGGATTTACACAGTGTTTTTGGTTGTTCTCTTCTCCTACTAAGTTTAAGAAGAAAAATTAGCTTTGGCATTTCTGTGTTTTGTTCCTTTTTTCTTTTTTTTTCCCCTCTTTTTTTTTCTCTTTTTTTTCGCTCTTTCTCTTTTGTTTTCTTTCTTTTTTCCTTTTTTCCTCTTTTTTTCTTTCTTTTTCTTTTTTCCTCTTTCTCTTTCTTTTTTTTTCTTTTTCTCTTTCTTTTTCTTAAGAAACACGCAGAATCAAAGCATCTGATTTGCTAGAAGTGAAGCCATGTAAGCAGAGTGTTATAACACTGCCAGTCTGCTTCAGGATTAACAGTCAGCTCTGGTGATCGTAGTGAATAGAGCAAAGCATGTGTGTTCTTGGGTAGACATATAAAACAATTAGAAAAATGGTGTTCAAAGCATTATTAAATCATACTGCAGAGTAAAAACCATAGGGAGGTGAAGCTATATGTGAAGAGTCAAAAAAGTGGAGATTACTAGAATGGATATATAGTGGGGAATTAGTTGGTTATATTGAAATTTCACAAGAGTAAATAGTTTTACAGATATCTGTACTGTATTTCCTCTGTCTGTGGACAGAAAACTTTCCTGATTTCATATATTATTATTATATATTTCTGAACAGAAATAAATATAAACATAGCCAACAACTGTTTTAATAAGACTAGGTAAAGGATATGCATAATGACTTATGACAAAAGGATGTTCACAGGGACTGATAGCACCAGTACGTGACCACTGCAGTCAACTACAGATTAAAATCTGAATATATTTTATTTTTCTATCAATTTAACTCAAGTCCTTATTTGGAGTAGCATTTGGAGTATGAATATAAATGTCCATGTTTTGGTTGAGTTTTTGATGGTCTTGTTATAAAGATTTTTTTCAGTCTTAATTTCCTTTTATTTTTTCCCCTCCTTTCTATTGGAATAAAACCCTATCTACTTTCCTATATGTAGAGGGTGAAAACAAAATGTAGTGTCTGTTTTTTACTTCTACTCCCTGCTCCTAGTATTTTGAGTTAATGCTCTAAATTGCATTCATTTCCTCTCTTTTACTTCAGATAATTTTACTCATTGGATGGAAAGTGTGCAAAAATGTATCATGAGTGCTTACTGCTATACCAAACCTTTGGGTTTGAGTCTAAGCGATATTTGTCTTTTATTATTTCTCTCCTTTACTTCAAAGAGTGACTATCTTAGAAATATTAACTGCTATTGAAGAAAGCCTTAAAATAGAGTTAGGCGGTACTTCTATTCACTTGTAGTATTTCAGCAGAACTGTTGTGTTCTTAATACCTCTGTTGCATTGTTTTTAAAGCTGAAATACGTTTCTCTTCTAATTTTTTTTAGGTTTTGTATATTTTAGTGCAAGACTTTTAAAAGTTGTTCCTGATGTACTTACAGCACTGTATCCAGTTAAGAGTCTAAACACACATCTTGCTCCATGTGAGACATGCAAGAGCGTTTTAAAGATCATCCTGCGTTTTTGGAGTGCTTTTGTTTGGAGTTTTTAAAATTCAGATTGATGTCCCCTGGTGGGGCATTTTTGTATCCAAGGGTGATGGTTCTCTTTGTCAGTTTATATGGAGAATTTCTCTTTGTAGTCAACACTTTTTCTGCATTTTCACTGAACTACAGCTTTGTCTGCACTGTACTTTATATGCCACAACATAATAGTCATAGAAGTTAGGGGTTTTTTTTTGCCTAAGTGTTATTCCATTAAAATGGAAAAAAAAAATCCTCAACTTAAAGTTCACATAAATGAATGGCTTAAAGGATTTCTTTAAGGACTCTGTGTGCTTTCCAGTTTAAGTTATTTGCTGTTGAAAACTATTGAATTCTTAACATATTTATTGTCCATTCATGTTATGACTTTCTTTTCCCATCAGAAATAAAGAGTAAGATGACTGTGTATGCATTTTAATTTGTATCTATACCCTCCGGCAAAATTCTGTTGGATCAATGATCTGTGTCAGTGCAGTAAATTTAATTTGATTGCATTTGATACATGGTTGTAGTGCAGTTTTGTTTACTCACAGCTGCCATAATTAAGTGGAACAGCTTGCAGTATGAGAGCAAGAAATTTGGTGCAAAGCTCAGACCCTAATGTGTTCCCAGGAGATCAGTTGGGTTTGCTGTATACGCATCTTGTAGGGGTTTAATTGCAGAGGGCTGCCCTTATCTTTTAACATAAAGTCTGCATGGAAACAAATTCCAGCTCTGCTGCCCACTCATTCTGGCTGTGATCCAGATGTTTTTTTAAAAAAAATCTTTAGCTTCTGCAAAATTGTACTTGCCTAGCACACTGCGAAAGCCCCACATCAGTGACCTCCTGACTTGGTGTTGAAGAGAATGTATGGGAACTTGGGGGGTTTTGGTGTTTGTGTTGTTCCAACATTTCATCCAAGATATTGCACTGCCTTGGTAAGACAGATAGCTGGGACTGAATTCTCAAGTCCTTCTGCCCTATACTGTCTTGATTTCCATATTTGTTTTTCTGAACTGATGGCGGTTCCTCAGGGTTTGTACTGGGATGAAACAATCCATCTTTGGCAAAGTCTTGGAACTGAGACCTTGCTTTCAGGGTTTTTGCAGCTTGCCTCACAGATGTTATAGAATCATAGAATCATAGAATGGTTAGGGTTGGAAGGGACCTTCAAAGGTCATCTAGTCCAACCCCCCTGCAAGGAGCAGGGACATCCCTGACTAGATCAGGTTGCTCAGAGCCTCACCCAGCCTGGCCTTGAACGTTTCCAGGGATGGGGCATCCACCACGTCTCTGGGCAACCTGTTCCAGTGCTCTACAACTCGCATTGTGAAAATTTTTTTCCTAATATCCAATATGAATCTACCTCCCTCTAATTTAAACCCATTACCCCTTGTCCTATCCCAACAGGCCCTACTGAACAGCCTCTCCCTGTGTTTCCTGTAGGCCCCTTTGAGTTGTTGGAAGACCGCTATCAGGTCTCCCCGGAGCCTCCTCTTCTCCAGGCTGAACAGCCCGAACTCTCTCAGCCTGTTATAACTTCTTTAGAGTTCTCTACATTATTCTTGGGGATGGACACGTATTTCAGGAGTGCATTTATCTCCTCCTTACCATTAGCTGTCACGATTGGAGGAGTGAGTGCTGCCATACCAGAGCACAAGTCTCGCTTCTTGATGGCTTTGATGTTTCTGTGACATTTTGAGTCTCTGTCATGCTTGGGAATGGGGGTCTTGACATTCAAATAGATCGCAAGACAAACATATCTCCTCAAATAGCAACATTTTCCTCTTTTATTTGTGTGTTGATGATAAGGGATATTAAGGCATTGGTCATTTGGGCTGTGTAATGTATTGACCATTGAAGAGGCATTGAACTTTGACTTACAATGATCCGTATCGTGAGTAGAGAAGAGTAAATCAGCATTCATGTTAAGTTTTTAATCTAGTTGCTGGCGGGGTCACTAATGATGACAATTGTTTGTGGATGTCTGTCTGTTTGGAACTGCAGAGAGAAAGGTGGTTTCTTTAGTTCCTTTGCCAAATACCCTTCGTATGATACATTTTTAGCAGCTATGCACAGAAGAAAAATGAGCATTTCCCAGGCTGCACCTTGAATTTTGGCTGCATCTTGATTCCAAGTTAAAGTCAGACCAAAGGATGTGCCAAACCTCCACCTTTCTTCTAACTTCCTCCTTTCTGCTGTGGTTTCCACAAGAAAATGCAGGGTGGAGGGGAGCAGTGACAGGCAGTGGTCAGGGCCTTGAGGCCAGGACCAGCACCTTGGCCTATGCTGTGGGGTGCACCCACCAGAGTTTCCACTTGCTTGTATAGTTTGCAGTCATCTAGCTCAAATACAACTCCTCTTCCCATCTTTTCCTCAGTTTTTGCTGTTGAGTCAGCAGGGAAGATATGCCTGTGAAGGTTACTAAAGAACACTTGAAACTGTGTTTTCTGCTCAAGATCTGTAGCGCCTCAGCTGTTTACTTGTTTTTTTGTTTGATGTGTGCCCCAAAAGGCTATTTCCACCCTCTTCAGCTCTCTCTATTGAGCATCCGCAGAAATTGCTATGTTTTGCACTGTTAATACAAATGCTTATGTTTGTGTGTATGCATATAGGTGTATGTTTCTCCAGGCATCTCCTTTGCTTGATATCTAATGTATTAGTAAATCCTTTCTGCTTGTTCTTGCAGCTGGCAGACTTCCGAGAGGCGGTCTCGCGGATGCTGGGCCTCAACATTGCCAGCCTGGCTCTTCCTGACTATGAAATCATTACTCGTCTTGAAGGGTTGATTCACGCTCATCAGCACCACTGCTTCCCCTGTGTCTGCCTCAAAGATGTGGCAAGGGCAGCAGGGGAACACTCGCAAGGAAACATTTGGCTTTTTCACTGAAACATGCGGTTTGTAAGGAGACAGAACAAAGTGAAACTTTCTTTTGTGCTTCCCTACCTGCTAGACATGCCTAGAAAGCAGGTATCCATTTCATTTCCCTACCCCACAGATACAGACTTGGGCTGATTCTTAGTGTTTCAGTAGGGAGACTGAGCTCAATGGATAAACTAAAGCCAGCAAACAGAAAGTCCGTGGGCAGCACAGTATTTCAGTTGCGAGAATGACAGGCAATATGTGACCAGCCCTCCAGTTTCACTGCAGAGGCACTGAAGGCATGGGTCACCCAAGGTCAGTTCAGAGTTTTGGGAAGTACTTGCAAATAAATGTCAGCTTCACTGACATTCCTTGTGCTCTACTTCTTGGTGACAGGGAAGAAATAAAGTGGAGGTTGTCCCACTGCTGTTCCTCTTGCAAAATGAGACCTCTCTCTGCATTTTTATGCATAAGGACTTTAGCTTCAAGACAGTTAGCTGGAAGTTAAAAGACTATCACAATTTTGGAACAAGGGACTTTTTTCTTCTGTTCTTTTCCTTAGTCTGCTCATGTGCCAAAACAAAAAGTTATGCTTTTTGAGCAAAGGCTCTTTCACAGGGTTCAGTCATGTGCCTGGTGTAGATATATTTGGTAAAATTGCATGTTGCCCTTGGTCATGATGCCTTGAATTTTTTTCTTCTATCTCCTGTATTCCTTGGACAATTAATCCATAGGCCAAATAAGTGGCAATTCTTCTGAGTTAATAAAAAGTTATTTTTAAATGATTATCCATTACAGAGAATAGTTGAACTACTAAGTCTTTATTTTCAGCAAAGTAATGATGAGGTATCCAGAATCACCTTTTAATCATAAAATCTGCTTGATTTTTTTTTTAATTGAACAATAAACCTGTTTTAATAGCACACTCAAACATGGTTCTGTGTTTTTTAGTTGTCTCTTTCCATTATGTGTTTTATATGTATACATAGAACAGTAGAACACCTATTTATGTCTGATCATTGTGGACTTTCTACAGTATCTCAAGCAAATGATAACCCACTCACTAAAACTGAGCACACTATTTTGAGAAAAAATGAGACTTTTTCAAGTAAGTGTGGTAATTTTGGTGTCTGGCTAGGGACTCAGTGTTATAGGTTGCTTTTATTTTACTTGCCTCTGAAGAATCATTTCCAAGTGACTTGTTAGTAAAAACCAAAAAAAAACCAAACCACCCAAGCTTTTGCAAAATCAGTCATTTCAGGAGACATGGTAAATCATATATTCTTATCCTCCTGTGACTACCTGGATTAAAATAAATTTCCTTTCTTATTTTATAGTGTAGCAAAATTTTTTTTCAGGTAAAGTTTAATAAATGGAATAAAGGAAAAAGTATTAAATTACATAGACTTACACTTAGGAAAGCACCACAATTTAAAAGTAAAATAAAAGATTGAAATGTAAATATTTTTAGGCATGATATGTTGGCTGGGAATTTAGAGAGTGGAAAAGGATGTCATAATTTTCTAATTCTTTGTGAGAGAATACAAGTAGTTTCAGCTTGTGTTTTGCTGGTTCTTTAGGCACTTTTGCTGGAGTTATACTAAACAACAAAACCTGGTTTCTTCATCCACATTCATAAATAATTATACAAAGTGTATTTTACCATATTCTGCAAATTCAATAAACCACATTACAAAATTAGGTCCACTCAGCCCAGGTCATACATTCATAACTTTAAGAAATAGTCTCTCAGAGTGCCAGTCATAAAGTAAGTATGCATATCTGGCCGTATTTTATGGTTGTGAAATGATTTCCTAATGTCTGCCAGGAGACTTAAAATCTCCTGCCATGCTCAACAGTCCTGTCTCCTGCCGCCCTGTGACCAGCCGTGGCACCCCACAGAAGCCACGAACAAACTTCTTTGAATTACTTCAGAGGAGGCAGGTTTTCATCGGGAGTTGGTAGCAAAGCTTGACTACTGTCTTGTGTGTTACACCAACAGAAAGTAGAATAAGGGTTTTCTAATGCCTCTTTTTTTTTTAACGCAATGGATCTGTATTTTTTTAAATTAATGGTAATGTTAATCAAGGAATACGACCTTTTAGATGACTATTAATATTCCCTGTATTTGCTTTACTTTTGGAAGAGTACAGACATCTTTGTTCATTTAGCCAAAGCAAATACAAAAAAAAGTAAAGAAGTGATTTGACATGAACAAAGTTCAGGTGATTTTTGGCCCATGTAATTTAATTAACCCCAGAATAAAGTTTAAATTGACGTGCAATCTTTTTTTAAGGTTTGTTTCATAGAGCATTGAACTTAGTCTTCCTTTGGAAAAAAAAAAAACAAACAAAACCAGGCTTATGAATGTTTTCAACATTTGCTTCAAACGTTTCCTTCTTTTTGAAACGAGATGTGTTCAACACAAGACAGATCTGATAGAAGCCTGAAAGTGTATATAAGGCTGTGTCAACAGACATCCCTCTTTCAGTAGATTATTTTTACTACGTTTGTTTGTATTAATAAAAGATATGGGATTAAGAGTTTGCTGTCTGTTCATAATTACCCTTTTATTGTGCTAAAGGATTCTTGATTTATCAACAGAATACATATTAAAAAAAAGTAATTATTTCTGAAATCACAGAATGGTACAGTTACAGGGCTAGAATTTTTTTTTTTCTGCAAATAATCAGCTCCAAAGAAGACAACTTTATTATTTCAGCTTGGCAGTGTTAAAAAAGGCAATTGTAGATATTGAAATGAAATAATTTACATGCCATAAACACTGTACTAATAAAATCACAATGCAAATATAAAAATGAGTATTATAATGTTATGAGTGTATTAAAATGTATGCAACAGAATTTTCATCTATGCAGCATACTGTTGATAATACATTCTTGGAAACACAGGAATTAATGCAGCATAACCATGATTCCTCAAATAAATTAAGTGCAAAAGCTGAATTAGAATTAGGAAGCATAAAGACAGACCTCATTAAATGACTCTTCGACTTATGTTGCTCTACAGTTTATTGTTCCTGTATAAAGCAGTTTGTTTGCTTTTCCACGTTTTCTTTCTGTGGATGATGTGTGCATCATCCACGTTTTCCTAGGGTGGTTCAGTTACTGGATTTTTTTGCACATTATGATGGTGCAGGGGAGGGTGAATATGGGTGACCCAACTCACAACAGATTTTAAATAAAAAAAAAAAGCAGATCGGGAAATCAGGCACATTTCTAGAGAAAAAGACTACTGGATCATGTATTCTCCTGAACTTTTTCATATGAAATAGAAGTATTTTTTAAGACTACAGATGGTAACCATTTCTCTTGACCATTAAAGAGAAAAAGGAAGAATAATGGAATAAAATGAAGTGAAATCATCTATTAATTTAGAGAAAAGGGATCTCTGATGTTACAGAAGCACAGAAAACAAAATTAGTTAACTATGTGGAAAATAGGAAAAAAGGATATTTTGCCAGGATAGAAATTGGAAAGAATGTTCAAACATAAACCTTTTCAGATGGAAGATCTGGGATTGCTTTGTTCTTCTGTCAAAACAAGTATGAATCCTCTATGGCAATGCTGTTTTTTTTCTGGAAGAAAAGGAGGATGAGTTTATTAGACTGTACTCGTAATTATGCGGAAACAACTGAGTCAGAAGTAAAAGATCTACGAACCAAGACAATTTGCCTGAACAAAATAGATGACTTTTCTTTAGTGTTGGCTAATGAACCATGAGACAAAGAACATTTATTTTTAGAAGGCAATAAATAAAAGAGTTGAGATATGTTTTCTTATTTTTTTTCCTCTGTGATTACTTACACTTTTGGTAAGTAGGCAAAACAAGAAAAAGATGATTGCAGTGTGAGCAAATGGAGTCCAAACTGTTAAATTCCAAGTAGTCCCATGTAGAGAAACCAGATGTGACAATGTCCCTGGCCAGCCGGGATGCTGTGCTGCTCGTCAGGCCATGTGCTGGGATTACAAAACAAATATGGTGGTAGCTGTGGGATGCTGGAAGACCCATCCCAGTGCTACTATGAAGGCAGCGACACGCCAGCAGCGCTGACTCAGCCCTTTCCTCGCTGGTCGTTTTTTGACTGTGAGGAAAAGTGTGACCACAGCGGCTCTGCAGGCTGCGGCGGGGCGTTTGGGGGAGCCTTGTAAAGGGGGCTGCGCATCTGGGCAGATGGAAGGGTGTCTGCAGTCTGTAATCTGCGCTTCGTCTGATGGCCAGGCTCCTCTTGGGCTCCAGCTGGGACAGTGAAGAAGTGAGAAGCACTAACACAAATATTTCAAAGCGTTTTGTCCGTGTATCTTTCATGCTGCAGTAACTGTGTAAAAGTATGCTGTATAAATTATAAAGTAGCAGTATAAATCGATATGGGCAGCCACGCTGGCTGGCTTCTTGCACTTAGTAGCAGTCAGAGACAATAAACCCAACAGGCATCCCAAAGGACAAGCAGAAATGTGGCAGGCACACGTGCTCTGTTAAACTTGCTGTCACTAACAATATCTTTCTCACCTCGATCTTTTGCAGATCACTTACCTGCAGCAAAATCTCGGTGGCCAGCCCTGTTCCTCATCCAGTGAGGTTTCAAGCCTTTCCCTCGTAGGGAGCCCTGGTGTCAGCCGGGTCGCATTGGGCTGCTGGAGAAATCTGTCCACGCTCTTGCTCTGCTGCTGCTTTCTGTCCCTCAGCCCAGGCAGCCTCCTCCGGCGCCACGCACCTCACCTCTGGCCAGGGCGCAATCGAACCTTAGCAGCCTTGCATGGACTTCAGCAGGCACCAAGACGCAGGGTTATGCGGGTTATCCTGCAAGAGTCCCTTAGAGCTTTCCTTGGAGATCAGTGCAAGCCAGGACTGCTACGCAGAAAAGTGCTAGACTAGTGCTATTATCACACTAATATCAATGCCTAATCATTTTGATATCATTTGGTATGGTAAACATTTAGAAAAATACTTCTGTGGTGTCGCTTGAGCATGCGACACCATTAGCTAGGTCTGGCTGCCGTGGAGAATACAGCTTGAGAACAGTTGAACAGAAGATAAACAACAGTTTGGGGAGCGTCCAGCAGGAATGGAGAGATAATGTGACTCATGTAACATTTAGGGATCCAAACCTGAGCATTTATTGATTACATTTATCCACCTGAGGGTTTGTGGAAGGAGGTGGGGACAGAGAGTATTTGAGATGCATTTCACAAAGTCACAGAATTAAAATGGATTGACTGAAGTGGATAATAACATGCTAGAAGATGACTTCCCTTTTTTACTGTTAGCAACCATTCAACTCAACAGTTCGAGGCAGCAGGCCACACAGAGCACAGGAATCATGAAATAATAAATATTTGAAAAGGCAACCAGTAAACAGAGATGGATTTAGACTAATGACCTAAACAGAAAAAATATGGATTCAGAGTTGCGCAGAATAATTCTCTGGTGATAAATCTTGACTGCAAGGCTTTCTAAAATTCTGACTTGTGGATGAGCTTCAGGATAGAAACAAGAGGAGCTAGTTGCCCTTGGGAATCTGTCTGTGATGTAAAGGGAAAAAGGGAAGCTGGAGCAGGAGGCAGGGCTGACAAAGTGCCCGAGGATTGCTGCCCAGCTGGTTTTCAAATCAAGGTGGATGAGTTCCTTTCCCTGCCCTGAGCAATGCCTGCACCACAAAGTGACACAGATCCAAAATCCCCCTGTTTAGGATAACAATTTTTTACAACAGCTTTTTTATTCCTAAGCAGTATGATTTAAAATACTTCTAATATAGTTCTCCATAGAGAGAGACCTTCCTGGTCCTATAGTCAAAGAAGAGGTTGTATTTTTCAAAAAATGTTCCCTCTGTGGTTTTCTTAAGAAATTCTTGTCTGGTTTGGGAGTTAAGCTTAAGTGTGTGTCAGTAGCAGTAGTATCCTTGCCTGTAATGCAATGTGATGCTTTGCTTTTATTTACAGGAGTGAAGTCTTCCATGCCAGCTGACAGAATTTATTCATCTGAAAATTCAAGCCAAAATGGTTCAGTCCTGCCTAAGAACAAGACTAATGGCAAACCCATAATTTGCCTATATCCATAAATAAAAATCTGTCAATTTGGAGAAATTCAGGCCAGAGTGAAAAATTTGGAAAAAACATTCAGAAATATCATTCAATGCTATTTTTTTTCTAGTTTTGCTTTTAGCTTAAAATAAACTGTAATGACATTTCTTTCTATTTGGAAAACTGCAACATGTTTAGAAGGTGGCCTTTTCCATGAAACAGAGCTATCATGAAGAAAAGTCACTTTTCTCAATGGAAGAATCCTTAGTCCTTCCCATTCCAGTGGTTGGAGAAGGTGTGGAGAAGCAAGAGCATAAAGACTTCACGTCTGACTTGTGGCCGGTGTCTCAGCGAGTTCACCCATCTTCGGCTGGATGAAACACCTCCCGAAGGATCTCCGTTCAGTACGTTACTAATCGCAGAAGATCAGAGGTAGTGCAACTTTGGGCAGCAGCTGAGAATCCTGTGCCTCCTCCAGACAATAGATAAATTTGTTTTATAGTTTCTAAATTAAACAGGATTTTAAAAGTCTTTTGTATGTGTATTCAATGAAAGATAATTACAATTATACCATCACAAAGACTCTACTCAACAAACCAAACTAGTAAATTTAATAAATTAATGCTTCTTAAAGGAAGAAAAAATTACTGGGCATTACTACACATCCTTAACAGCACCGATGGTGTAGTTCACACAACATAAAATTACTATTTACACTACTGTTTTGAAGAGGAAAATTTCTCAGTTGTCAAATATTTTATTGTTCCATTTCACAAATCCCAGTACTCTAGTAACTAGATAGTTCACCTCTGCCACCCCAGATCCTGCAAGTTTGCCAGCTATTTAGTACAAACATGTTTTATGACATAGAACTTGTATAAATCAGATTCTGTGAATAACAGAATTATTTTACATTTTTGAATGTGTAAAAATATAGGGTTTTATATATGTTGGCCTTTGTCTCTGTCATAGTTAAAGCTATTTTTTTTTTTCCAGAGAAAAATGTATGTTTTTATAATACGAGAATGTTCCTTTCTGCTCTATGGTTCAAGGCTCCAGTTCTGGAAAGGTTAAGTACTGAAGTTTTTATTATATATTTAAAAGAAAGGTAAGTACGGTTGCCCAGCCACCTTTAGAAAGTCCTTTATAATTTTTGTATTTGAAGCACTAGAATATTATGATTTTATACATGGTTACATATAGGACTTTCTATAATTTGTTGAATTTTTTTCTTTAGAAAAATTTGGAAATATTATTCAATGTTATTTTGTTCTAGTTTTGCATTTAGCTTACAATAAACTGTAATGACATTTCTTTCTAAGCCAGATTGTAATTTTCACATCCCCAAAACTGCAGTCTTTTAATGTTAGAAGAATCCTTGCTTAAGCTGTTCTGAAAAGTCACTTACAGATGACCACACACTTTCAGTGGCAAACTGGGAAGCCTTGAAGAATAAATTTCTGAACACAGCACACTTTAAATAAATATTTCACAAAAAAGACCATGCTTGTCTTAGAGTTGCAGTCAGAAGTTAACCCTTCCTTTGGTTTTACCACTCTGCTGTTTCTCTGCTAGGCACAGGCCTTCCTTCTCATTATAGCATTCAGTTTTTTATAAAAATAAGAGTGAAAAATTGCAGCAGCAGAGCAACTGCCCAAGCCTCTACCATTTCTTCTTGGGCTTTGGGAAGATGGAATTTTGTTCCTGGAGAAGGGGAAAGGTTTACAAGGGACTTGCCAATATTTTCCTTTTAACCACCTTGATTACTTCTTGAGAACCTACTGGGAGACCAATTCTCTAACTAATGAACACCAGAGTAATGTACTCCCTTAATTGGTGCCTGTCCTGTAGACCTTAAGTGCAGGTTTAGTGCCATTACCCATATGTAAATTGAATTAACATTGTGAAGAAAAGTGTCAGAATAGAAAACTAGCATGATGTGGTGAATAGAATATACACAGTGTGCTGTCCACAAAAGAATAGTCATATTGATGATGATAACAAAATGATAATGCTGACTTATTTCCAATAAACACCTTTCTTTGCAAATGTTTTAACGATAACTTACTAATAGGTACAAATATAATTAGGCTATATTAAATTTCAGTAAAAGAAATAATTAATAATGACTTGTGATTTATTAATTATTAATAATAAGACTGTGCTCTGACATAGTACTTTCTATGGCAGGATCTTGAAGTGCTGGACAAAGGACTGCTGGCCCATTGTTTCTGTCTTTACAGACAGGGAAACTACAAGAAAGTGAAGTAACTTGCTGAAAAATGCAGCAAAGCACCAGGCGATGGATCGCTGCATCCTCTGACTGTGCCCTGGTGCCGAGCCACGTATCTGCATGGTGTCTGGACCAGATCCTTCACTGCTTTTCCTGGACTCACACTTCAGCTGCATTCCCCAATGTGAAATTATTACACAGAACTTCCTGCAGGCCAGTAAAACCTCAAATTTAACAACTGCTAAAGGAACTATGTTTCCTTCACCGAAACAAGATGTGTTTCTCAATGAAGCACAGGAAAAGCAGTTCAAGTCAGGTGCAGTCTGAATGCCATCACTTAAACTCCAGTCTGTTTTGTAGACTGTGTAGAAAGGGGATTGGAATTGTGCAGGAATAGGATTTAGCAGTTTTAATATTGCTCTCACTCTCCCTCGTAAAATATCTGAATAGCATTGTCACAAATATTTGTAAATAATCCTAAAGAGAGGCTGTGTATCAATATCAATAGACCCAGAGTAATTAGAAATATAAATAGGAGATGTAGTAAAGTCCAGTTTGTTAAAAAAAAAAAAAAAGCAATTTATGCTTCTAAGAGAAGAAAACTAAAACAGAATTCACAGTTAAGTAAAAAGGGGGATTTTGTCACAGGCCCCAAATGACAGAGAAATATTTCTAAAAAAGCCAATATTTGTCGATGAGTTCCATACCATGTAAACAGTGACTGGGTAAGCATTGGTAAGTGTAAAGAGTCTGCGACACATCTGCAATGAGTACAAGCTTACATAAGGAGTTCCAAGATGAATGTCAGAAAAAAAAAGTGACAGACATTCTTAAATCAGAAAACAGTCTTCAGAAAATTCTGAAAAACTTCATATTTACATGCAGAAGTGCCCTTGAAGGAAGCAGAAGCAAGTTTACATTTCATAGTGGAGTCTACAACCCACATCCAGTAAAGAAGGGGTTAATTCAGGCAACAATTAATGACCAATTAATGAAAATGGACCAAGCAGCCAGGTGTAAAGGATCCAGAAGAGGAGCATGAGGGAATAAAAGGTAAATGCATTTGGAGAGGCAAGGGGACCTGATCTTTGGAGAGAAGGGGAAGATGCTTGGTGATGTCAGGAGGGCATTGCTGGGCTGGGCAGCGCAGGTGAACCTTGCTCCTGCCTGGCCAGTGCTGCTGCAGGACAGGCTGGCGAAGAAGAGAAAAATTCCTGGCATGGGATGGTCTTATCTGGAGCAACCTGCTTGTAACCTATGCTAGGGGACTTTGAATTTATAATTAAGGGTAGTCAAAATATCAAAATCCCAGTTCTTCTGATTACCTCAGAATATATTTAGTTTTGTCTCTCCTGGAAGCTTACCAATAATTTGCCAGCTGGGCATGTTGGTTTTCACCATTCCACAGGGAAACCAACATAACTTTAATATATGAGCTCTGGAAAAAAAAAAGCAAAAGGCCCAACATGTTCCACTTAAAGAAGGGGTTACATCTTTCACCCCAAAATACATCTATAAAAAAGAAGAATTTTAAGACCTCTGAAGTATCAGCAAGCAGGAGGTTAGAGAAGACTGGTTCCTCTAAGAACTGAGGGATGGGTGAGAAGAGTTGGCCTGAGCGATCAGGATGCCAGATTGCAAAGTGATAAAGCGATGCTGGTGTGGAAGACCCACCCAAAGACAAGAAGCCTCCACGTGGATATAATGTATTTTCCTTATATACACCCAGTCATAGATGGTCATTGATAGACATCAATAGGCCATGATTCCCAGTCAGGAGACTGTAGTGTGTGGTCAGCCAACAGGATAAGGTGATGTTTGCCATATCTAACTCAGTTACTGTCAATTTACATGTAAAATCAATCATATGGTGTTTTATTATTCCTGAAATCCAGGTAAAATGAACTTGAAACAAATTACATTTTTCAGTAGTTTGTGGTGCATTCATCCTCCCGTTGAAGGCAATTAGTTTAGTAACGGTCAATTCTTGTTTCTCTTTAAAAGACTAGTAGTAGAGGAACGGTTACAGCTTGCAGAAAGGTTGGTAAAGAGTGTACTGGTAGGCCAGTAACTACCAGACAGAAAAGGAAGGGTTTGTTTACCAAAATAGTCATTAGGCTGGAAAAATCTGTCACGTGATCATGTGGTAGTGCCTGCGATCAAGATGTGACAGAACTATCAGTGGGACAGATGTGTACACAGCTGGAGAGAATCTGAGCATTCCTGTCACAAGAAAGGGACTGGAGTGGATGGATTCCAGGTTTTTTCCACCCAGCAGTACATAATTATGTATTAGAGATCTGTCTAAGGTTGGTAATATTTTCAGCAATGTAACTAGCTGGAGCTGTATTTTGCCAGACTGTTTCTATCCTCAGGTTTGCAGGTAGCAGCTATAGTTCAGTGTTTTATTTATAGTTATTTTTGAAGTCTTACCCATAACAGAGTAACACTTCAGCTTTTTAAGAGCCACAAAACAAGCTGACAAATTAAAAAGGAAGCAATAATTTAAATTGGCTATCATAGAATTACTTATTTAATGGCTTCTAAATGCTCTTCCCTCTGCTCAGAAATCTGGGTAGTCCAAAATAAGTGAAATACAAAATCCTTTAAATTTTCAGATGGAGTTTCTTTAACATACTACATTATATGAGTACTTGTATGTTTTAGTCTGTTACAAGGTACTAGCAAGAAACTAAAATGAGTACTTACTGCAGGTGTCCTGTTTTACTGGCTGGGCTGGTGTGAAGAGCTATTGTGAAACAGGAAAACATGCTAATAATATAAGAACTAACATAGAATGATGAATGCCAGTGCATAATACAATTTAGGATTTAGCTGTGTAGGAAAATGCCTGAGAATTCTTTTGCCTGATGCCTTCAGAGACAATCCACACATTTGTGGAAATTTTCAGCTCAAACAAACCAGCTGACAGGTTCAAAGTCAACATGATGCCGTTATTTAGGAAGAAGGCAGCAGTTGTCAGTGACACAACACAGATTCAGAACAACCAATGGGAAAATATTGACTGTATAAATAAAGAACAGCCAAAAGAATCGGGAGACAAAATGCTATCGTCGTGGTCGCTACCACGTATGGAGACTTGGAGGCTGTTGCCTAACAGTCTTGTGCCGTACTCCTGAGGCCGCTCAGGCGGTGCTTCAAAAGGCTGCTGAACTAATGCAACAAGTTGGTTGCTATCACAGAACTAGAGGATTAGCATATTTTACATGATCTATCAACTAGCTGCTTTTTCCACTGCCATTTGGTTTAGATCAGTGCGTGTACCTCTGGGAAGAACAACATCCCGAAGAGCTGAAGGCATGCAGGCCCTTGCGTGCAAGGGTATTGGAATTTGCCCTGTTAAGGCCAGGTGAGTTTAACCTGGTGAAAACATCAAACTATGTTCGTTCTGTATCAATGTAGGCATCAAAAAGAGTTCAGTTGTGGAGTCTCGTTCCTTGTGCTAAGAAAATGTGGGCATTGATGAGAAGAGCCCAGTTATTAGCAGAGTAGAAACTTTCTTTGAGTAGCCTTCATTTTTTAGTCCCTGCTGGAAACAGCCCACAGCACTGCGTTCTATTTATAGCTTTCATATAAATTTTCTGAGTGCAATTATTGATTTAAATTTACTTTAATTTTATTGTTAGTAACTTAAATACCGAGATAAAGAAACTTAATTCTAGCAACAACAACAACAAAAGGGTATTGAACTGAAACAGGGCCTGATATACTATTAACCAATTAACATGTTTATTTTGGGGCCAAGAAATACACATTTACCTTTAACAGAATGACCGACCAAATGGCTGTCACTTATCCAATCTGATAAAGGTCAACTATTGAAAACCCAGTCTGTCAGTACACAAACTGAAGTGACCTGGGCAGCCACACGCTCATTTGTTGTTTTGAAAGGAAAATACACTATTTTCATAGATGCATCTGTTGCACATCAATTACAAAACCTTTAACGAAATTTCATAGTAGGAATATTAATATCAACTTTCCTAGTGATAGTTTTTGTGCATCAAGGGGTCTTTGGGCATCTTGACAGCCACAAATTGGTTTAAATAAAATGGTATGGTTTAATCCCCTTAAAATGTTGTTTACTTTTATTTTAGTCAAACAACTCTTCCCAACAGTAAAACTGGCTGAATAAACCTGACAGGAGTGAAAAAGAGGATTATGGAGATTGTTCCTAATACAGGTGACTATTTTATGTAAAGATTTACATTTCAGATTGTGGAATAAAACTTTAACAGCTTTTTCTTTACCTAAATTTGGGAAGATTTTAAACTGGTTTAACTCTCTCTCGAGAGTACGCCTAGCAAACATCACTGTGTGACCTGCTGCAGCAGAGCCGATCGATACTCACTCGTGGGTGAGGGAAAGGGCCAGTGCTGGGTGCCACAGGCGGGGTCAGCTGTAGAGTAACTTTCCTACACAAGGAAGTTTGGGCAGGGATACTCATCAGTACAAAGAAATTCCCTCATGGTCTTGGTTAGGAGTTGATTGATTGATCACCGGCTTGCTTATATTCACTTTAAGAAAATAATTTTTAAAAAATCATCCTCTAAAGGCACTTGCCTGTGATACTGTCAGCTGGACACACGTTTGACTCCAGAGTTAGCTGAGCTGGTTGCATCGCCACACTGACCGAAATCTCTCCGTGCCACGGCTGCCTGGAGGGAGTACCAGGTGTCTGCAGCATTCCTCATACCAGAGAACAAACAGCATTTCAAGATGCACACAGCTCTTTTTTTTTTGTAGAAGTTTGAGGAACCCACAGCTCTCAGTAAAACCATCCCACAAGCTAGCTGTTCTGTCTTAATAGGTAATGATGTGTTTATTCTTTTAACATCCATTTTTCTTTTACGGAGCACCAGAAATGCACGTTCTTTATTTGAAAGAGTGAAGCTGCTTCCCCTGCTGAGCTGTGTGTGTCTTTAGCCAGGTCTTTTGTCCTCTTGCTTTGCACAGCACTGGCATCTCTTTTCTGCAGTCACTCTTTCCATAAGGATGATGTTTTTTACATCCATGCTCTCCCTTTCAAATAAAAGTGAAAATCACCATCATGATTTTACAAAGATCTTACAGGACTGAAGATTGATTCTGTCTTTAAGATAGGATATAATAATCTTTTAATAGAGATGAGAATTTAATGTGTGGCCTCACAGAATAAATTACATAAATGCACTGTGAAAGCACTGCACAAAAATCCTCAGTAATACTGATGAATATATCTGCTTACATGATTCCTGTAAATAAATATGATTACTGAAAATGCCTGCTAATTCTTCCATTGCTCAAATCATGTCAGTTTCAGCAGCTTCAAAACACAGTTGTTTTTTTTTTTTTTTAGTTTGTTATATCCTGATTTTATGCTTGATTTATTTTCTACTTCTGTTGCCTCATGAAGCAGGAGACCAACAGAAGTATTTCTGGTTTATATGCTCATTTGTGAGCAGAATCTTCATTAATGTCAGCATTACTCTAGAGAAGATGTTGATACCTGTAGGCTGCCAAACAAACAAGATGGTATTTTTTCACCAGTTCATACACACCGTGCTATGAAAGCATACATGAGTATATATGCATCTATTAGCAGTACTTAGAATCATAGAATAGTCGGGGTTGGAAGGGACCTTAAAAGATCATCCAGTCCAACCCCCCTGCAAGGAGCAGGGACATCTCCAACCAGATCAGGTTGCTCAGAGCCCCATCCAACCTGGCCTTGAATGTTTCCAGGGATGGGGCATCCACCACCTCTCAGGGCAACCTGTTCCAGTCAGAGTGCAGTTGTTGAAGAACAGGAAGAACTACAGAAACAATCTAAAAAAAAAAGTTAGAAAGAAGAAACATAAAAAATATACCATTATCCCATGTTCGCTTGTGTCCTGCCTACTTGGAGAACATATAAACATGTGAAACCGTAAAGCAGGGAGACTGATTATTGACTGTCTGCACAGCGTGGTCACATTTGAAACAAGTTGGGTCTGAATACACTTATCAATGATACAAAAAACCCAATCAGTTTAGGAAAGATTCAAGAGTTTGCCAGATATGGCTGTCAGCTGTGACGGGGCCGGGGATGAAAATTTATGAAAATATTTCAAAAATGTGGTTTGAGGACTTTTCTAGACTTTGAGGAAAATGGAGGCCATTCACAGAGAGGATGTGAGATCAACATATAATTGAAAGCGTGCAGCAATTCTTTATGATTTGAATTGGTTTGGATTGTGTGAATGCAATTTCTGAGTCAGAAATACCTAACAGCAGAATAACTGCTCAGACAATAGAAGCAAAAGAAATGGGATGATACTAAAATTTGAACATGCTTTTTGAATATTTAAAATAAGGAGTCTGACAAGTCCTGACAATAGTTCACCAAGAAATTGATGGTTTTTAAGGTGGCTTTAAAAGTGATTACACAAGAGAGAGAAAAATCTGAGGTGGAGAAAATTCCTGAGGAAAAGAAGGCAATAGCTTTAAATCCATTTGATGCTATGAAACTGCACAAGTTGGATAAAAGATAGAAAACACTTGAAACTATGATTATAAAAAATACATTTAGAAAAAAATGACTTCTGCTTTCTTGCTTTTTTCATTGTGTCTATGTATAAAAACATCAATATTTTTCTGTGTCTTTTTGTGTATTTAATGCAAAGGCCTCAACTTATGCACATCTCAGCAGTTTCTGTTCATTTCTACAGAGTTATGCTGGGTGACACCAGCCAAATGGAGGCCATAATGAACAGTTATTTTTAAAGATTTCTTTTCTCATCTTTGTTCTGTATCACCTAACATGCACTTATTTTATGTTTCAGTCCTGCCTACTATAAAAATAAACGTAGATGAGGCTTTCTTAACCCAAGTAAGTTGAGGATGTGACAGTGAGAAATTGTTTAGGGGTCTTCAGATGCTGGGGAACCAGAATCCACACTGGTACCCACTCAGTAGCCTCAAGTATCTGGTTTTTGAAGCGTTTAGATTATAAAAGTGTGCTCTTGGTGGAAAGACGTGACAGAGAAAGAAATTAAACTTCAGATTTGGAACAGTAATCTTGAGGTGGTGAGTCTAGTCTAAATATTTTTCAGGAAAGAGTTAAAAAGGAGAGGAAGATACAGTTTAATTTTTCTTCCTTATCCCTGAACTTACCTTGCATTGAACAGATATCAGATAATGTTATTATGAGATGGAATAGCTTTTTCTTGCTCTTTATCCTTTTTACAGATCTAAATCTAATGGTTTTTTTTTTTTTTTTTAATAAGGAAAGGAGGAACCCAAGTAAAGATTTTAAAATGTCACTTTAAAAACTTTGTAAAAAGGACATTTACTAGGTCACTTGGGCCTACAGTAATACCTCAATAACAGAAAAGTTTATCAACATATTAATACAATAGAAATGTTTCTGTTAATTTTGTAAAAAACATAGTAATTGTAGAGCTATTTTTCTCCCACATTAAAGGATTTCTCCTCCACAGCAGTTTTTTCTTGAAACGGTGAAATGTTTAATGCATCCAGTTTCATGAATTGACTTGAAGGCTGCCATCTGTAACAGCAACATCTTTTGCTCGAAAGGAACAAAATGAAACTAGCAGACAGCAGAGAAGGCAGAATCAAATAAGATTTTAAAAGTCTACTTCAATTCTGATCCCATTTGCACTTTGCAATACAGGTGTCAAAATCTGTTTCGTAACAAGTATCTTCTGAAATCAGACTGTGCTCCTTTAAAATGCTTAAATAAGATTCATGGTACTTTTCTGCTTCACTAACCTCCTCTTAGAAGCAAACTTAAATTGCTTCAGGAAACGGGGGGAAGGAATGGCAACACCATGTGACAGCGGGGCAGGGCCCCACCGGCAGAGGAAAGCTCATCCCTCCCAGGGGCGCTTTGCAGAAACCCCCTGTTTCCCAGTGTTGGGATGGCAAGGGGCAACAGCAACAAAATACGTGTTTTCCAGGGGCATAGTCACTGTCCTAAACTGTTTCAGCCCACCTCTGCCAGCCTCTGCGTGCTCTCTTCCAGTACAGGGTTAGCTCTCAGTAGTATTTTTGTTTAACTCAAATCACTAAAAA
>WHYT01016004.1:105236-129028 GCA_009806455.1 Tetrax tetrax
GGAAAGGAGGAACCCAAGTAAAGATTTTAAAATGTCACTTTAAAAACTTTGTAAAAAGGACATTTACTAGGTCACTTGGGCCTACAGTAATACCTCAATAACAGAAAAGTTTATCAACATATTAATGCAATAGAAATGTTTCTGTTAATTTTGTAAAAAACATAGTAATTGTAGAGCTATTTTTCTCCCACATTAAAGGATTTCCCCTCCACAGCAGTTTTTTTCTTGAAACGGTGAAATGTTTAATGCATCCAGTTTCATGAATTGACTTGAAGGCTGTCATCTGTAACAGCAACATCTTTTGCTTGAAAGGAACAAAATGAAACTAGCAGACAGCAGAGAAGGCAGAATCAAATAAGATTTTAAAAGTCTACTTCAATTCTGATCCCATTTGCACTTTGCAATACAGGTGTCAAAATCTGTTTCGTAACAAGTATCTTTTGAAATCAGACTGTGCTCCTTTAAAATGCTTAAATAAGATTCATGGTACTTTTCTGCTTCACTAACCTCCTCTTAGAAGCAAACTTAAATTGCTTCAGGAAACCGGGGGAAGGAATGGCAACACCATGTGACAGCAGAGGAAAGCTCATCCCTCCCAGGGGCGCTTTGCAGAAACCCCCTGTTTCCCAGTGTTGGGATGGCAAGGGGCAACAACAACAAAATATGTGTTTTCCAGGGGCATAGTCACTGTCCTAAACTGTTTCAGCCCACCTCTGCCAGCCTCTGCGTGCTCTCTTCCAGTACAGGGTTAGCTCTCAGTAGTATTTTTGTTTAACTCAAATCACTAAAAAAAAAAAACCTCACTTGTATGAAACTGTTTCTACACATGAAGATTTATAGTGCTGGGAATAAAAATCATCATCTGGACTTCATTAAGATTTTCCTGGCAAGTAATTAATGCTGAAAGCATGTTTTGCTCAAGCATCTCCACTAGCAGCAATGGTAAATGAGTTAAAAGCAGCTAGCATTATAGAAACAGATCTACATGGTCTCTTAAAGTTACTGCTAGTTTTTCCAGCCCTCAGCAAATGGTGGTGCTAGTACCTTATTTTTCATTCACTGTGTTTTCTCATTTCATGGTCATATCAGCCTCTTGGTGACTGCCAATGAGCGGATCTCATCATAGCTGAAAATTCAGGAACATGTGCAAAGAAGCCACCCAAATGGGCAAGAAATTTGAATATTCTCTCTCCTGGCTTTTTGCTTTAAAATGAGAAGACTGCAGGTATGAATCTGTCAAAGTAGGTAATTAATTTATTGTTTGTTTCTGTTTTGATTCATATCTGTTGTGACTTAATTGCATGTCTATATTTGTATGTACAGTGAGTCGATGTAGGTTTTTCTGTGCTGCACCTATTGTGCATTTGTGTTCTTGACTATGAGAGCAGGACCCGATCTCAGCCTGCTTTTGGGAGAACCGGCTCCTGGAGCAATAATCAGTAAGATGTAGGGTACCCTTTTCCCAAAGCAGCAATGACAGCTTATCTACTGTACTCCAAGGAAAATACATTGCGTGCAGCTCCTTGTGGAGTTCCATGTTGCAGAAATGCAGAAATACCCATTGGCATCGAAATAGTCTTTTACATTGTGGACTGGGTTGGGGAAGTACCTATGAGTAAGTGCCTTACTCTTAGTAATGCATAAAAACTATTGTCTAGATTCAAGGTGTGTTTATTGAGTACCTCAGTAAAAAATCAATCAGCTACAGGTTTAGGTTTGGAGAAATTTCCAGAAATTACTGATGGCTTAGAACACTTAATGTAGCAGCAAGCGTACAACTACTGTTAATTTTGCCCATTGAAAAGCTGGAAAAGCCGTTATGAGTTGTTTTGAGGGGTTCGTGTTTTATCATTAGCTTGAAATTGTGCTTCTGGCTGTTAAGTCACTGGGCTGCCAAAATTCAAGTGGCTTGAAGTGTGGGAGCTACTGGATCTGCAGGGCAATAACGGGAAGGAGGTTATTTTATGGCTGATCTCCCTGCATATGTAGTGTGTTTCCCTATGATAAAGTGGTTCTATCAGCCCCACCTATTAAAGTTGCCTGACACTTCCTATTATGGACTTTGTTTTCAGATGCTTATAATGTAGTCAAACTATAACTGTCTGAGTTGAAATCTGACTTCTTCTTATGCTGGGGTGCATGACTGACGCAGGTCTTTTGGGAAAATTCTAGCTGAAACGCTTCATGTAGAAATGAATTAAAATTAGTCCCCCAATTTATATATATATATTTTTAAATAAGACTAGAGAAATTGTTCTGCACAGCGAAGATAATCTCCTCTTTGTCGAACACTAAATGTAGCTGTGGGATCTTTGATCTGCAGGTCATCGTTTCATGAGCTCATTAGTGGGAGGAGAGTCTGCGTAGGCTTTGTATTAATGTAGAAAATGTGGACCCTAATGGATTTTTTCACGTATACTATGTGGGCTGCCAAAGGTATTTTCAAGTCCTGCTTGGCCCTCGTTAAAGGAAACTTTCTTGCCTGAGAGCATCTGTACTTTTCTGAGTGGAGACTTGACACTTGGAAGAGAAGTAGCCATTGGCTAAAGGACAGCATTTATCTCTGTGAAATCAGCCCAAATCTGGCAAAGCTGTAAGCTGCTTAAAGAATGCATAATTCAAAACTGCTAATGCTAGCTAGATGTTTTCAGCCTTATTCCCTGAAGTTTATCTCTGCATGCCCAGGCTGGGACAGTGCAGGGCTGAGCAGACCTCTCCTGTAACTGAAGTTCTTGGAGTGTTCCTGGCTATGCTGGCCCTGGACATCACTATGAAGACCAGGGGTTCTTTCTCGTTATTGCCCATGTTTTATGCAATTATAACATAAAATTATAAAATTGAAAACCATAACAGAAAAGAGCCTGACTTTGGCCCAGGGACCAAGGCAAGAGAGTGGGACAAGGGATCTGGTTGTAGAAGACCATGAAATACAGGGACTGGTGGCTTACAGGGCAGAGGAAACTGAGTATTGGGGTTACTCTGCTAGGTAAAAAGACCCAGGATGTAGCAATTGGGATCAGCTGGACAAAGAGATCCGGGTAAGGAACGAGGAAGGGAGTTAAGGCGTAGATGGCCAAAGGCTGTTTTACAAGGCTTGAACAGAAGAAATAGGACTGGCAGGCCACGCGGCCTAAGCAGGTGTTTCCTGCGGGAGGGACTGGAAAGGTGAAAAAAAATGTTTCGCTCTGGTGTGTATGAGAAGATGAACTCTGATCAGAAGGCTAAGCAATAAAGAGCAAAGCTGGCTAAGAAAGGCAAACTGGGAAGAGTTGTGTATGAGGAAGCTGCACCCTAAGAGTCTGTAAGAGAAGGGCCAGAAGATGGTTTTTGTTGTGGATCCATAGTTCTTAATTGTTCACATGAATGGAGACTGTCAGAAAGAAGCACATAATCAAAGCTTTGTGAAAGAAAGGATATTAGTTTGTTTTTCAAACCAACAGAAAAAAAAAAACCCAACTGTACACATCTATTTCTAATGCATTAGCAGTTCTGCTGTGTCAGAAACTCAGAATGAGTAGATTCCAGAGATAAAATATCCCGTGCAGCTTTAATTTTGGTCTTGTTTATTTACATCCTGAAAAGATGTCTTTCTGTGTAACACATGCACAAAACAGGGGGATTGAATAGTCTGTGCAAGTTCATGTCACAGTTCTTTGCTGTTGACCTTATAATAACATGAAAAGGATTTTAATAAATATATCACACTGGCTGGTACTTTCACTAGAGAATCACTAAATAGGACACATATTTAAACAGGTGGAAGGGAGAACGTGACAAAAAGCCTCTTGTTCTGACCTAAATAGTATAGCAGATTTTAGAACAAATTATGAAAGAAATAATTTAAAAAACTGAGCTATTCAGTTGGAACCAAGAGGAAAATAGAATCGATGTTAAGATGGATGCAGCAAAGTGGTGATGCAATTGTACAAATGGAAACAATAAAGACAACTGGCTTTAGCTTTGATGTTCCTTTAATTTTTGTCTTGGAGGAAATTAGTTGTTTTTCCCCACAAGACAGTCCAGCAGCGTTACAGTATGCATGCAGAGTGGATGACAGTGGATCAGCACTCAAGAGTGAAACTGGCAGTCGGTAAACTGTCCCTGCAGACACTGCCTAAAGGTGTGTAAAAGCCATGTATAGTTACCATGTGAGTTTGAATTACTGCTGTGATGTTTAATGAGTACTTTTTAACCACAAGATCAGTATTTGATTAAGGCACATTAAAATATGATGCTTCCCCCCCTTCCCCCTCACAATATTGGCAGGTGTGCATATGGTTTTATTTTACTTCTTGAATCTGCCTGGAAGAATTAAACATTTTGTGTATCTAATTTTTTGCAAGTGTTTACGAAGATCTTTATTCTTATTGTTTCTTACTAGATGGTTTGTATCTGTTTCTCTTAGAAGATTTTGCCTGCTTAATGAGGAGAAAATGAGCTCCTTGAGTAGAACAAAACCCTCAGATATTATAATATTCTTTACCTGACACTGGCAGCTTGCACCCTAAGGAGAAGGTTCATGCTTTTAAATTAAAGCACCTAACTTGAATGCCTGCTAGGAATGATCTCTGGTTGTCTACTCAATGGAAAGGGTTTAGGTTGTAGTTTAGGACTTACCTCTTCTCCCTAATTATGTAAGAAGCTGAAATGAGACATGCGTTGAAAGAACAAAGTTACGTTGTCAAAGTAAAGTTCACCGGTGTGATATCTTTCAGCAGTCATTTGTTAATGTCTAGTGAGACAGTCTTGTTCACACTTACCACTGCAGGGCTGACCGGAGAAGACCTTAACGATGAGCCTTGTTTTCATTAGATGCAGCAGCCAGTGCTTGTATACTTCTGCTTGCGAAATCGGAGCAAATTCTGCCACAAGCAAATGGATGGGGTGTGATTTCATAATTTATGAAGAAGTGGAATGGTTATAATTTTGGAGAATATGCTGAAGCTTGAGTTCCCATTAGGTCATGGTAATTGTAATGGTAAGCAGAGAGAAACAGCAACCCAAAAATATGTTTTAATTGGAACAAAGTTGCGATTATGCCTATTCCTAAGAGCAAATTCTGTTTACACTGTGCTGAGAGCTCCTTGATGCACTTAGCAATTTGGAAATTTTGAATTCAGAATAAGAGCTTCAATTATGTTATTTCCCTGCTTTGTATGCCTGAAACAGACAGAATCAGCAAAAAGTGAATAGGCAAGATTTAATTTTTCCAAACCAAGTAACATACAAATAAAACCATATGACTATGAACAATAGCTCTTGTGTCCTGTTCCTGCTATTTGCAGGTCCATATATTGGTCCTTTGGCTAGCTACCAGAACTCATAAAATGCTTTTAGGCAGATGTGTCCCATTAAAGCCACATGTTACATCAATAAGAAACCATAGAAGTGCAGACCTGAGAGGGATTTTGGAAAATCACTCGCTTATCTCTGTAGACTGGGAAAGGATCAAGCATGCCACCCTGGAAGATATTAAAAGGCCTCAGAGGAGGAGATTCCAGATCTCTGTAGATAGACTATTTTGGCATTTCCCTCCTCTGACTGTTAGACAGCTCTTTGTAATATCCAGTTTAAGTTACTTAGCAAGCTTGCTTTCTCACCGTGGACATTGTAAGCTATTGAGTACTGTTCTTTTATAGAACTCTATTACTTATTGTGATCATTGTCATATCTATTCCCAGCCTCCACTTCTTCAGAGAAAAGAAACCCAATTAGTACAGTCTTTTTTAATCTTTTCATCACATTTTCTGTTAAAATCCTCTAATACTGTTACAGTCCTCTGGATTTTGGTTTATTTACCTTTTTCTTGAAATTGGATGAAATTAATTCTTCATCTGAGGATCCACTGATGACAAATATAGCAAATTAATGGCTTCTATGGATACATGGGATGCTTTGACTGCCTAGCCACATATGCTTTGTCTTATGTTTGTGCATTTGATGTGATTATATTCTATAACTTAGTACTTCGTAGTTTAGTTTTCCTTAATGTAAAATGAATATAGAACACAGCAATGAATATATGCCCCTTGGCTATAGTCTAAATAAAAGGAACTGTAGAACAAACAGGTCTAACTATTAAAAGAATTATCTTAACACTATTTTTGTTAAAAAACAGAATCACACACCTGCAAGGAGGAACTTTGTTAGCAGCATCTCTTAAGAGTCACAATTTTTTCAGTTTTGTTCATGCTCTGAGATAAAATGGGGAACAATTAAGTAGATTAAGACTCATCACCCTGAAAACAGATGAATTAGGGGGTATCTGATAGAAATCTGCAAAGTTGTGAGTGAACTGACTCTCCATAATTTCTTTCAGTACACCAAAGCTAACAAAAGTCAGGTTCAAAACAAACAGATTGGTTTGGTTTGTTTTGGTTTGGTTTTTTTTTTTTTTTAAATGCAGCAGTTGATAGACTTTGGAAGTTCATGTCAAAACATGTTATGGATAATTCACACGTCTGACAGTTTACATATATTCAAGGGCAAGCGAATAAGTATGTGGAAAAGATTATGTACATTGTCAGAAGTGGATAAACCAAGGAGTGTAAATAGATAAACCAGATCCATTTCAGGAAATACTTTGAGATGAGAATCATCTGGAGGGTAGTAATGTACTCAGAAATATTGTATGTACTTGTTCCTTGAGCATCTGCTTCTGTTCAGTGCTGGAGATGAGACTCTAGAAGAAACGGACCCCCTGTCTGAACCAATGAACCAATTCCAATGCTGCCATGCTACCAGAAACCAAGGCAGTATCCTAACAGCATTACAGCATTGCCTTTTCACCAGAGGTTTGAAAACAACTTTTTTTTTTTTTTTTCCCCACTTGAGAGGAGAAATACTACCTCCCTTCTAGTGGTACCTCTGTATACTATTTCATCAGGCTCTCTTTTAACCCTCTTTCAGGAGATATGCCAGGGTGAAAGTGTTTGGGCATAGTGGCACAGAATGAAATTAAATATATTAAATACCATTACAATTTAGTGGAACAGCAAAGAAAATCGTCCCTCCTTCAGAAATAGAGTTAGCATTGTGGTTTAAGAAGTATCAAGAAGTATACACTAAAAATTAAGAGAAACTGAAGAGGATAAAACCCCAAACATATCAATTTATTCTGTGCAAGCTTTATTCAAACAAAGCACAGAATTTCAGAGTTAGCTGCAACTGTGATATACATATCACACGTGTAGGTCCTTATCTGTTCTCCCAAGTTTTTTTTTTTTCCTGAAAAATATGGATATAATGACAAAGGAAGGGAAGGGAAAAAAGGGAAGGCAGGGAGAAGGAGATTCTGCATTAATCAGAAAACTTAGAAAGATTCAAAACTGAAAAGAAAAATTAAATTAATGTTTCCCTTTTCACTAGTTAAGACCCTTTATGGTCTGACAAACTATATCTTTGTGTATAAATCTCTTGTTGAAAAGTGAAACTATATTAAGATAAACCCTCTAAATGAAGGCTGGGAATTCAAACTAGCTTCTAAAAAAAAATCACAGAAAACTCCCCTTTACCAAGCAAATCATGTCTGGCTGGTGCACCAATGGAAGACATCAAATCTGCAGTGAGATCAATGACATGCAGCATTACCAAAGAGACATTTGAGGTTCAGACCTTGCAAAACAGCACTTTAAAGCATTTGTCCGCGCTCATTAAGCTTGTTCATGGATATGGAGGAGTTACACAGAAAGATTCTTTAAAAAAATCCGGAGAAAGTAATTTTTGTGTCAGTGAAAACTCAGAAAGGGCAGTAAATCATTCAAAGGAGCAGCTTTTTTTTTTTTTTTTTTTTTTTTTTTTTTTTTTTTTTTTTTTTTTGTGGCTGGCATAAAGGACTAGCAGATTGGGCCTGCCATAAAGCACAAGGTAGAATATTTGGACAGAATTTGTGGAAAAGAGTATATTTTTAAATTCAGGAGGCAGAGTGCAGAATGGCTATTCCATGGCAATCAGAGGAAGGTTGTTCGTGGTTATGTGGAGGTTGTGGAAGCTTTCAAATGTAGAACTTGAGGTCCTGAAAATAGCAAAACTGCTCTACAGAGCTGCAGTGCAAGTTGTGTTTTAATCCTGCCTATAACAGAAATCAAACAATTTAAATTCATAACAAAAATTATGTTCCTAGGCCACTCTTTGGTTAAGGAGTAATGTAGTACTGTTTTGAACAAAACAAGAAGTTAAGAGATTAAAAGCTATTTCAGATGGTTTTAAGTATCTTCAGGCATATTTTCCATCAGTTTGATTGTTTTTAAGTGTCTGATCTGCTCAAGAGATGGAGATCCCAGGACATTAGCTGATGACTGCTTTGAAAGAATTCTTCGGAGTCAGGAATATTTCATTAATTTGTAAGGATTATTCCTACCTTTTCCTTTTAACTCACCCCACCCTTTACATTTATGCTTCTTTTCATGATGTTAAATCTATTTTCTTCTTCCTTGGTACCTTTTAAATTTCTGAAAACCACTGAAATGTTCTTACACATCACTTAGCCAAAACAGATTATGTGAATTTTTCTATCTTTCCCTGTAGGTCACCCATGCCAGCATCTCTTTACTGTCCACCTCTTGATTTAGCAATTCTAGGGTTAGCTAATTTCTTATAGGTGTCACAGCAGCTTGGACTTTCAGTGGACGTTACTCAGCTGGTCCAAAAGATGTACTCTCAACAAGGTATTCCCACTACGCCTTGGTGGCGGGATCCTCCCTTGTCCCATCCCTCTGTGTGCCAGGGCACCCTGCGCAGGGCGCAGCCAGTGCTGTCGGGCACATGCTGTCCTCTCTAGAGGTAGTACAGGATGCTGTCCTGGTTTTTTCTTTTTTCTTTTTTTTTTTCCCCCCTTTTCTTTTTACTCCCCATCTTTTTCTACTGGGAACATTGGCAGAGTTTAAGAGTTTGTGGTGAGCAGGTGGTAACCATGGCCAAGGTGGGTTCAATCACCTTTAAACAAAAGGTGAATGGAAGGCGACTGGAGAATTCAAGATATTTTTTCCAGTAGGAGGTTAGTATGTCAAGGGGTTAGTGCATGGCTCACGGGCCCAAGGAGGAACACTGCAATGCAGCGGGAAAACTGCAGCATGCAATATGTCAACTCACACAAGGTTTAATGAAAAATATTTCTTTTATAAGGTTGGAAGGGCATTAATGCAATAATTAAACAAACATGCTGTCTTCTCCATCTTCTGGATGTTAAGTAAGACATGTCTTAAAACTCACCCTATTATAGATTGCATTCTCTGTTCTTTGCAAATATTAAATGGTCATAACAACGTAACTATAGATAACTTCACTGCATTTGGCAATGTTACTATCCAGGTCAGCTGGAATTAATTTTTAAATTATGATTTTTATAATATATTCAATACCTTTCTTACTGTCACATGGTAATTCACTCCTTTCACTAATTTTATAATTTTTTTTTTGGAGAGAGTCATGCATTTCTGGCGAGCGGCTTCTTTTATAATTTAATACTGTTTGATTCACACAAACCTATTTCTAGCCAGTAAACATTTTTTTAGTATTTGTTCCATTTGTTGTTTAACAATAAAGATAGATTTACAGGACAATTACCAGAAACACACTCTTGCCTTTCTTCTTTTTTTGGAAAGGAGTACTTTACTTCTTTTTACCCTTTGTTGAGGCATCTCCCTAGATATTAATAACTTCTTGAAAAGATTGGCAGCTCTTCTCTACAAGATAATTCTCAGAATTTGCTACAGGGTTCATTGCCTGCACTCATGTACAGATGTTATAAAACCTCCACTTACCTCCTACTTTCCAGCAGGCCTGTCTTTCTAATTGTACGACCAGAGAACCAAAGAGTCTGTAGTCTTGGGGAAAAAAGTGGCCCTGCGCTCTCAGGGAAGCTGAGATCCGGTGCGAGTTTTAGGATCGATGCAGCTGGTGGCTGCAGTCTCAGCTGCTTTGCTGGGTAAAGTGTCCTTGTCCCTCAGGTTGTAGCTAAAAGGCCAGAAGCACACGTAGTGTATTCATGGTGTTCAGACGGCATGAGTGGAAGAGCAAGATGTTTGCGACAGTGGACTCTTCAATACCAGGTCCTTAAGTATGGCTGGTGATAGAAGTTACGCAGAGTGGCTTGGGCCTTTTCAGAGTCATTATTTACGGGATAAAGCCCTCTCTTCAACCATGGTTGACCTACATTCCTGGGTATTTTGCATTGGCTTTCAATAAGCCCAAAGTACTAACATCTGCGGAGTGATCCAAATCTGTGTATAATGACCAACCTTTAACTGCTCTGCAAATGTTGTCCTCTGAGATTTTAATTCCCCATCTCTGATGAGTAAGTGTGATCAGGCCACTGTGATGTGCACAGATCACTGTGGAAATTTTCTGAGAAGTGCCAACAATGCCAAGTATCTTTTGGATAGGCTCTTTTACTACACTAGTAAGCCAAAGATCACTTTGGCTGGCCCAAGCAGTGCCCTAGGGCACAATCTGTCAAGTGTTTATCTCTAACAGTTGTTGTTTAATGCTATCCTCAATGACTAATGGATCTGAAGATTCTTTGTTATTACCAGTTATGCAAGCACATCATTCTGCTTTTTCTCCTAAGCTGCTCTATTCTTCCTAATTATCAGTTTTATCATGTCCAATTACATTTGGAAAGCAAACAAAAAAAAATGTCCTTAAATCTGGCAATAACTCATAAATTTTCCTCTGAAATCATCAACATTTTAGCACTTCTCTGCACTTTCCTCTCCACGGAATTAATTCTTTCCTCTTTGTCACTACTTTCTAGTGCTCCTGGGAGAGTGGAAGGAAGGGGAGGGAACAAGCATTGTTGTGTTTTGGTTTGGTTTTTTTTTTTTCTATTTCAGCTCTTTCTCCTTTCCGCTTAATCTAAAATCCTGGCACATTTCTCACAGATGTTCAACCATTAGCTTAAAGTAAACAGAATTATTTTCAACCTTTTCATTCATCTTCCTTTTCCTCTTCCTGGTCCCCGCGTCACCCTTACTTTATTTTTTTGATCATGGTGGAGAAAACTCTCATCCTTCATGTTGCTCAAGTCTGGGTGTCAGCTTTGGTTTGGACGTCCCTACTGATGTGCGGTCTAACTCTGAATTATTAATTAAAATTAAATTCTTTAGCTAAAATAAAATTAAAACTAATAAAAAACAATTAAATAAATTTAAATTAATTTCCAAGCTTTCCAGGCTCTTATACTAGACAGTACTGCACACTTACTAGATTTTCAAGCAGATGATGTTTTGCACTTTCTCCCTGCTGAGGGCATTCCTCCCATGCAGGAGGAGTTCCTTGTTGCCACTGAAATAAAAAAAAAAAGACACTCTACTACAGTGCTTTGGGATCTGTGTTGAAATGCCCACTCCTCTGGGATGTTAACCCAAATGTGACAGCAAGCAAGCACTGACTCACTGTCTGTGTGGTCCAGGAATGAGAAGACAAAGCTTCTGATGAGCATCACAGGTGCAAGGGGTCTGGGCTGCCTGCCTTGCCAACGGGGCAGGAGCATGGAATCATTTAGGTTAGAAAAGACCTTTAAGATCAAGTCCAACTGTTAATCTAGCACTACCAAGCCCACCACTAAGCCCTATCCCTAAGCACCCCATCTACATGTCTTTTAAATACCTCCAGGGATGGTGACTCAACCACCTCCCTGGGCAACCTTGATAACCCTTTCAGTAAAGAAATTTTTCCTAATACCCAGTCTAAACCTCTCCTGGCGCAACTTGAAGCTGTTTCCTCTTGTCCTACCGCTTGTTACCTGGGAGAAGAGACCAACATCCACCTGGAGAGAGTGGTAAGGTCTCCCCTCAGTCTCCATTTCTCCAGGCTAAACAACCCCTGTTCCCTCAGCCATTCCTCAAAAGACCTGTGCTCCAGACCCTTCACCAGCTTTGCTGGTCTTCTGGAGGGGGAAGTAAGCAGCTCAGGTCAGGACAGATGTACAATAAGCAAAGACTGGCCAAATTTGCAGACTGCTGATTCTGGAGAAAAACTGAGCAAATGTATGGGTTGGAAGGAAACAAAGAGGCAGTACTGGAAAGATGAGAAAAGGGGAAAGCAAGTGGATGAGGGCCTTGAGGAGTGTGATTTGGGAATGAGCTTGAGATGGGGTGTGGAGGGACTGGAAGGAGGACAGGACTTCTGGCAAGTGGCAGACATGGAAGGTGTGCTCTATGGTGAGCTACCTCAGGCCTTTATTGTGAGTTATACAATATGAGAAATTTGTTAACTAAAGAAAAGGCAGAGTCATGTGATTACATTATGTTCCTCTTCTTTATGATGAGCTTCTCTTCTTCACAAATGCAGAGAGAAGTTAGAAAATTTTGCCCAAAAGGTAAAAAAAAAGTGAACTTAAGTTAAAAAAGCAACATCCCTAAACCTAGGCTATACCTTTTTTGAAATAAGACATGACTTCTGGATATTTAGGATTGGCAATCATGTGGAATGACAGTTCTGGGGGAAAAATCCAGTCAAAGATTAGCAACATGGAAGAATGAAGAGTTTGTTTTAAGGTAAGAAATATGCTTGAAGGGAAGGAAACAGGGCATAAGGACAGAGTTACATCATCTAACTGTGGTTACTGAGATGCACACATCTTGCTCTTTGGCCTGTCTGACATATAAACTGTGGTAGTATTGGAGAAAGAGCCTATTGCTACTACACTAATTGTGATTTCAAAGGCAGCATTTATGAATTCTGTTATGAGTTAGATCATAAGGCTGGGCAGCTTGCTGATCCCTAGAGTAATGGTTTGTCTAAATGAATAAGTCAGGAGCTCTGGGTTGATGTCTGGGTAACTGCAGCCTGTCTGAACTCTATACCTGGCTTTAACCCATATGGTGGCACTTGTAGAAAAAAAATAATCACATTAGGGCTGACTTAACAGTTCCTTTTTATCTTTTTTTTTTTTCCTCAGTTTTCCTGTGAGTTTAATTTTTAGGCCTTTCCTACCTGTTAGGATTTATCCATGGGTTTCAGTGCAGGCCTGCAAGGGCAAAAGTGAATCACACCCCTTGTTTTGCCAGTGCCAGAGCCCTGCAAAGGCAGGAGGGCAGCTGCTGCACCCACCCACCCACCGGGGAGGGAATACCTGAGTAGGTAGAGGCTCTGGGCTGGAGGAAAACCTTGCAGCTGGTGCTGACCAGGCTCACCTGGTGACGGAAGGCTGGTTATTTAGGGCTTTACATCAGCTTGTTTCTCTTTGCCTTCTCCTTTCCTCCCTCTTGCAGAGTTCTCTTGCCTGTGTTTCTGAGAAGCCTTTTGGCAATTTTGTTACAGGGTTAGTTGCAAAAAGCAGATAACTGAATTTGAGGAAAAAAAAGATTTAAATGAAAGAGCAATGCTATGGTTGAAGTGGCATGCCATCAAAGGACTCGCTACCTCTGCTAGATTCCTGAGTAAAGATAAGTGTGTCAGGGTTGCTGTTGATTGAGTAAATTTGTCCGATTTGTGCTTCATTGGATGAGTTTATCACTCAGCAGCCTGGGGGTATTGCTGCACGGCAGAGATGCATAACAAACCCGGAGCAAGGTGGCTATTATGTTCCTGTAGTGTGAATTAAACTATTAGTATTTAATGAACTTAATACACTTTTTTTTTTTCTCCCTTTGATTCACCTTTATTTCAGGCACAGAAGTACAAATGAAGGACAAGGATTGCTTCTTTTCCATCAGCAATGACTTCTCAGGGCACAAGACTGAAGGAAAGTTCTTGGCTTGCGTGTTAAAGAAGCATTCATTGCTTTGTTGCAGTGACTACTTCCTACCGCTAAAAGGGTGCCCAGTCCCACAAATTTAGAAATCGGTTTGCATGTCCTTGTACATCTTTCAGTATGTTCCTTTTTATTATTTTGAAGTCTCAAAATAATTGGTTTTGGTTCGTATTTTTATGGAATCTGAAAAGAAGATTTTTTTTTATTTTTTTAAGAGCAATATTAAAAACTACAAGCAGTTTCTTTTCTTGTATCTTGTTTCAAATATATATATGGATGTGATAGATTTTTTTTTTTTGATGGAAAAAAAGGACATATTAAAATATAGAGTGCTTTTAAGGATAAAAGTGCTGATAGTTTCTGCCAAATTGTTCTGCAAAGTAGGACTGAGAGCAGGACAGAAGAGCCTTTTTTATTTATCTTTCTTGTTTCTCTGTTAGGTTTTGGCTTTTTTTAGATTCTTTTTACTGAAAATACAGAATGTTAAGCTAGAGCTAAGACAGAAGGCCTTGGGTTCCTGTTCTTTTTCCTCAAATAACCTTTCCCAAAGACATACACATATTCTACTTATGGTTTCCAGAAGTTGCATCTGGCTTGGGAAGCCTCCATAGATTAAAATAGGTGGAGATTGGTCGAGTCTAGGGAAGAATGTCATGGGCTCTTACCTGTTTGTACTCTTGCCTAGACATCTGCTTACGGATGGTGTTGAAGACATGCTATTGGGCAATTGTCTGACCCAGTCCACCCTATCAAGCCTAATGGCTTGTATTTCTCTGAACATGGTGGACAGGGTTTGGTCTCCAGCACTGCTTCTAGAGGTGGCTTACCTGTGAGGGTTGCCATAATGGGAAAAACTGTAAACTTGCTTCCTGGAGAACCAGGCACTAAGGTGTGTCTGCATGAGGCTCAGCTGTTGGTAATTAATTTTGTCTGATGTTCAAAGGGAAAATGAATTAAATAACTTCAATAGCTATGATAGCTTCAGACTATCAAGAGGAGGGCTGTAACAAGCATTTCATGGCATCATCCGACTGCCACTATACTGGCCAAATCTAATCATTACAAACAGTTTTGGCTCAAGCAACGAGAGCATATTTCTAGGAGTTTATTCTGCAGTCTTCAACTGCCTAAAGAGAAACTTGACCTTTGTGTTTTTAGTTTTTCTCACTTGTGTTCCAAAGGTTTAGACATTGTTTGATACCGAGGGCATGGAGCATGGGGCCTGTGGAAGCTACAGGTAGAGAATCAGAGCTTTATTTGTGTTTATGGTTGCCGGTGCTAGCAAAAAGATGCGGTGCAGCTGAAGCCAGCAATGCTGTGTTGTCCAAAGATTCACAGATGTGGATGTTTGCTGGTTCCTGGCTACCTATGTGCATTTGGCTCCTCATCCCACTTAAGAGAAAGGTTGTTGCCTCAACTGTGTTTCTGGGTGATTGTATATATTTCTTCTTTTTCCTCACAGAAGCCACGGGAATCTCTGTGTTCCAGGTTAGGGTGGAGTTTGGTTTCTTGGCTTGGGAAATAACAGAATCACCTGTGCACTGTGCACACGTGTGGGAGTGTGCATCACAGGTCATCCTCTTGTTTTGAAGAGGATGAGCAAGTAGTGAGAGGCAACAGTGATGCATCAGCTGGTCAAATTGACATTCAGCAAATATGAACAGAGCTTTGGATGGAGAAGACGAATGAGAGCAGGATGGGAGCTTTCCTTTTTCAGTGTCTTCTCAGTTCCTCCATTGAAAACTCAGGCACCACTTTTTTTTTTTCCCCAGTTAAAATTAAAACATGAAAAAAAAATTATGAAAAATCATTAACTTTCTGCTTTGTTATTTTAATGACAAAATATTTTGATAATTAGCTTTCATTTTGAAATGTCTTTAATGATATTTAACAGTAAACATTTTCCTTTTTCAAATATTTGACAGTAGCCACTTTCTTTCTGTCAAAACTTTTTGATAATCTGTTCATAGTTTCTTCTTGCACTCTAACACTTTCAGCATTTCCATATGGTGGTCATATTTAAATCAAAAGTTGGAAGAACAAGGACAGAAGAGAGCAGGGATGTTACTTTTGTTTGTCTCTAAATGTTTCCTATCAAACACATAGCCCGTACCCTTTCCATCTCTCTTAATCTTCCCTCCCCTCTTTCTTTTCTTGTTCACCTCTATCCCACACCAAATGATAAAAAAAATAAATAAATTACTTGTACTTGTCTATTTTCTCTTGATTTCAATAAGGCTTTTTCAAGAAGTAGCTACAAAATTGAAACTAACTCTGTTATAAAATTATGCTGCTAATATAAAAGGGCAGGCAATCAAATGTGATTGTTACTTGAGTTTCAGATGAAAAATAACTTGTGTTTAAAAACAAGCCTTGGTTATCCCTTACTAATTTGGTGGCTTGTGTGGGTTAGTAACCCTATTGTTTAACTGGGAATTATGGTACCTACTCTAATTAAGATTTGTTATTATATCTCTTATAACATCTTTTTATAATTTTTGTATAATTTCATAAACCTTTTTTTTGGCAGGAGGTCAATAATACAGATTTGACCTTCATGACCTCAGACAGTTCCTAATATTAGAAAGACAGATTTACAAAAAGATGAAGTAGAATTTAATGATGGTGGATCATCTTTGTCTAAAATTTTACACTGGTCTATTCTCCTGAAAAGGTATGCAGTTTTTTATTAACACATTCTCTATTTTTTAAAAATTTAAATGTCTTTTAGAAATGGAGGCATTCCCTGTTAAATCACATATTTTGTAAATGTTAATGAAGCCCTAACTCTGCTCTGCAATGTGTATTTCGAGTGTAAGATTTTGCTTGCTCAGCTTTGTAGACCTTCCCTCCTGTATCCCTTCCAAAGACAGTATGTTTATAACTGTATGAAAACAAGATCTATTTAATCTGTGCCTGACTGTGCACTCAGATTTTGAAGTATTAAAAAATCACAAGTGTCTAGTGTCTAACTGAGTAGGCATCTGGGATTTTTCCATTTGTGATAAAGTTATTTCTAGATTTGCTGAATCAAATAGGACTTTATTTCCTGGAAAATCAGTTAAATACTAGGAAAAGTTATCACAGTTTATGCCTAATCCAGTTTCTGTGGAAGACAATGAAATTTATTCTGGTTTGAATTAAAATCTTGGCACTAAGAAAAAAAACACTCCGTAGCTGGACACTGCAGAAGTGAAACCCATGCAGTGTAAGTCATGCTGATTCACCCACTTCAGATACCTCTGCTAAAACCAATACGTAGTTCTGATTTGCTATTAGACACTCACAATCTTAGTGTTAGGGGACAGAAAAACATGTGTAAAGAGTTTCTGGGTACTCCTGAGGCCATTATAAAGCCCACTGAAGGAGAAGGGAATCTGCCTACAGAGTTGAATGAATTTTGTCTCTCTTAATGCTCAACAGCTGTAACAAGGAAATTAATTTGTTTAACCTTTTGATTTAAACCATTTCTCATATTATGTTTCTAGGAATTAATTTGTTCATATAAATCCTGACCTTTCTTGAACAGATGGTGATAATGATGACAATGAGATTGTTATTGAATGGCATATGGGATATGCGAAGACCAAATAATATATTTGATTGCTGGTGATCAAGCAAGAACCTAATTTGTTCACAAGGATGTTTTATTTTAATAAATCTGTTGCAACCTGAAGTTTTTTGTAAAAGTTTCAGCGCTCTTGACCTCGACTAGGCTCTCAGATATGTAATTGCTTGGTGCATACTCTTTTGATAATATTTTTCTGAACATACATTTTTAGTGCTGTATTAAAGACTGAATTCCAGTTGTACAGAGTCTAAATTGATTAGTAAAATTACGTGACAGAAAAGAAGTGGGTAAGGACCTTCCTTATTAAAGAGACTGAATTTGGATGAGCTACTACAGCAAAATATCTCGTGGAAATGCATTCTATCAAAATAGCCCAAAGTTAGTGTCTCACTTGCATATGCCAAAAGTATTTTAAATGTATCTTTTAATTTTGTTTAATTTGTTTAAATTGAAAAATAACCTGGTAGCAATCTTCAAAAATAATATGGATTGTAGATCTCTAGTCTTTGCAACAATTTAGTGGAATAGATTGTAGTTGTGAGATGCTGACGGCTGACACAGCAGGCAATACTATTTAACCTGACTTTTCCCAGCTTTTTGCCATTTCTCTTAGCAGAAGTAAGGACTGCATAAAACTGGCTTGTCTATTGAGAATACAAACTGAAAGGTGGTGGCAGAGCTATTTTCTTCAGTGTGTGAAGTACTATTATGTATGTAAACAGATTAAGAAATTACTCTTATTTCCATTTTCTTCTTACTTACAATACAAAATTACTCAATTAGTGTTTGTGTTTCTATCAGGGATTGATTTATCTGGTAAGGATGAGAATTTAGAAAGGATTTTAAACAAGAAGAAAAAAAGTCTTTAATAGAAGCAGTCAACCCTAGAGTAGAAGGATTAGGTTTTATTATTCCATTAGAAAAAATTGGGTAATTTTTTTCCAGGAGGGAGGGGATGTGATCTTTCAGGTTTATATTGCTACTTGGTGTCTTCAATCATACAAGGTCACTAAATGGGTTTAAATATCTTACATGAGGATGGTGTTCCAGGAGAACAGTTTGTGAGTAACACATGCATGTCAGTGTTTAGATCAGATATATCACCACATGCTAGTAAATTTGCAGAGATGCGTGTGGTGAATTTAAATAAATTGGGGGGGAGGGGGCACCTGTTACAGAGTATTATCTTTAGGCTCTTAAAGGCCAATTTTAGCACCAGGATTACTACAGTTTGTTCAAATGGCTGTGGATTACAGTTATACACAGGAGAGACTAAAAAAGAGTGATATAATTTACTCCTGTTTCTATGTTAGTTGAGACTAAAATATGTAGTCAATTTTTGCTCTTTTTTAAAATAAACAACTCTAAACTAAGTGCATAAGGAAGGATGAACATGTTATTAATCTATTTCTGTATATTTGTACTGAAATTTCCCACTAACTTTATGGAACACTGTCCCGGTAGGACATAGGAGAACTTGGTGTTAGCAGTAAGATTTAAATTTTTTGAGAGCGGTGAAGAAAACTTGTTTAAGGATGTATTAGTATTGTGAATAGAAAGGAGTCCAAATACCATGTTTGAAAACAGATGTGGAACAACCTGCTTGCCCTGCCATTTTGCCTGTTAAGTATTCTATTAAATGATGAAGAGACTCTCTCAGAAAATTGGTTCAATCTAGTCATACCTGTGGGACATAAGTGAGTCCACAGCTTGAAAAAAATGACTTGGTTGCTTCTGGCTCAAGAATTAAGCTACCTCACAAGAAGGTAACATAAAGATACATGTTTCTAGCGATTTAAATTGGTTAAAATGTTCTGCACACTCCTTTTAACAGTATTCTTTAACCGTCTATTAATTGATTTTTTTTTTTTAAAATCATAATGTGCTACTAGGGCAGGTCAACATATTAATGTTTGTCCCTATTATACTTTAAGTGAAAATTTTATAAAGTAATAGGTATATATTGGACAGTATTTGAGTAAATGAGTATTGAAACACAGTATTTGTCAAATTGCTCATTTGATGCGTGCCTATTTAAACAACGCACTACTGTGTATATACATCAGTGTTAAGAGAAATGAGGGAAGCAGGCATGCAGGTTAACACAGACCTGATGCCCTGGTTCGAGCTGTGTAAACAGAAGTTCTACTCTATGCCAAGTATTTCTCACACTGTATTAAGCTCTATGATTTATTGACACTCTTTCTGTTTTTAACTAAAGCTCTTTACTCTGTCTGGTAGATGTTGTACTTCCTCCTTGCTGTACTTTTCCCCTGCAAGGGTGCATTTCTGCTTTGGCATTCCTCTAGCCATTTCATTCACTGTCTTTGCCTGTAGGTTTGTTTCCCGTATGATTGCATTTCCATCCTATTGAGTTATCTGCAGTGGAATATTGTAGCATAGTCTCCACCTCGTGTATTTTGCAGCTTTCGTAATTTCAAACAAAAAAATGAAATGTGGGAAAATATGTCACAAAATATATGAAGAAGCTATGTTTTTGGCTACAGAGGGGTTGCTGAGACAATCTGCCATATGTTTGGGATGTACAATGAGAATACTTTCAGAAATATATTGGTACTTATCTAAGCCTTCTCTGAAATACGGTAAAGCATGCCATTGTTACATTTAAAATTGATCCAAGAGATGATTTTTCATCTAGGCTTCCTAAATCAATGAACAAGATGTAGCTGAAGCCAATTTTCTTTAGTAATTTTTTTTTTAAGAGCTATGACAGAATCCAATGTTTTGTGTACTTATTTCAGCGTCTCTTACTGTGATCAATGAAAGCTGCCATTGGCTTCAGTTCTGCCACATCATCTGCAAAATGGCACAATGTAAGTGATGCAAAGCTTATCCTAAGAACACAATGATAAAAATCCTGAACCCGGTATGTACTTGGAAGTACGTACACAGAAATATGCACTACAGATCTCATAATGTATTTTTTTTTCCAGGAAAAAAGCTCCAAATATTTCCAATTTATTAGTTCTGGAAATATTCCCTTTATATTTAAGTAATCAATAGCACAGCTCTGCTGTATTCTTCTATTCTATTACTTTGAGTCAATACTCATGTTTCCTTTTGTTACTGTTAAGAAGAATAGGGAAGATATGAACAGCCTATTTATGCTACCATGTTTACATGGACTAGTACCTCACTTCACAAAAAGTTCAATGTAAGTATTGGGATATCCTGTAGGATAACACAGATCTTGATTTTGTTATATCAAAATATCTGTCTTGATTGATGGTATTATCTGATTATGGATATATTTTGATGCATAGGTACATTGGGGAGGTAATTTAATCTGAGATGTTACTATTAAGAAAAATTACCTTTGTGGTATTTTTAGGAGGATAATTTGGTTTCTTGACTCCTCTTCATATTATTTTCATTTTTCTTGCACAGTGGAAGTCTGCTATGTAGGATGTCACATTGCATTCTCTACTCCTGTATTTATCCAAAAGCCCTTGTGAGCTATTTGCATTGAAAGGGTAGGCATTTCAGTATTTTGTCTTTTAACTGCAAGCTGAGAGTGACTGCATTTAAGAATTAGAATAAGAAATTATCTCCTGCCCTTGTCCTGTGAACATATGAAGCATATTTCTCTTTTCCTTGCTCATGGTCTCCTCCATACTCCTGCTTGCATCTATCAGTAAAGCCTCTTCCTACAGTAACCGTCCTGACATTCACTAGAAACAAGGAAATGCTTGACATTTTATAGAAAATAAAACTATAATAATCTAATTTCAAATAAACTAGTAAGTGGTGAAAAAGTTAACTATTGCAAAAGCTTACGTGTATTTCCTGTAACCCTAACAACAGTATTTTGCTGGAACTTTTTTTCTACAAGCTTTACAAACGTGGAAGAGCTGCTCTTCTAACAGGGATAATTAAACAGCAATGTCAAAATCAGACTGTTTTATTATTGTACAGACCTTGCATTTGGACACTAATTCATCTGTTCAGCTTTTGCCTCAGATTCTTTAAACCTTCTCTATATATAATTGCAGATTTACGGTGCCTGTTTTACTGGTCTGCAACCATATTTTTACTTGTGAAAGAATTGAAAGTAATCTTTGGAATGTAAGTGTTTACAGCTCTTCCAATTTTCTTAAGAGCATATGCTTTTTTAAAAAAAAATTGCTTCCTCTCTAGAAGCAAACTATGAAAAACCTTAGCCTGAAGATGAAAATGGTTCCACAAGTGGGATTTTATTTTGAAACGGTAATGGATTTATTTTTAAATTTAATAGATCCTATTTTCTTTCAAGCTCTGTTCATTTGTTGAGATTTATTAGAGCAGGTTTGGTCACGTACAGACAGGGACTGAGATTTATAGCAGAGAACATTTCCTGCGTGTCAAAAAGGTGGTCGACACCAGGCTGCGAGGTTCAAGACATTGCCCGTTTTTCAGTAGAGCCTCAGTTCCCATCTAAATTTATCACCTTTTGCCGCTAAGGGCGTGTTCTCGTGCCCACGAAACGTCTTTTCTCGCAAATGTACTTCTGGTTCAGCTTCCTTGCTCCTGAGACTTTTCTATTTTCGTTCCCTGTGTCATGTGATCGCCCCGGCCAGTGAGAGCCCAGCGGAGGGAATGGCAACAGCCTGCTGGGATCAATGTAAGTCAGAAAAAAAACTCTTGTTTTTTTTCAGTTTCTGTCCCTCGTGCTCAATTTTAAATGCTGCTTTTACTCCGAAACTTTGCTGCGTACACCTAGTGATACCTATGGAAATGTTTAGAAGTGTGGTGTTTTTTTTTTTGTTTGTTTTTGTTTTGATTTGTTTTTTACTCTTTCTAATGTGACTTTTCTTACTATGTTCCTTTTTTTTCCTGTGTCCTGCCAGTGTAGTTGCAAAGCCTAGAAAAGCAAGAGAAAACAAACCAAATGCATTCCAAGCATTGCCTAAAGTATATTTTCAGTTTAACAAGGAATATTTCAGGTGTAGTAGTACTTTGTTTAACGTGTGCTGTAGACAGTGTCAAAAATCCTATGCTGCAGTTGAGAAAGAATGATGTGACCCCCCCCTCTGCCCCGAGCCAAAATTGATCATTTAGGTTGAAGGACAATAGTAATCAAAATGTTCTGAAATCACATGCTGGTGCCTTGGCCAGTTGACTGAGACATAATGGTGAAATTAATTCAATTACAGGCCAAGCATATATGAGACATAGTGTACCATTTTTCTGGTATGAATGAAGTGAAAGACTGTATTTTGATCTCAGGCGATGCTGAGCAATACTTATACTGTACGATATTGAAATAATGCATTTAGTGAGATTTGTCACTTTTTGTAGACGACTTTCCTGGTACAAAGTGAGAGTTTTGTCTTTCTGGTTTTTAAGACAGGCTTTAAACTCAGTAGGTAAAATTTACCTGATAATTACTACCGAGTAGTGGTTTTGTCTAATTTAACTATTTTTTTTTTGTGGATAAATATGATTTTTTCAAAAATCCTTCTCCCCCATAGTAGGATATGGGTATATTTTACTTCTTTTCTATTTAATTATTTTCCTGGTTTTTGTTTTAATTTGATTTGATTTTCCCTTATTTTTCTTTCTTCCAAATTACATGTGCTTTCTTTGGAGTTTATTTTTAAGTTTCAAAGGCTTTTTTTTTAAAGTTTGAATCCCTAAGTGATATGCCTTGATGGCATACAGAAGTTTGAGAACAAGTGTTTGTGAAAAAGACATAATGAAATAAGCTAGAATCTCCTGATTTCCCTTCATGGCCTGTAGCCTGGACCCTGTATTGCATCACTTGGAGGTCTAGAGACCATTACTGCATATTTCTTTATTTTCTTTGTGTTGCTGATTATACCTTAATGACTAGGCATTAGATGGACTGTTTGAAATATTTTTTTTCCCCCTCCCCTAAAAATCCATTTTTAACAGAGAAATTTCACCTGATGGGTTACACTGAAGTACAAAGAGTAGTAGGGAGGTATGCTAGTTTTTCAGTGCAGTTCCCTTCCTTGTCATAGGAAGAGCTGAAAAAGAATTATGTCCCAGATTTTATGTTGGTTGAATTGCTGCAGTGTCAGAAGTGCAACAGCATTTGTGTGTAAATACCTGATTCAGAAACTGAAAACAAGTAGAAAAAGCCATTCTCCCTATGCAAACTGGATGAAACTTAGGAGCTGATCTTACATACATTTTTGTTTAAAAGTTTGCGTTGTTGAGTATGATGATAAAGTGTTGCATGGGCAGGAGAGGAGAGTGTTTATAGTGCTTTTTAAAAAGTTTGTTAATTGATGAAGTTAAGTTCTAATCCAGTGTTGCCTATTTACCTTTGCTTCATGAGTTTGCATGGTACCAACATGCACGTAACAGGAATTTTGAGACCTTGCCTTAGAGCTGGATTCCCTGACTTTCCCTACAACTTAGCTCTAAGGCTTGTGAACATGAGTCCCCAGCTTAAGAAATGTGTCAATCTCTGTGGGAACCAGAGAAATGGCAACTGGTAAAATACAATGAGTTAAGTTGGAGGATCTGTGTTATCACTTTTTTTTTTTTTTTTTTTTT
>WHYT01016005.1:0-28669 GCA_009806455.1 Tetrax tetrax
AAGGCAGCCCCCAACCTCCACATCTCCCACCAGACCTTCCCTGTTTGCGAACAGCAGGTCTAGCGGGGCAGTTCCTCTCGTGGGCTCTCTGACCAGCTGCATCAGGAAGGCATCCTCTATGCACTCCAAAAACCTCCTAGACTGCTGCTTCTGTGCTGTGCTGTACTCCCAGCATATGTCAGGGAAGTTGAAGTCCCCCATGAGGACAAGTATCAGTTCAGTATGAAATCCTCTCAGATCCCCGTAAAAACACAGGCTTCTCGATGGAAGGATCATACTGCAGCTGGATTGAAGCAATATTTCCCGCCTGAAGTTCAATGTGGATAGTGAGGAGTGTGGAGAGGTGGAGTCGGGTTAAGAAACGTAATTAGTTCTACACAACTGCTGCTGTTTCACTGGCAGGTTCAGAAGTCAGAGAAAGCATGGCCTGAGTGTTGTCTTCTGTACTGTAGTGCAGAAGTGCTGCATGACACCTCTCGATGTCCTTACTCCTGGGGACAAATGGTGGTTGCATTCTGCCTGCGTGTGAGCACAAGGCCATGCATCTTCCAGTGTGCCCAGCCCTTCTCTGTAAGGAAATAAAGATGACTTGTGGGGAGGGAGGAACAGTGCACTCCGATAAAGCTGTTTGAGTGCTTGGGGACCAGTGCTGTGGGTTCCAGCAGAGCCTGGATATACTTAGTATAGCTTTTTTTGGTTTTTTAAATAAAGGCTGATAGGGTGCTTCAGCAAAAAGCACAGATTCAGGGTATCAGTTGCCCGATTAGAAGATGAGGTAGGTATCATAGCTGCTAGATGTCTACTGATTGGTTTTCAGTTATGGCTGCTGCACCATAGTAAGCAGGTACCACGCAGGTCCACGTGAAGGTGGTATATTGTCTTGTGTGACAGACCACACATTGCATGATCTATAACTGGGCATACATCCTAGAAGTGAATTCTTTTGTTGTTTCTTTAAGAGGATATTCAAGCACCCTGAGGAACATTGTAGCAATCATTTCAAATCCTCTGGTTTGCTTACTAGAGAGGTGAAAGTGCTTTTCTGCTTATTCTCTACAAACATTACACAGAAGGCAGAGCTGATGGGCAGGAGTATCTTTCAGCTGTAAGATCATCTGGTTTGAGATTAAGACTTATTTAATTTTGTTTTTAAAATTTAAAAATATATTTTACTTGGAACCAGATTATTAAAGCCTTTTCAGACAGTGCCCCATCCTCTAACAGCAAGATGGTGGCTATAGAACAGAAGAAGTTACATTAGTAATCCATTCTCAAAGCCTGACATACTCTGGAAGAAGAGCTTAGGCGTGTCCCTAGTGCCGAGATCAGGGCCAAAAAGTAATTTAAAAAGTCAGTTGCATTGCAGTCTGTCAATACTCCATGTCTGTCTTCTTTTCATAGTCTGAGTAAGCCAAATACTGTGAATTTCTGCTTTTTGTGTGCACCAGGAGCCACTTTGCACCCTACAGCTGAAGGTAGAAAGCACAGAATCATAGAATGGTTAGGTTCGAAATAGACCCTCAAGGGTCATCTAGTCCAACCCCCCTGCAACGAGCAGGGACATCTTCAACTAGATCAGGTTGCTCAGAGCCCCGTCCAACCTGGCCTTGAACGTTTCCAAGGATGGGGCATCGACCACCTCTCTGAGCAACCTGTTCACAATGTTCTACAACCCTCATTGTAAAAAATTTCTTCCTAATAGATTTAGATTAGCTATCTCCCTCTATTTTGAAAATATTACCCTTTGTCCTGTCACAACAGGCCCTACTGAAGAGTCTCTCCCCATCTTTCCTGTAGGATCCCTTGAGGTACTGGAAGACATCAAGGTCTCCCCGAAGCCTCCTCTTCTCCAGGCTGAACAGCCCCAATTCTCTCAGCCTGTCCTCATAGGAGAGGTGCTCCAGCCCTCTGATCATCTTTGTGGCCCTCCTCTGAACTTTCTCCAACTGGTCCATGTCCTTCTTATGTTGGGGACTCCAGAACTGGACACAGTACTCCAGGTGGGGTCTCACCAGGGCAGAGTAGAGGGGCAGAATCACCTCCAACCTGCAGCCCACACTCCTCTTGATGCAGCCCAGGATGTGGTTGGCTTTCTAGGCTGCAAAGGCGTATTACTGGCTCATGTTGAGCTTCTCATCCACCAGCACTCCCAAGTCCTTCTCCTCAGGGCTGCTCTCCATCCATTCTCTGCCCAGCCTGTATTTGTGCCTGGGATTGCCATGACCCATGTACAGGACCTTGCACTTGGCCTGGTTGAACTTCATGAGGTTTTCACAGGCCCACTTCTCTAGCCTGTAGCAGCCCTTAGCATAGCTGCCACATCGTCATGTCTGTCGTACAGCTGGATACAGGGTCGTTTCCTGAAGGCAGGTACATGCAGACACCTAACTCAGTGTGGCATTTACAGTAATGTTAAGTAGGAACCTAGTAGATGCTTTGCAGTACTGCACAGTGTCAGCTTCTGAATAGTGCGAGAATGGGTATCCTTCAAGGAGTGAATGATATTGAAGATAGCTAGTAACTAGGAAAGTACTGGGAAGTTTATAGGATCTGGTGGCTGTGATAGCAGGATACCAGATACTGTAGCTGAGATTGGTGCTGCCTGAGCTGTGGCCCTGCTAGAGAGTGTGTTGTGAAGTGTCTTGTGCACTTCAGGCTCAGCTAGACAGATATGTATTGGTAGGAACAGGAAGGTACTTCTTTTTTTTGGAAACAGTCACGCAGCATGCAAAGATGAAAGCAAAAATAATTACATTCACCTGGAGGTTATGTATGTGTTCTTATTCCTGAGGTTTACCACAGGCCCTTTATTCTTCAGGCTGAGGTGGTATAAGCAGTGGAAGCCATTTCCACTGAACTTCAGTGGCATTCCGTTTATGGTACCCAGACACCCAGGCTGCCTGATGCAGGTGGCTCCTGACACACACAGAGGAGGATGAATCTGTTTAGATATTTATTAGTCACCATATTTAATTTGGATCACTGTGAGCTGCTGCTTTCAGATCTTTAATCACAATGTACTGTCTGTTTAACCCAGAAACACCTTTGAACCTATAAAAAGTCTGGCCTCAAATGCCACATACAATTATTTTGGAGTCACAGATGTATGCTGCATCACATTAATGCAGGGAGTGTAAATGATGCCAGAGTCAAAGGTGTCCATTGCTGCCTGTATCTCCTTGGTGCTTGCTGGGCCAGCTTTAATTATTATTCCCAGTTCTGACTTGCACAAAGACATAAACAGATAGAAGTGTCACACTGTACCAGGTAAGAAGGTCATGTTTTCCCAGTAAGTGTAGCAGGTAATTACATACAGCCATAGAAGGCAGCAAGCATTAAATGTGTTTTTGCCTACAGCTGCAATTGTTTGAATTTTTTCCTTGGAGATGCTAAGTTTGATTTCTTTTATGCTACAGACTTTACTAAGAAGTCCAGATCAGATCAGTTAGACTCTGCTAATAGTACTTCTGACCTCTGCATGTTTTTGCATGGGGTTTATTCCAGGGTTAGCATTTAGCGTAGGTTTTAAGTAGAATTCCTTTCCTAGTTGAATCAGACCTTAATTAGCTGGATTTCTAGTGATGATTCCCAATAGCTAGTTTGCATCCAGTCACTCTGCTTTGAGGTATTTGTGCACTGAGTTCGGTAGTGTAGATGCAGGCTGGTCCAGTGTTTTGTTTTATAAAGGTTTTTAAAGGTTGGTTTATAGTTCAGTAGCCCAGCTAGGATGACTGTGGGAATCTTCTTAAGCCAGAAACAGCTAGTCTGGAAAAAAAAAAAATAAAAAAAATTAGTGCTGCCCATTCCTCCGCAAGTCTTCACTTTTTATTGATCACTGTTTTGTTGCAGCATTGTTTCAGCTTAGAGAATCTGGGTGCTCATCCCGAGATGTTAACAGATGGCTCCAGGGGGTGGCATTGCAGCAATGGTTTCTGATGTACACATCATTGTGGAAGTTCCAGGGTGTGCTGGACACTTGCTTTGGAACTGCAGAGTTCCTCCTTGCTTCTGAGAACGTAAATGTATCCTCTAGGGCAGTAGTTCACGAGTTTCCCCCTTTTCACCTTTTTTAATGCCCTTTTTTCCTAATCTGGTAACTTCTTCACGGTTAGGGAGCAGCAGCAGTCTAGAGGCAAAAGGGAAATGCACTGTGACTTGGAGAATGGGTGCAGGGAGAAGGTATTTTTACCACTGAGCCACTGGTAATGTGGCTACAGGGAACCTGCCCAGTAAAAAAAAGTCCTTGTTAAGAAGAATCTGGGAGTGGGGCAGGACAGAGAAGGTAGAGCAATAGCTGCTGAGCCCTGGAGCCTCTTCTGCCACCTCTCACCCGGAGACACTGGCTCTCCAGCAGCTTTCCACTTTACCAAATGGTGGCTACCTCCCACCAAACAGTTTGAGAAGAACTTCACTGTTGTTAATGTGTTGGCTGCATTGAGCATTCTGGAGAGGCAAGAAGAGGGGTTGGTCTGGCCACTAGCACTTAGACTTGAAGTGATCCCAGTAATCAGAAATCAAGGTAATTGGAAGAGGAATGAAGCTCATTAGAGGACTGAGACAAAGTTTTTGTCAAGTAGTGCACTGGAGCTATGGGAGTCACCCTGTGGTGAGCCCCGCAAGGTCCATGCTAGTCCCACAGTACTCCTGTGTGCTTGCACCATTAACAGCTGCTACACTGGCTGTAACAAACAACTCAGGGTTAGAACAAACTACAGTCAAACAACATGACCCTCATTTTGGAGGCAACGGATATAAATAAATGCTAAAGGTCAGGGAGTACCTAAAGATTCTTCAAGGAAAGAGATGCCTTTAACATTATGATAACTTTACCTGATTCACAGCAGATGCTTTAGTGCCATGAATCCTGCTGTGACATCTTGAGGAAAGCAGAGAGCAGTCCTTGAAGCATCATTAGCAAGAAAAGCCATATCTAAGACAGCTGTGCAGGTGCCTGCATCTCAGGCACCAATGGGGAAAAATTTTTGAGAAAACTTTTATTAAATTCCTTTAAAACCCCTCTTCCAATAGGCTCACAGATCCTGTGCTGCTCTGCTTAACAAGGACCAAGACAGTTAATTAACCAGAGCTGCAGACAGAAGCATAGATACGTTTCTCTATAGCACAAGCAGCTTATGGTCTAATTTTCTAGTAGTGTCTTAGGGCAGATTATTTTCATATTTGTAGCGGGCATCTGTAGCAGGACATCTTGGGAGAGAAAAGAACCACCCCCCATTTTTCACAGTGAGACCGGACCATTAACAGGACAATGCTCTGCTATTGTATCGTCCCGAAGGACTTTGCTAAGATCCTGGTAGGCAGAGCAATTTGTTCTTAGCCAGAAAAATAGCTGATTAAAAAGCATCAAAAGAACAAGTTCTTCTTTCCTTTCATGCCACTCTCCTTCTCTTAGCATATGGGTTACTCTTCCAGTGGTTGTCTCCACCCTACAGGACTGGCATGATTTATGTGCGAACATAACCCCATATTCCTCTCCCTACTGGAACCTTAACGGTTCACTGTCAGAACAGAGCAAGATGACACATCAGCTCATCATGGCTTGTCTAGGAAGGAGTGTCTGCAAATCCACATACTGCAACTCAGAGTTACTGGAACTAACTGCAGACTGGACAGAGAAGGCTGGCAGCTACCGTGGCCATTAATGGACAATGTTCCTGCGATGCTTTACATCAACAACTTCATCATTCCAAAGCCATCACTATGTAAGGAAACAATTTGATTTTGGGGAGTAGTAATGCTAGCATCAGATCTGCTTAGCAACCGTCTAATCTTCCAGTGTTTTATGGAAAACCACCACCACAAAACTGTTCATCTGATCAGCTAAAGGAGTTTCTAAACTGTGTTTTATTTGCCCAAAGAGCTTCATAAATTGTGGACTGGCTGCAAACTGCATGCCCATGCTTGGTACAACGCCCCTGCTCCCCTGAAATCTCACTTTACTTCTCTTGTGTGCAGTTGGAAAGGAAAAAAATAATTCCAGATTAAAAAAACAGAACCCTCTCACCTTTGTTAGCTCAGATAAATGACAAAGCAGATTCATGCAGGAATGTATAATGATACCTCATTAACCACATTTGTCTTCCACTGAACACTCCCTGTTCTCTCCACTTAAAGGTACTAGAAAAAGACACTAGTTGTCTTCACAACTTCTTTCTTCTTCTCTCTGATGTCTAAACAGCATGTTAAACTGTAAAAAGATGCTTTATATTTGTTGGACTATATATTTACTTTGCTGTCTCTATATCCAAGATAGGAGCAATTATGTAGCAGCATATAAACGCTATCATTTGATCTGCATTTTTAAAGTAAACACCTCACAACTCAATCCATGACCCAAAACACATTTATCGTGTCAAGTCATCAGACCAGAGTCAGCCTGTTTTACAACAATCCAACCAAAAGAGCTTTTCAGTTGCCTGGTTAGGGCTGTAAATAAGATAACTTCCTTTTTTTTTTTTCTTAATTTTTAAATTTCCTTTTTATTTAACGCAAGTTCTCAGTGATGACCTTCTACTAAAAAAAAGCAATTTTTAAATTTATATTTTTAAACCACTGTCAATACTTAAGTTTGTTGTGAAGAGACCACATCAATAGTTAGTAAGATCAGCACCAAAAAACCAGATCTATCACACAATGAAGGACTCTACAAGAAGGTCTCACAGACAGAGTTCTTTGCAACTCTCTGTTTATTAAAAATATATGTCTCCTTGGAAGAAACACTGGTAACCAACTAGAGTTGTCATGATCGATTCGATACTGTCAGCTATGCCATGGAGTACATTATCTTTTTCTCCATGTGACTTGAGAGGGAGACAGGCTATTAAAAAAAAAAAAAAAAAAGAAAGGAAAAAAAAGAAAGAAAAAAGACGGGTACAGCATGACTAGCATCTTAAGGACTTGTTTCACTTACTCCACTTCTCCAGGGACTGACATTTACAGCAGCCAAAGCAGGGCCAGCGGGGCAGGGGCTAGATGCTGAACAGGAATCCATTACCAAAGTTTGCTCCTTTAGGGTTGGTCCCACTGACAGCAGAATCCTTCCTGCCCTCCACCGCGCTAGTGGACTTCTCTCTTCTGCAGCACTGCTTTCTGTCCCAGGAAGCTGCTCGGTCCCTGCAGGGGTTCTTGTGATGCAGGATGAGTACAGACAGCTTCTCACCAGACAGTACATGTACAGTCTTACAGCAGTTCTCATTCACACAGAAAACCATGGCCTGCGTGCGCCATACACCAACTGACACACTGATAACCATTACCTTCAGGAAAGGGAACTGCCGCCCTGTGTGTTCACTTATCCCTATAAAATAGGAGGGAGAATAGGCCAAGACTTACCTGCTTGTGCTCATACGGTGACCACCTTTGTTCTGGTTCTTGGCACTGTGTCTGAGAAATAGGATTCACCATTTCTTTGTAAAGTGGGAGCACTGTTCTACCTGTACTAGGAGTACCCAGCAACAGTGCTCCTTCTCAAAGGCTGTGAGTTTCCCCCCGTCCCAGCTTCACACAAGGCTCTGCTCTCATGATTGAGCCCCACTCAAAAGTGGAAGCCAAAGTGTTTTTAAAGACAGACATTTTTCAGCCCAGAGCCAACTGTCTCAGCACCAACAGTTGCCTCACTTGAAAAATACCAGTGCACAGCAGATGGGTGCAGCATCCCCCTGCCCCCCAGACCTGTAAGCACAGCGCACCCAATTTGCTTTTCTAAGGTGACCTTAAGAGAGGGAGGAGAGCCCAATTTCAGAAAGAGGCTTTATGCAGAGATGTCAGAGACAGAACCAGGCAAGGCAGCCGTGCATTCACCTGCCAAGCCCCAGCTCCCAGAGCAGCAGACAAGGTCCCTGCTGTGCTGGAAGGATGGCCCTTCCACTGGGAAGACCACCACCACCTGCATGCAGCAGAGCCAGAATTTGGCATGCTGCAGGCAAGAGAGGGAGGAAAATTTTCAATTCTGTTACTGATTTGGAGAAGTGTGAGTGTCCACCCAAGGCACAGCTGGAAGCTTTTCCTACCAGTGGCTAACGCAGAAGGGAATGCCAGCATGCTGCCACAAGCTAGAATGGGTCATTTCACCTGCGCCAACATGTACAGGGCCAGACCAACATCCCAGGTTTTCCACAGCAACACACGACAGCGAGTACATTTGTTCCATATGGCCAGTAGAGTATTTTCTAACTGAACACCACAGATCTAGATTCTATTTACAATAGAGCCAGCATAAAAAATAAGTTAAAAACCTGGATTTTATACCCATTCAGTTCATTATTAACAAGAGAAAAATGGAATAATGGGGAAAAAAGGCCAACACAGCAACACAATATGGTTGTGGTTTAAAATCAGCTTAAAAAAATAGAACCAAAAGGAAACCTCTCATGCAAACACATAAGGTGGTGTGTAAAACAATGTGCAATTTAATATGTAGTATCATCCATTCTCTTGCTCTGCAGCCTCCTGCTCAGTCTCCGTCTCCCAGCCTCACGCAGGGGAGCTGCTGCTCCTTGCTGTGTTGCTCTGAGTGTCTGGTCCCTTCTGCACAGGCAGCATACCAGTCTCTGCTCTGCCTTACAGACCTGGGGCAGCTGGCAGGAGGCTGGCCCTGATGGGAGACGCTTCTGAAGCACCTGGTACCGTTTTGAGCTCTTCCTGCCCAAGTGGACTCCCTATGCCCAGCGGCTGGGACAGAGAAATTGAAAGATCCTTGCAATAATACAATACCTTTTAAGAGAGGTCCCACAGGTTTCCTAGTCCACATACATATATATATATAATATATATATAATATCTCTCTATATATTATATATAAATTACATATACAGATAAATAAAATGCTTTTTTGCTGCCTTTCTGTTGCACTGTTCAGAGCTGCTAGACAGTCACACTTGGAAAAATGCCCCTGGAGCTCTGATGCTAGCTCATGTGCTGAGAGTCCGTTGTTTCACTTGTTTCTTACATTAGTCCTTTAGCTGCTTCCTCCCATCTTGATCCTTGGTTTAGTTAATAATAATAATAATAATAATAATAAAAAACGACCTTGAATGGTTCTCATCTGTCTCTAATGGAGCAGTAGGAAGGTCCATGCAGGAACGGTGGGAACAGTCACATGATGAATGAGATGAGTTCATCCCAACAAAAGAAACAGGACTAGAAAACTCAATTTTGCAACGATCTAAAAAAAAGGGAGCAGGAATAGTTTTCATATCCTCCCCCTTGGGGCAGAGGGCTTGGGTGAGGTGGGACTTCAGAGATTTTCTGCTCACAGGGAAGCAGGTGGAGGACATCTTCAGAGTTTCTCTGGGGATGGAACCCAAATATAGTGCCCAGACTGGTCCTCAATGATCTGTTTGATTTTGCTGTAAATCTCTTCAAGAGAGTCTCCTTGTACGATGGCTGGAAGAGGAGAGAACAAGCAAGACCTTGAGCATCAGGCAATGCTGTGCCTTCCCCAGCACAAGCTACGGAAAAGGCCTTCACTCTGCACCAAACAGGCCAGTGTGGTGTGGCCAACAATTAATGAATGAGATAACCTGTGTCAAAGGAGCTCTAACAGGCATCCAGTGACACAGAGGGTTAACCCAGTGTGTCCAAGGGGATTAGCAAGAGCTGATCCCACGCTGGCAGAGCTCCTGGTGCATGTGAAGTGCCAGCCAGGTTCTCCACAACAGGCTGCTAATCAGCTTTGCAAACTGTGTCACACCACTGCGCCAAGGCTGCGGGTACCTGGCCCTGGCACTGCAGCTACTCTGCTGTGGTGAACAGGAGGGCCTCACACAGATTAGCTGGCATGTGCCAAGCGCGTACCCTGAGGTGCCGGATTTGTCCATCTCCTCTGGTCGGCTCCCGAGGGCTTCTTGTGTTTGTTGCTTCTCTGCTGCAGGGTGGGAGTTGCAGCAGTGTCAGGCTGGAAAAAGGCCAGCTTATGGCTGTTGCACCCAGCAGTAACTCTTGCCAAAGACCAGCAACAGTCTTGCTGCTTAATACGGACACAGTACGAAGCACTTCACTGTGCTTCCTACATCAGAGGAGAAAGATGCAGCTGGAGGGTCAAAGCTTTCTGGTAATTCAGCCTGCCTCTGTAGCCTAGCCAGGACCATCCTCCTGCATCTCTGTCCCCTCCTTGTAAGTTCCTGGTACAGAACTTGCTACAGCTACCATCTCTCTGCCCATTCCCCACTTCTTTCTACAATGGGTATCAGCCAAGAGCATTCCTTCCCCAGGTCAACTTCAAATTCACTGTCCAAGTGCACAACGACATACCAAGGGTCTGACAAAACCACAGCACACACTTCCTTTGCACTCTTCCTGGAAGAGCAGCCAGCAGCTCCGAAACTGCTGCCCAGTACAGGAGGTCTGGGGAAAGCTTTTACCCTGTTTGTACTCATACATTTGCTCAGCTGAGATCCGTTTTTGGAAAACGTTCTGCTTGGGATTTTTCCTGGTAGCTGTTAGGTGGGTAATATAGGGTTTGGCAGGATTATTACTCCTCAGTTTTAGAAGAAATAGTTACTGGAGGGAAGATGGAAGACCAGGTTTATCTGCCTCTTTGCCTGCCCATGATTTTCCAGAATTAATCATGTTGCAAACATTAGTTCCTTAATGCACAAGGATGCCTGTGTCATAAACAGCTCATCCCTGCAGGCACAAAGTGCCAGGCAGCCCCTGACTAGCTCTTCAGCAAACACTAGTTAGGGAAGCTAGCCAAACTTCCAGTCTTTTTTTGGGAGATGTTTTGTAATAACTCAGGGCAGTCTCCACCATTTAGGTCACTAATTTTTTTATCATTCCTCTTTAAAATACTCTTTTCTCTTTTTCAAAATGCTCTCCTTTCCCCTGTGCAGGGAGTTTTATTTCCTGTAACCTTGTAGCACCCTGAATCTATGCTGTACTTCCCCTGCCTGGGGATTTTTTCTTTTTCTCTTCTTATTATTAAAGTTGGTGACAAGCTTTCGCAAACTCGGAAAATCCTGCCTGACAACTTGTCTCCTTTTCTAGAGCTGCTTTACTTTTATCCACTGATCTTGGAGCAGACCCTTTGCAGAGCCCTGCTGGCAAAAAGCCATCTCTTTTTTGCTTTGATGAAGCTGGACATTTTCCCATGACCCTTCAGTAGGACAGTGCTGGTAGAGAGGTCACAGCTGTCAGCTGGAAAAATAAAACAAATCAGATACAAGCCTCACCTGTAAAATACTCTCCAAACTCTTGCTCGAGTTTCATGGCTTTGTCAAAGACCTTGTTGGCCTGTTCGTATGTCTGTCTCCGGTTCATCTCCCTGCCATGTACAAAAAATAGAAACTTAGCTCTTTTTCTTAGCAATCAGCAGAAGCAAAAATAGCCCAAGGAGCCAGGGTGCCTGGGAAGCCTCTGCACACCAGGAATGGAAGCTGTGCAGGCCTCATTTCTCAAAGGCAGGACCCTTCTCCACACGTTCTTTGCTGCCTTGGCACTTCATCTCAACTTCCAACAATTCTTCCCATTGCCACCCGCCCCCTGCCTCCTTTCACCATAGCACAAAAGTGGACTCAAACCCACACAATCCTCCAAATTTGCAAGACCACTGCAGAAGTCTCCCTGCTTTTCCAGGGCCTGTCACCATCCTCCTTGCCTAGGTTCTCTCATATTCATAGCAACACCCAAATAAGCAATTCACCCCTTCTGCCTTGACAAGGGGTTTTCCCAGTCCCCTTGGTGCCAGCAGACTCTCTTCTGATCTCAGAGACCATCTCTAGCTACTCAGTCACCTCACAGATAATATTCTCTGCTACTGCTCGGAAGAATTGCAAACTCAGCTCTTAATGTCCTTTCCAGCGTATGCTGCCCAGGGCCAGGAGCAGCAGGACAGGCAGAAGGTCCCCCTTAGGGACACAGGAAAAGTCTCCTCTCTGCTCCCCAGGGCTGTCCTGGCTCAGCCACTATCCAGCTGTGGTCCACCACTATGGGCAGTCAGCAGCTCCTCTGGCCGGACTCAGGGCTTAGGTGAGCAGGTTACATCAGGCACATTTGGGAGCATTTTTAGATTTCCCATGGATAATTTTTTCTGGGGCAAATGAAGGGCTTTAAGCCAGAGCAATCCATAGAGCCTAGATGCACCATGGCAGCCTCTGAGCAACCTGATCTGGTTGAAGATGTCCTTGCTTCTTGCAAGGGAGGTTGGACTACATGACCTTTAAAGGGCCCTTCCAACCCAAACCATCTTGTGATTCTTTGATTAGATGCGAAGGGACACCACAGAGACAGCAGTGGGCTGAGCTCCTCTTAACAAGGGACAAGTTCAGCACCAGCAGCAATCTCTGCTGCTTTCTAAAAAGCAGAGGCAGCAGACATATGAATCCCTATCATGCCAGAGCTGCTCACCCTGGAGAGTCACAGAACATGGTGCTGCACTTACATGAGAGCTTCAATGGATTTTGGTTTGATGAAAATGGCAATGGGATAAAGCTGTGCTTGTTGCAACCTCTTGATAGCATTGCCAGACACATCCAGGATGCAGTGCTTCCCCTGGAAAGGAGATGATTGGGATCAGACCTACCCACACAGTCTACTCTGTGCAGAAAACAGCTTGTTCATACAGATGTGCTTACAAAAGAGAGGTGCCACAGAGATGAAACACCAGTCCCGAGACACAAGCCAACTCCCAGTGGCCTTACGTTCCTGCCTGCTTAGGGCAGGGCAGCAGCAATGCAAAGGGACTGAATCTTTCTCTGAACATGTGAATATTTACAAGCCATCAGTACATTCCAGTACTCCTCTGGAGGAAATGCTCCTGCTTTGAGGAGGGCAGCCGGGCATCTTTGCCCTGTGAGCTTGCAAGCAGGAGGCTGGTGCCACCAGTGCCGGCCTTTTGGGTGGAGTTTGGATGACAGAAGTACAACAACGAGGTGGAGTAACACGGATGAGAAAAGCAGCCACATGGCTTGGCAGGACTCCAGAGGTAGAAGAGGCTCGTGCCACGCTTGCTTAATGTGGTTACAGCCCTTTGTTAACAACATGAGGAGAGGAGGGGAACTGCCAAATGCGTCTGGGTTCGGTCCCACGAATGCCACCTGACACTTACCCTCTCCGCCACTGCTCGCACTGACTGAATGCTGGTCCCGTAGAGATTGTCATTGAACTGCCCAGCCTCTATGAACTTGTTGTCCTGGATGTCTTTCTCCATCTGTTCACGGGACACGACAAAGTGGTAGTCTTGTCCATCTACCTCGTTCTCACGCCGAGGCCGGGTGGTGTCTGGAGGAGAGCAGACATGACGAATGGACTTAGAGTGATGCATGCCAAACCTTCTGGGAGGGAGAAAACCCACTCACGCTCCCAGCCCCCTACCAAGCCACAGGCTAGACCCTGCAAGTAGCAGAGCCACTGCTTCCCCCTCCCTCCAGCAAGGGCACTGAGCACCAGCTGGGACTTACGTGGCACGCAGGAACCAAACTTGTGTGGGAATTCGGAGATGAGGTCGTCATTAATTCGGTCCTTTGTTGGCCCCAGGATGATCACTGGCCTCGCATAGTGAACTGCAAACAAGAGCCACAACCTGAGGCCCTGTCTGCACTGCAGGCAGTTGACCCTACTGCCACTTTTGGTATCAACCTGCCCTCTCCTTGCTGGCAGTGGGTGCTCTGCTCACACGGGCACTGAAAGGTGCCTCCTCTGTGCAAGTTTATCTCCTCCTGGTCATGGTCAGCATCACCTTCCTATGACCCAAACCATCTGCACAGCCCTGGAGTTGTGGATCAGCAAAGCTGCTCCCTCACCTGGGACAGGAGCTAGACAACAGGGACAGCTGGGTGAGGATGTCAAGGAACTGGCAGAGAGACAGGAGCCTACAAGTCTGATCCAGCTTCTGGCAAGGAGAGACCACCAAGGCTGGGTCTATTCAGCCCATGAAAGGGTCCGCAGGGATTGAGCATTGAGCAAGGCTGAATGCTGATGGGGTTGCTCTGTAGCAGGGACCCAGCCTGAGGCAGGGTGGGATAATCCTGTCCTCAGCTGAGGACTAAAGCCCAGCTCAATTTTAGCTCTAGATCTCTTCTTTGGTCTTCAGATCAGGTCACAAGTCTTTTCTGTTAATTAAAAAGGGACAATCAAGGCTAGAGAAAGCCTGGCGAGGCGGTCTGCATGCCTGGCTCCCCTGCTGCACCTAACAGACAAGAAACTCCGCTTGTGTTCACTCGGCATCGTGCTGGTACGGCAGAGGGGAAGAGATTGCACTGCTCACCCTGGCTGTGCCAGGGACACAGGTGCCCATGGTGGAGCAGGCATGGGGCAGCGCAGTGCCAGGACTTACTTTCTTGACGCGTCACTGGCTCGTACGACAGAATGGTGTCCTCTTGTCCTTCTGCAACAGAGCCAGGTAGATGCAGGTGAGAGCTCACAGCAACTTTCCAGCCCCTCTGCATCCATGAGGAGTTGGCTCCTGCCCCCACCAGCCTCCCGCAGCCCTAGGGACACCTCCAGGCTGCCCCCATCATGCTGCCAGCTGACGTGGAGTGTGACAGGCATGCAGTTACCAGCCCTTGATCCATTTTAATTATTCACGTCCTAGCTCTGGGTCAAGCCTCCCCTTTCCCTCCCCACTGCTGCGGGCTTGGAGCCCATTGGGATGCACCATCCTCCCATTTGGGGGGGGTGGCAGATGTGCTGCAGATATTTAGAGGACCTGACAGGGATAAAGGGAGCATTCACTGCGGCTGGAGCCCCATGCTCTTGTACAGGTGTGGACTCCAGGAGCCACCTATGCTACAGACCTGGCCTCTGGTCATTGCTTTCCACAGCAGGCACCGAGGATGGGGGACCACCGTGGACTGGGAACCCACCACCCAGCCTTGGAACAGAGCCCTGCAGCCAGGAGAGAGCAGAGAGGCACGCAGGCTCGCTCCTGCCCCCCAGCCCCTGCTCCCCTTGGCACCAAGGAGGGAGCTGGCTGCAGCATCTCAGTGTCACCAGCAGGAAGGACCAGCCTCCAAACAGAATCACCACCGGGACAAGACAAGATGGAAGTGCCAAAATGTGCCACACACACACACACAGAGACATGCACAGGGGCGGGAGAGCAGGTGAGATGCACACTTACTGGAACTGCTCTCGCTGTCACTGGTGTTGGATGTCACGCCCTCTGCAAAGCAACCAGAGAGACTCCCTTCAGGAAGAGCATGGATGGAAGGCATGGGGGCACCCCCAGCACTACTGACCCAGGGCAGAGCAGCACTGGCCTCCCAAAAAATCTGTGCCCCAGCACCCACTGGTATGAGACTGGGCCACATGGGCAGGGTGGCATCTCTCGCCCTTTGCTGTGAAACCAAGGATGTGCAGGAGGATGCTTGGCTACTCTGGGAGAAGTCAGGGATGCTGGCAGGGGGCTGCCTGGCAGGCATGGGCAGGCATGTGCTGGTTCTGGGCTTCCTAGCCCAAGGGAGGGAAGGTGGGGTGCGTGGGGAGGAGGGTGCTGGTGGGGGGGAGGGGGTGCAGCATGCACATGGAGGGCACAGGAGGGCATGGCTCCACGCTAGCACAAGGTCGAGGGAGCCTACCTCTGGGGACGGGGCTAGGACTCACAGAGACAAGACAGTGACAGGATAGGACAGAGTTTGGGGCTTTGCTTACTCAGGCTGATCCCAGTGCTGCGACTGCCCTGCAGAACCTTACTGGCTGCTGCCTGCCCCCAGCCATGCTCTGCACCGGTCAGAGGGGTGCAGAGCTCAGCACAGGACTCACATCCAGCTGGGAGTGGATCCCATCCACCATTGTTTTGCAGCTCTGGGTACATGTGCCCCAGAGGAAGGTGGCAACACTTCAAAATGCTGTCACTCGCCCCACGCAGAGGGGACCCACTGTGGTCACAGCCACCTCCCACCTGCACTGGCAGTGGCTCCCAGTCTCTGAGCGCTAAACCAGCAGCCAGCCCAGGTGGGAGCAGGAGAAAAAGAAGGATGAGGAGGTAAAGCTCACCCTGGGTGCATTGGGCAGCCCTCAGCTGGGCCTACTTAGGGCACGGCCAACATCCCAAAGCAAACTCCGAACCCCTTCTGCGTGCAGCAGCAGCACCTGCTCAAGCCCAGCAGCCACCAGCAGCAGACGCAGCATTCCCGGCAAAGGAGTAGCACCCACGGTGTTCCCCCTTCCCCGCACCCAGAGAAGCACAGCTGCCCCAGCTGGAGCCCAGCTGTTCCCCAGGCACCACCAGGCATGCCAGAAACTGAAAGTGAATAATGTGCATCGAAATTCAACTTACTCAGGTTCTTTGCTCCATAATACTCGTCACTTAACCCAGGGAAGTCCTGATTTCACAGACAGCAAGAACGGGGAAAAGGAGAGAGAAGAAAGCGCGGGAGAGGGCAGTCAGAAGGATGGGGGAGACAGAGCCAGACCAGCATTAGTGACAGGAGTGCTGAATGGCCCAGAGCTGCAACTGCAAGTGAGGTTAAATGTTTTCAGAGCTGATGCCCATCAGCCCCCTGCCAATGTCTCGCCTTGCACAGCTGGGCCGCCCCGCAGGGAGCTCATCCTCTCAGCCAAAGAGCCCCCAAGGGCCACCTTGGGTCTGGGGAGGGCAGGGCAGCCATGGCAGCATCTGCTGGCACCGAGCTGTTGCAGCCCCAAGTTGCCGAAAAGCAAGGCCCAGGCATTTCTCCGTGATGCCTCACAGGGTGTTCTGGCAGGGCACAGAGGCTCTGCACTCCCCTGGAACAGCCCAGCTGCTCGGAGGGGCAGACACAGCACAGCCAGTCCTCTAATACATGGCAGGGGGCAATGTTTTTCCCTACTCCTGTGTGTTAGCTGCCTGTGCCCCAGTGCTTACACAGACCGTGGAAATGTGGGAGAAGGACCCCTCTCTGCAAGCTGGGGTGGACAGAGGCAGAGCACGGGCAGGCAGCTGGCTCTGTGTCTGTGATATGGGCTGGCACAGAGCATTGCCTGCCCCATCCCCGTGCTGTACGTCACTGCACTGTAAGGCTGGCTGAGAGCAGCACCCCAGAAAGCCCCCAGCTCTAGCATGGAGCTGACCAGAGCTCAGCCACATCCAGGCACTACGAGAGATACCTAGACACAGAGACTTAACCTTCACCGCAAGCCAGTGCTGGCTGCTAAGCCCACTGGAAGCTGGCACCGGCCTGGCATAGGCAGCAGAGGGAAGTGGGCAGCCCCAGGACAGCCTAGCACCAATCTCCTTGCCTCTGCATCACACCCCGGAGAGCCACCGGAGGGAAGGGGATGCACTCGCTGTGCTGGCACCAGGGCAGAGATACTGCTCTGCCTTGCCCACCTCCTCTTCCCTGAGGTGCGAGGACTACAGCTCTCTGCTTGACGAAGGAGAGGATGCAGTTTAGCATCTGGAAGGAGGAGGGGCTAGGTTTGGCTAGCAGTTCAGCGCTGCCCATGTCAGGATTTGGGGCAACAATGCCCTGCCTTTGCTGGGAGCCCCAGGGAGCTGCCAGGTGAGAGCTGGGGACCCCACAACATCTGCAGCCCACTGCCAAAGATGTGCGGGCAGTCACAAGTGGGCAGCTCCTCCAGCAGCGAGGGCACGGCTCCCCTATGCCCACAGGATTTAACCCGTGGGAAGGGCTTGCAGATGGGAATATGTAGCTGCAAGTCACATGTAAGGGAGAAGGGAGATGGAGAGCACAGCTGGGACCTCCCCAGCCCCTCAACCCTGACAGGGACAGGAGAAGCTCTTCAGGAGGTGACCAGCCCCTCACTTGGAAGGGAGCAGCCCTTAACAGTCAGAGGGAGGGAGCAGAGCCCACAGCAGAGCAGAGAGAGCAGGGGGAGGCAAAGCAGGGGGTCAGGTGGGTGTAAAGTTGGATGAAAGGATGAAGACACTGAACATGAGAGAGAAAAAAAAAAAAAAAGAGTGCCAGCCTGCAGCTGCTGCTTTTGCTTCGGTTTCTCTCTAGCTGCTGGCATGACTGTGGAGCACAGACCCAAACATGGGCAGATGCCAGGACCCCAGGCTACAGAAATGTGCCAAATCTCTCCCCTCAAGGCAGAGGGGCCTAAGGGTTGTACACTTGCCCTCTCTGGCCTGCTGCTACTTACGTTCCTGTCCGCTGCTCTCCTGGGTCAGGTTCTCTTTGCTCTTGTAAAATGGAAACTTTCGAGAGAGGCGGAAACTCTTTTTACGTTTCGTTTTGATCGACTGAAGAACATGGAGATGGAAAGGAGGACAGAAAAAACAATGGTGTTTAACACATGTAGGAAAAATTAAAATGAAGAGACAATGAGGAGTTGTGTCAGAGCAGTTACTCTCAAATGAAATAATGGAGATTACATGAAAACTGTAATGCAGGAAAAAAATTAAGCATGGAAAAGAACATGTGGCAGGGATGCTGGGAAGCTGACGGGGCAATCAGCAGCTCTGCAGGAGTAGCCAGGCCATTCTCCCTTCCTTGTCCACTCACTAAGCATTGCGCATGAGGAGTGAGGGCAGCTACCTTCACGTGCATAAGCTGCCTGTAGTCAGCTCCCAGCTGCAGTGGGATGGGCTCTGTTCCTTCACCATTCCAACCAGGGGTCTTTCCCCAGCGCTTTTGCACCATTCTGGGCTCCTCTCCTCACCCTCTGCACAGTCATGGACGATTCGTACCGAGCAGATGTGGGCCTGGGGCAGGTCCAATCACGCTGCTCTCTGCTTTGAGACTGCTCCAGCTGCTCCATCAGGAACTCTGGCTGCTGGGACTCATCCTGCCCCCACTAGCTAACGGCTCCAGGTGCCCCCTGAGCCCCAGCTTGGCACTTACCCTGTTGGACTCAATCATGCCAGTCCTGGCGTGGAACTTCACTGTTTTCAACCGTGCTCTTTCCTTCTTTTCCACCCTGATCAGAAGTTAAAGGAGAGAAAAAGCTGCTAGTCCTGTGCATGCTCCCTCTGTGCTGCCCGCTTGGCTCTCCAGGCAGCTCTGTACACCCTCGGGTGGTGACCCTGTTGGCAAATGGCAGCTCTTTCCCAGAGAGGAATGGAGGTGGAGCCACCTGTCTGAAGTTTGACCAGAGCCAGCGCCTGCAGGAGCAGGAGAGGGGACAAGCTAGCCTTCCCAGGAGGGGAGGGATGGAGGACAAAGATGGGGCTGGTTCTCCAGATCTGAAGGCAGGCAGTGGCAGCCAGCTCCTCTGCTCTCTGTGACTTGCCACCTCACGGGACCTGACTCGCAGAGCTGGGCAGGTTGTCAGAGGAGAGGAGGAGCCCACAGTCACTTCTGTGACTCTGCTCTCACTTGGAACCCCAGAGTGGCTAACACCAGCTCTCCATCCCCATGGGGACCAGAGGGAGCTGAGTGCTCCCCTCGTCCCCTCCCTCTCTGGAGTCTCACCCAGCTTTGGAGAACATCTCCTCAGGGAGACCTGCACACAGCCACAGTTTGCAATCAGAGCACCCTTCATGCTCCACAGCCACTGAGAGGGAGGTGGGCTGGAACCACAAGATGCCCAAGGGCTGCAGGGCTTGTGGAGGCTGGGAAACTCCATGAGGCACCACACGTGACAGCTCCTGCTGACAGACACTCACCTTTTCTTGCTGGGGATGACCCCAATCTGCTCGCTCTCGCCGTGGGGCGTGACAAGCCTGGCTTGCCACCACTCATCATCTGAGGCGTTGATGACATGCAGGATGTCCCCGTAGGAGAAGCTGAGCCCCTGGCTGGGCAAACAACTGTCCCGGGTCCGGTCATAGTCAAACAGGGCTCTGCAGAGGAGCAGACAGATGAGTGATGCCTTCCTCGAGCATGGCCAGGCAGTGATTGCAGCAGCACTGCCAGCCTTACAAGGTACTGCCACCTTCCTACCTTAAAGGATTTAAACCCAAACTTTGGTGAAGCCTCCTGCCAAGGAGGCAAAGCTCACGTGGCCCCAAGAAAGCAGCAGCATGTAGGAGGGCAGTGGGAAGTCGGGGTACAGGGCTGCTCCACACCGTCCCTCCTCAGCGGCTGCGGGGCCAAGGAGCAGGATGGGGAATATCAGATCCCACTGCTGGCGGGTAGTTGCATAGGCAGAGATTGCGGGGCACACGCTTTATTTACGTACCAGGGGCATATTAGTCCAGAGTGTGTGAATTAGGAATCCATCTGCGGGTATATATATCTGCTTCCACAACTGATCCTTTTCAGATTCCTAAATACTTCCCCTGAGAACAGTTTGTTTAGTTTAAAGTTATCTTCAATATTAAACTAACCAGCTATAGAAAAGATTTTTTTTTTTTTTTTTTTTAAGAACTAGAGGAGCATTAATACCCTTCCTGTGCACACTTAATCACACACAGCACTGCAGGCCATACGCACAAGCTGCTCTCTCAGTGCCTTTAAGTGCACCGCACTCTACTAATGTCAGATCTCAAACCACGTCTACTTTGATATATCTACTTCGCAACAAACCAAACCGAGGGAACAGTCACCAAAAGCACTACTGCTGGCAGCACAACCCCTGTGTTCGCTTCTGTTGCATCAGCCCCTTGAGCCCCAGACCAACACAAGCCCAGGCACCACAAACACTGGCTGGTTGCTGGTTTAATCCTGGCACTACCGAGCCTTCCTCAGCCAGAAGAGACACCCTCTGTCCTGCTCATTACCCACTTCCGCTGCAGGGATTCCTAAGGGGGTCTGAAAGTACATGGTGCAATTGGCAGGGCTGAGGGACCATGCAGGAGGTCTCTATGGAGCAGCAGAGCTGCTAGGACACTTCTCCAGCCAGATCCCTGCTCCAGCGCTGCCAGGAGAGCGCTGGGCAATGAAACCTTTTGGATCACTTGGGACAAGGTCAAGGCAGCTGGTCTCAAATGGGGAGGAGAAGAGGGGCTGCCCCATGGCTTGGGAAGGGCTCTGCGACAGGACCTCATGAAGACCCATGAGTCCAGGTACCTCCAGCCACCACGCTGCTCTCCCTTTCCCAGCTTGCTCATGGTTGGGGCAGCTCTCACGCTAGGTCCTTCTGCACCCAAGCACATGCCCCGGCATGCTGGAGTTGGCAGCAAAGCACCACAAGATGCTTTGGCTGGAGGCAAGCAACCCTCGAAGGCAGCTCCTGGCCAAAAGATAAGGCTGTGCATGGCTGGCAGGTCCCTGGAAAGCCAGCGCCATCAGGAGAAAAGCCAGAGCCAAGGCCCTGAGGAACTGGTCAGGCCAGTTCCCAAACCCAGGCGGGCTGTGGGGCACCCTGCCCTGTAGAGCAGCGCTGGCCCCATGGTTCCCTGCCTCCTCCTGCAGCAGCCATCGGCATCCGGGGCAGGCACAGCAAGATTTGTGCAAGGGCCGGACACCTGCAAAGGCATTTTCTTCCCCAGGGCGCGATGCTCCTGCAGACCAGCCCCTGGCAGCATGGTCGCTCTGCTCTGTCTCTGAGCTGGCTCTCGGCACACAGTCCGAGCTGCCAGGAGAGCAGATGATTTAGCTGGAGGGCAAGGGAGCAGTGCCAGGGACTCAGCACAGCCTCCTCCTGGTGCCCAGGCACAGCGCCCGCCTGACCCACATCCCCACCCAGCACAGCCCCAGCGCCACCGGACTTTGCCCTGCGGCAGCGCAGGCAGGCAGCAGGCAAACCTGCCTTGCCCCTGCCCGTGCTGCACAGCTGCAGCTCCGAAACACGTGGTGAGTGCCAGCACTCCCAAATCAGATCCGGCAGGCACTCGAGTGCCCGGCTCCAAGCCCCACTGACAGCACACAGGGTGCAATGCAGCCTCATTGGGCTGACTCAAGCAGTTGGGGAGCAAATCCTGTAATTGATGTCCTGTCCTCAGCGCAGCAGCTCAGCTGGTTTCAGGTAAACTGTGCTCGAAACTACCCCGCCCAGAAGGGCTGGGGCAGCCCGGGCGCCCAGTGGCTCCTGCAAGCACGTTTGTGAGGTGCATGGCCACCAGAGCCAGGGAGGGTCAGGAAGGGCCATGCTGGAGGAAAGCTCTCCCCTGGGATCACCCTCTCAGCAAGGCATTGCCCAGCTCCCATCTGAAGCCTCCTGGGTCTATGTGAGGGGACACAGCACTGCTGAGGCTACCAAAGCCACATGGAGGGATGCACCAAGAGATGCAAGATGCTACAAGCAGCATGGAGGCAGCAGGGAGCTCTGGCTTGCAGGCATGCCCTGGTAAGTGCAGCACCTATCCAGGCAGGGAACAGGAGCCTCACAGGCTCAACTCAAGCTGGACCCAGCTTAAATCCTGCTCCACCTATGAGGGTGTCCATTGGATAGCAGGGGAGCAAGGGCAGGACTAGCAAGAAGATTTTAATTCAACACAGGGCACCCAGCTTATTGCATACTCCCAACACGAAGCCCTGAGATCAATCAAGCAAGGTTCCTGCAGAGCCTCAGGGGAAAGCATGAATGGCAGAACACAGAGCTGCAGCTCTTTCCTCCTGCCAGGCTGGAGTTGCAGCAGGAGCAGCCGTGTGGGGGGAGATGCAGGCTGAGGCTGATGAAGCCTTGGCCCTCATCATCCCTCCCGTGGGGAAGAAGCATCCCCTGCTCCTGCCAGCCCCGACTCACAACAGGATTTACAGGATTATTTTAATTACCATGTTAAAATTACTCATTAGCTGTCACCTCACTTGCGCTGTGGCAGGCAGGAGGTGGCAGGAGGCAGGCAGTGAGCTGGGACTGCCCTAGCAGCACAGGACTCACAGCAGTTAGAGCTGCATGGCTGCTTAACCCCTGACTGCCTCGTGCCTGGCTCCAGACCAAAAGCACATCAAGGGCTCAGAGCAATAATCCTCCTAACAGCTCACCTCCCCTCCAGGCAGATCCTGCCGCAGGAATGACAGGAGGAGACAGGGAGAAGTCTGTTAGCAGGGAGTGGTTCCAGAAGAGTGCCTGAATGCTGCCCAGAGCTGCCTGGGGGAAAAGCAGTGCTGGATGCCTGGCATTTTCCAGTGGTCCCCAGTGGATCAGCCTGGTTAGCAGCCATACTTCCCAAAGCAGAGCAGCCCTTGGAAAAGGCACCTGAGTGCAGAGCACCCATCCTCAGCAACCCAGTGCAAAAGCACTGCTCTCCTGTTGCAGCCCTTGGGCTTCATGATGCACCTATCAATTGTTTCCCTGACACCCATCCACAGATGTGCTGCACGGCCCTGGTTGAACTGTCCCAGCCTGCATCCCGCACTGTGGGGATATATCCATCGCACCCGCCTCTGGCTGCCTGAAGCAAGGGGGAGCTGAGCCTTACCGGACATAGAGAGATCTCTTCTCGCTTGTTCGGAGTGAGCCAGAGCCGGAGCTCATGCTGCTGTTCATCATCTGCTCTCTCAGGTCATGGATCTTTGACTCAAAGCGGCTGTACTCTGTGGGGAGAGAGGTGGTCAGTGCAGGCAGGAGTTTCCCCCAAGCTTGAGCAGGGTGCAACTGGTAAGTGTCGAGAGAGGCAATGACAGCCTCTCCGTGGGGCATCTTGCCCATGATCCTGTACGTCCCTGCACAGGAGGGAGGATGCAGCCAAAGAGGCTACAGCACCTTTGGGAGCCCAGGCAGGGCATCTGGAGCAGGCAGTGCACTGGCTGTGCCCAAACCCACCTCGAAACCCCGCACAGGCAGCTCAGGCAAAGACTACCGAGACCTCCACCAGTACTCAGGAAGGGAATGGGTAGGCAGGGCTCAGCAAGACGCTGATCTGTTTCAAAACATGCAGAGAAAGATAGCCCCTCCAGGAAACTGTCACCCACTGGCTGGAGATGCAGAGGTCCCACCCACTGCTCTGCCAGCAGCAGAGCCCCTCTCCTTGGCAGGCACAGGGAAGGGGGAGGCAAAGCATGGCCCTTGCCCATAGAAGGGGAGTGGGGAGGAGGAATTCACCTTTCACTCCTACATCCCAGCAGCAGAGACCTGCAGAAGGAGCTGAGGGACCCTCCAGAAGCCACCACTGCTGCTAACCTCCCTGCCGGGTGGCTGTACGGAGCAGCCACCACTCTGGCACCTGCTTCCGCACCAGCCTGACCTTCAGTTGGGTGTAAAGGTCAGACTGGCGGCACTGGCCCTGCTTGCCCAGGACCGACTAGGAATGGTTTACAGAGCGGCAAGGAACTGAAGCACTGTGGCACCAGAGAAGCTGCCAGCACCACCACAGCCCACCCTGGCAGTTCTCTCCCAGCACCCTTGATTTTGTCCCCTGGGCATACCCTGCAGTGACATCCCCACGTCCTGGCGACAGGGGACCAGTCTCATCTCTGCTGTAAGATTTGCCTAGAAAACCTTCTCCACAACCCAGTAGTGTAAATGTCGTTCGGGTTTTTTTTTTTGTTTTTTTTTTGGGGGGTTTGGTTTTTTTTTTTTTGGTGAACCAGAGCACAGCAGCTCAGCAGTGGAGGCAAGCGCTCGCTGCAGAGCAGAGTCCTGGCACTGGAGGGTGTTGTGCAGGCAGCTGCCTGGCCTGCCGAGCTGCATTACACCAGGGTAGTGAGAACAACACACTGCAGGCTGCATTTGAGAGCCAGCCCCTCACTGTGCAAGGGGAGAGGTGACTCTCCATGCGGACACATGCGGTGTTGGGGTTACGCACCTGCAGTTCAGCATTTCCTGACTCTCCAGCCCCTCACTCTGCAGCCAGACCTGCCTGGGCATTCCTCCTCCACACCCAACTGCCAAAGATGCATTTTTACTTAAAGACTGAGAAAAAGGCAATACACACAAAAACTACGAAGTGGCACACAGAAACTCCACATGAAGCCCCTTCTCCTGCCACAAGACATCAAGAGGTGCTGCACACCAGGCAGGGTCAGCTACTTAATGGGGTCACCAGACCCCCACTGCTTCCACCTGCCTTCCTGCTAGCAGAGGGAAACGCAGAAGCAGCCAGTCATGGACAAGGCTTATTTTATAAGAAAACAGAATTCTGACACCAAAGCAGCACTTCTGCACTGACCAACATGCACCGGGGTTTTAGGAAGCTCCTGGCAGAGGGAGGTGAGCTTCATCCCACTCTGCACCTCTCACTCCACACTGGGGCACACTACAGCATCTGCAACAGAGCTCATTCTGCCCCAGGATGCCCATGAGGTCTTGTATCTCAGAGGAGCATCCGTCTGAAGCAGGTACAGCTACTATGTAAACCCTCTTTGGTACAGAAGGGCTATTTCCCCCAGAAAGTTGCTGTTCTGGGTGCTATAATCGCTGTCCCCATCTGAGTTGTCCCAGTCCTCACTCAGAGCACAAACTGTCTGCACATCCTGCGCCAAGAGGACTGTTGCCCATTGCCACACGGGCTTACATCCTTCCCATGACACCTTTCTCCATAAGAAGCCTGGTGTGGAGCATGCACCACCTGGGATCAGGCAAGCAGTGAATGGCAAAAGCAGGTTTAGCCACCACTGGCATCAGGGTCGGGATGTCGGGACGGCAACTTTTGGCTGCCACCACCCTGTCAACACCTGTGTCCCCTGCATGCAACTCAAATGCAGAGCTCTCAAACACCCTTGCCTTGGCTGGGGCACTCCATAGAAAGGGACTTTCCAAATTTTGCTGGAGCAGTCACGCTACTTGGAGGGGCTGGGAAAAGCCCTCCAACATGACAAGAAGCACAGGTGAGGTTGGATGCAGGAAACTGAAGGAGGACACAGGGGCTGCTCTGGCTTTACTCCCCTGAGAGCAAATGCAATCCCCTCCTAGGAAGGGTCTCCCAAGGAGCCACCAACCTGTGCTCACTCTGATGTGGGAGGGGAAAAGGCTGAGGAGGAATGAGTCCCAGAGGCAGATATGCCACCTCCCTCCAAGCTCAGGAGAGGTAAGGTTACCTCAGGAGCGACCATGGGGTGCTCCTAGCTGCCATCGTCTCCCCCTTATCTGCCTCCCGAGACAATTACCAGCAGATAATCCCCAGCAAGCAGTGTTCCTGCTTTTGCTCCCTGGCTCACAGCCACCTTGCCTCTGCATCCTGGAAGATCTCCTGCATAGCTGAAACTTGCCCGGGAAGCTTGTCCACAGCACGGCAGGGAGGTGAACCACAGCCGATTCCCACCTCCCTGGCATTCCCATGGCACTCAGGTGCCAGATATGTTCAGGACATATTTATCAAGACTGAAAAATATGCAACAGGTGACCTGGCACCTCTTGCCATGAGTGCCACAGCGGCACCGTGCCACGGGTCAGGAGAGGCAGGACGTTTGCTATTCCCACTCAGCAAACCAATAAAAACACTGCTCCACCCTCCTGCCACTCTTCCCTTCCCAGGGTGCGGGTGGCCCTGGAGCTGGGTCTGATCCTGCACCGCAGGGCGAGCTTGGCGCCAAGAGCAGGACATGGCCGCCTTCCACACCGAAGTGCACACAGGTCACAGACCATTAAGATCAGGCAGGGATCACCTGCCTGCATTGAGGATCCCCAGCACCAGCACACACTTGTGTGGTGCACCTGCAAATATACTCAGCAAGATGGAGTGTCTGCAGTTGATTTTTGAGCACCAGGAAACAGAGCAAGGAGAGAAGGTGCTGGTAGAGAGGGGAGCTGCATTAGAAAGCAACCCCTGAGCACGCATAAAGCCTTGTGTGTGTGCCCTGCTCTCTGCAGTACACAGACCCATCTGCCCAGGGCCATGCCAGCTCTGCTGGGCCATCAGCAGAGCCCAGGGATGCTTGGCCACAGGCTCCAGCCCAGCCACCTGCAAAAACTACCCCAGTTCCATCCTTCCCCTCCAGCCTGGCATTTTATCGCCCTGACACCACATACCTTCCAGCTGCAGGGTCAAAGTACAGATACCTCCCTGCACAGGGCATGTATGCTGCAGGCCCAGGTGAGTGGAGGGGAGCATAGCCATGGGGAAAGCCTGGAGGCTTCTAAAAGTCACCCTGTGGCCCTGTCACTTTCCTTTGAGCAGCTAACACAGAGAAATGTCATCACGCAAGTTTTTGTATTTTCAGATGAGGAATAGCAAGGCTTTGTTGCGTGGGGCATGAGGAGGAGGAACTGCCAAACCCAAGCGCTGGTGATAGCAGCTGGCAAAGGTCAGGGGAAGAAGTGGTCAAAGGGAAGGGACCTCTTAAAGAGTGCAGAGGCACCATCACAGGGAGCAGCCTCCTCCTCCTTGATGGAACACAGCAGTGGTCAGAGGCGCTGCGCTAGATGCAGGTGCTCAGAAGAAAGGCAGGACAGCAACTCCTCTTTCTATCCTTCCCTGGTTTTATCTTTGCTTCTTTCCACTCCTAGTGCCTGGCAGGACCCCACAGGAAGAGCACCTCATCCCCCAAGACCCACACAAGCAGCCTCTGCTCCCTCAGAGCCCCAGCAAGATCAGATGCAGAGCATGCGTGCACTCATCCAGCACCCCACGGCAAGCCCTACCTGCACTCACATACAAGAGACAGGTGCCATCCTCCATCTCTGCTAGCAGGGAGGAACTTCTCAAAGCCCCTTTCCACCAGCATCTCGTCCTTTGGGCATCCTATGATCCAGCTCCTCTGCTCTTTCCACAACCATGATGCACATAGAAAAAGCAAAACATTTGGGAGCACACATTCCCTCAAGGGGACCCAGCCTCACTTGCACCTGGGGCTCACACCAGGGAGACCTTTCTCCTTGGCTCCCAGGCCTTCAGAGCGCTGAGGTCAGCTCCCAAGACACAACAGCCTGTGCTTCACAGCAGCAACACTGCCGCCCAGGACAGCTGTGGCCCGGGTGCTGCAAACGGCAGGAGCCACTATGGACCCAGAAAGCCACCAACTATGAAGCATGGACATTTCAGCCTTGATCTAAAGGGGTTTCAAAACATTTTGTCCTGTTTGACATTTAGGAACCACTCTTGCTTGGCATCTTTGCCAAACGTGAAGCGGCAAACAGAGCCAGAAATACAAAAACATTAAGTGCTTCCTGGAAAGAGAGAGGGGGAAAAAAAAAAAAAAAGCCAAAACAAACTCACTCTGCACCCACAGCACACCCCAGAGCAGCACTAACAGCTCCGCACCGCAACGGCCTCTGTGGGGACAGGGACCCGCGGGGCCTGGCAATGCCACCGGGCGGCACAAGGCAAAGGGCAGGCGAGGACCAGGGCTGCTGCGGGAGAAAACCAGCAAGGCCCAGGACAGATGGCTTCACCGGGGGCCGCGAACCACCCTGTCCTGGCACGGTGCTGCTCGGGACAGGGTCACAACGCGGGGGCGGCCCCGGGAGCAACTCCTGGCCCCTCGCCCGCCGGCGGGATGCCCACCCCAGCACTCGCCCGGCCAGCCCACGGGTGACGCTTCAGCCCCGGGAGGGTTTCGGTCGGCAGCCGCCAGCCACCGGCCGCCCCACGCGGGACCAGCGGCCCCCGACGCCTTTGCGGAGGGAACTAAGGGCCGGCGCTAACGAAAGGCAGTGGCCGGGGCAGCGCGGTAGGCGGGATTTTCCGGGTCGGGAACGCGCCCCCGCCCTGCACCGAGGCGCCGGTTACAGCCCCGCCGGCCTGGTGGTCGCAGTGGGGCGGGGGGGATGGCGTCCCCGGAGCCCACCGCACTGGAGAGGGAACGGAGCCGCCCCCCAGGACGAGGAGCGGCCCAAACACCCGCGATCCCCTCCAGCAAGGCTCACGGGACACCACCGAGCGGGGCCTCGAGGCGAACGGATCCCCTCCCACTGAAGACCACCCCCCTCCCGGCGAGGCTTCCCGCCAGCCCCGGCCCGCCCGCGCCGCTGGGCCAGCCACAGGTGAGGCTGGCGGAGTCCCGCTCACCTGCAGGCCCGTGGAGGGCGGCGGCGGCGCCCCCGGCAGCAGCCCCGGAGCCGCCCG
>WHYT01016005.1:28872-58405 GCA_009806455.1 Tetrax tetrax
CTCAGCCTCCTCTTCTCCAGACTAAACGATCCCAGTTCCCTCAGCTGCTCTTCATGTCTTGTGCTCCAGACCCTTCACCAGCTTCATTGCCCTTCTCTGGACACGCTCCAGCGACCCAATGTCCTTCTTGTAGTGTGGGGCCCAAAACTGCACACGGTATTCAAGGTGTGGCCTCACCAGTGCCAAGTACAGGGGCACGATCACTTCCCTACTCCTGCTGGCCACACTGTTCCTGATACAAGCCAGGATGCTGTTGGCCTTCTTGGCCACCTGGGCACACTGCTGGCTCATGTTCAGACAGCTGTCAACCAGCACCCCCAGGTCCTTTTCTGCCAGGCAGCTTTCCAGCCGCTCTTCCCAAGCCTGTAGCGTTGCATGGGGTTGTTGTGACTGAAGCGCAGGACCCAGCACTTGGCCTTGTTGAGCCTCATACAATTGACCACGCATCGCCACAGCCCCTTGCCTTCAAATGCAGAGGTATGGCAGAGTGGTAACTCCAGCTACACGTTTCTGATGGGGCAGAGACTGAATCTACATTGTGACCTCCAGAAAACACCCACTTTATCCTTACGGCCTTTGGATGCATTTGAGCTCTGAGCTAAGCTGAGCTCAGGACCCAGCTGGAGCGTAGCGTGGGGCTGGGATGCACCAGGACCAGGAAGAGACCAGGAAAACATCACAGAAATGCCATTGGGGTCAAAAGAGGTTCAACTCCAAGTCCTCAGGACATCACCAGTGCTTGGCTCTGGGGTAGTTGTGAGGGGGCAGGGAGGGCTGCAGCCATCAGTCCCTCTGCAGCAAAGCTATGTCTAGTACTTGCCCAGGGGAAGAAATAGGTCAGAATAGGCCTGCAAACCCTGCCTCCAACAAGCTGATGAACTTGCTGCTGCCCAAGCAGTGCCCAGGAACCACTACCCCAACTCAGCCAGGGGGGAAGCATCCCCAGCACCTGTGAGGACCAGACTGTTTGGTGGAAGGCAGGACACTACAGGAACCAAGGAGAGGAAATGAAGCTCCAGACAGGTACATCTCAGGTCTCAGTCATGACACGCACTCTCCACTTCCACCCTCATTCTGGGAGGCAGGAGACGGATCTGCATGTAGATCCCATGCTTGACGTTGCAGCACTAACACTGCGACCTTGGCACAGAGCAACTGCAGGGATACTGTGGGGCTGTGCTGGGCCTGGGTTGCAGTGGCGGAACTCATTGGAAAACAGATGCTCCAGTCGCGGCCCTGGGTGCTGCAGGACACGAGGGTCACTGGAGCCATGTCCACACCTGCAGCAGCACTTGTGTCCACGGGAAGGGAAGAGGCTTGATACTGGATCCAGGCCGGGACGTCTGCTTCTGCTGGGAGACAGCTGCTTTTTCAGGGGAGTCACTGCCTTTCCCCACACCAGTAAGATACATTGGGACCCCACTGGTCCCAGTGCACAATCTTGGTGATGCATGAGCCAACAGACTGGCAGCAAGAAAGACGTCCTGGGGGAGTCGGTGATGCACATGACCTTTCCAGCACTGCACAGGAATGAATGAGGGAGGTACTGAGCCCAACACAGGCTGCGAATCTGGGGGGAGCAGGGGGCTGTGGCTGGGGACAGTGGCTGAGCGGGTGCCACCCGGTCTGCAGCTGGGCCCTCTGCAAGCCAGCACCATCCTCTAGTGGCCACCGGCACATCCTGCACCAGAGCCACTGCCAGGCCACGGCTTGGCCACCAAGCCATCACAACCAGGCCATGTCCAACCCAGGCTGGGCTGCTCTTGCTGCTCTCTGGCCTGCAAATATAGACGTTGGTGCATGTAGGGAGGGACACCCTGGTGGGACCAGGGTCCCTGGCGAAGAACAGATGGTGCAATATCCGAGTGCTGGAACTCAGTCCCTTCTGTGGTGCAATGCAGTGGCAGAAAGCACTGCTCCTGCATGCAGCATCATCCCCATGTGCCCTGACAGCACAGGAGTTGCTACATCCAGTGAGGATGCAGTGCTAAGAACAGGCTGTAGAACCGGCATTGCTGGTGCCAAGACCAGGTGGGAGAGACGAGGTGCGGGCAGAGGCCGTGTTGTACGGGTCATGGCACACAGAGGCACCTGGCTGTGGCCGAGTACCAAGAAGCAAGAAAGCCCTGTGACGAAGGTGAGTGCAGCCACTCTCCAGAAGGACAGCGGACCTGATGCTGGATGGCAAATCAGGGTCTTCCACTCCCACATTCGCCAGTGCCCTGCAGAACGGGACAATCCCGCCAATGCCACGGCATCTTCCACTGCAAACGCAACCCTGAAACCAGTCTGCAACCTTGCTCCTAACAGCAGAGCCAGCCCTAAGCCTAACTCGAATGTCAGTCTTGAGAATACAGTCTGAGCCCTACAGTCCTGGCCCCAGGGGACCAAACCCAGAGCCTGCTCAGCACTGACCCTGCGGCTGTTGCAAGCACAGGGAAAGCTGTGAGCCTGGACAAGCGGAGCAGGACCAGCTAGGTCTCTCCCATCCTCAGCATGAGGCTTTGGAGAAGTTTTACACTGTGTTTAGGCTCAGAGCAATGTCTCCTTTGTGCTCCTCTTTATTTCCTGGGTTCATGAATCAAACCTGCTCATGCAGTGTAAATGATGCTAGTGGGGAAAAGGGGGCCGTGCCAGGGCTGTCCAGGAGGCTGTCAAGCTGGCAACCGGTGAAACGGCAGCTGGGTGCAGGTGGTTTGGGATGCCAGGCTTAGGGAGCACGGGAGGAGGAGCCTCTGGGATGGAGCTGTGCCCCCCTGGCCCTGCACCCCCAGCACAGCTCTGCTCAGGGACGACTGCCCCGCAGCCCAGGAGCCTGTGGTGCTGCTGGCACTGATAGTACTGTAAAGGCAGGGAACCCCTTGTATTCCAGGTATTGTAAAACAAGTAAGACAATGAAGCTGAAACCCAGACATGTAAGGCTTGGGAAGAAGCAGGAGGGGGAATAGGGAAGGGGAGGATGTAGTGAACCAGGAAGCGACACAGCAGGGCTAGTCTCAGTGGGGGTGAGCAGAGAGCTCGCTGCAGGGGCCCCAAGCTTTGCACCATGCACCCACTTTCGGCCAAGGCTCTGCACCAGCAGTAGGGATAAGGTCAAGCAGCCAGGCAGGGAAAGAGAGGGAAGGAGAAGGAGCAGAGATTAAGGATGCTCATGCCTGGTACTCACCTGGTGAAGTCATCATCACCAATCATGTGCCGAGGGATGGGCGAGTACCGAGATGGAGTCACCTGGGGAGGGACGGGGTAGGCAGGCTTGCTCTCAACACTGCCCAGGTAGCCCAGACTGGGGTTATGGCTTATGTGGTTGTCAGCCAAGGCTGAGAAGGCTGCAGGGGAGGAGAAGGGCATCAGGAGCAGAAATCCATCCACAACGTGTACGTGGAGACCAGCCTGGCATCACCCGCCGCCCCAGCACAGTGTCCCCCCCTGCCCTGCGGTGCCTGGGCTGCTGTGCCAGCAGCGTACGTACTGCTGGCGTAGTCGGGGGGCGCGTACATGTCGTTGAGGTGGATGTTGCCAGGCTTGGCCACTTTCAGGTACACCATGTCAGAGGTGTTCTTCAGGGCAGCCACTGCCTCCTCATGTCGCACGTCCTGCAGGTTCGTGTTGTTCACCTGCCGGAGGGAAGGGGCTGCGTGATATGGCTGCAGGCAGGAGGGCAGGGGCCAGTGCAGCCCTGTGGGAGTGGAGCGGTTTCCCACAAGGTAGGTGCTGCAGTAGCTCCGGAGACAACGTCTCATCTCCATGGGTTTGTCCCTTCCGCCTGCAGCCAGTGCTGCGCCTGCCCCTCACACATCACCATCCCAGCGGGGACCCCATGGAAGGGGTGTGAGGCTGCCAGTGGGAGGGGTGCTGGGGTTCAGAATCGGCACCGTGGCACTGCAGGGACTGTCCAGCTTTGCCTCGTGGCCAGCTGAGGGCATGGGCCTTACCGCAAGCAGCCGGTCCCCGATCTGCAGGCGCCCGTCCTTCTGGGCAGCACCTCCCTCGATGATCTTGGTGATGTAGATGCTATTGTCCCCGGGGATGTGCTGGTTCCCGATGCCCCCTGCAATGCTGAACCCCAGGCCTGAGGGGGAGTGAGAGGGCAGGTGAGGGGTGAGTGACAGATGGATGGATGGAGCCCCAGGCCGGCACCATGGCCCCTCTGCCTCACCAGGCTTCCCAGCCTGCCCAAAACTCGGCAGGCAATGGGCCACTCCACTGCTGTGTGGGGACAGCCCAGCCACCGGCACTGCACTGTGGGGCTGTCCCACACCCCATCCCCCATAGCATCCCAAGCTGCTGGGCCACCCTGTGGCATCCTGCGCCGAGGCAGTGCCACCTCACACCCCACACCCTCTGTGATGCTGCCTTGTACCCTGTGGCACCCCACAACAAGGGGTCACCCCACACTGTCCCATGGGGCAGCAAGGCACCCTGGTCCTGCAAGCAGAGTGAGGGGCTCACCTTTGGGGCCCTTCATCAGGTTGACCTCCATGATGGACTCTGGTGGGGGCTGCCGGCGGCGCACCACGAGCCGCACCACAGGGCCTGCTTCCTTCAGGGCCTCCACAGCTTTGCTGTGCACCACCTCGGAGACATCCACGTCGTTCACCCGCAGCACACAGTCATTCACCCTGCAGGCACAGGGCGGCCCTCAGCATCCCTGGGAAACTGGTAGCCTGTGCCACCCTCCTCTGGCCACGCAGACCCTTGTGCGAAGCAGAGCTGCACAAGCTGGCCAGATCCTGCCCTGCAGAAGTGAGTGGGGTCCCGCCTGAAGCAGGAGGCAGGGGGCTGGTCCCCACGATGCAACCCTGGGGGAGATGGGAGATGAGGGGAAAAGCTGGATCCTGCCCCAGGCTGCAGGGGGAAGGATGGGAGCTGGAGCCTGGCGCAGGGAGGGGAGGAGGAGTGGCTGCAGACAGGAAGCTGGTGGCAGGGGACCGTGGACATCCCCGCACTGAGGGAATGTGGCTCTGGGGAAAGGACTGAGGGGGCTGGGGATCATGGCAAAGGAGGTGGGCAGGAGCTGCCTAGAGGGTTCCTGGGGAGATCCTGGGTGACACCCTGACGGGGCTACTCCCCTGGCCCCTACTCACCCCAGACGGCCGTCCATGGCTGCCGCTCCTCCTGGGATGATTTTGGTGATGAAGATACCCGGGTCATCTGGAATGTGGGGGTTGTCGATTCCTCCTGCTATGCTGAAGCCAAGGCCAGAGTTACCCTGCGGAAAATGAGACACCCTGTCTTTCCCCCGTGGGCAACTGCTTGCTGCTGGCCTTCTTGAAGTGGTTCCCCGCCAGCCACGGCTGCCTGGGGCATGGGAGCCCTTACAGCATCTGTCACGCCCCAGGGTGCCCGGCTCAGGGCGCAGAGGGATGCTCGGCTGGAGGGGAGGCTGGTGCTCATCAGCTGAGGTGCTCGGTGCAGCAGCACAGAGCACTGAACAGTTGGTGTGGGAGAGTGGGAGCTGTTGAGGACCTCCCTCGCCGCTGCGTCTCCACTGAGACTCTGAGGCAGGCGGTGAGCTGCAGGAAGAGGGGGTGGTCCTTGTCAGAAAAAAAACTTCCTCTTGCTGGCTGCTCCCCAGGAGGAGACACCGATGCTGCAGGCCCCACAGAGCAGAGGAGCTTGTGCTAGTCAGCAGAATCCCACCCCTGCCTCCCTGCACCCTCGGATGGGAGGGTGCCAATCCGGGGACCAGCAGTGCTGACAACATTTGCAGGATTGGGTGGAGTCTGGCTGGGTCAGGACAGAGCAGACTCTCCAGTTCTGCCTCCTCTTCCTCCCAGACATGCTTGGAGCATCTCTTGAGCTTCATCCTGTTGAAGCCTGGCCGGGGGAAGGCAGTGGCTGTGCCATGTCTCCAGCCCCAACCCGGCAGCATCCCAGGACGAGTGGCCGTGGCCCTGCACCACCTCTCCTACTTGCAGGATCTCCATTAGCGACAGACTCAGAGGCGCTGCTTCAAGCTCCATGCTTGATGCAAGTGGACCATTTCTGCTTTTTCTGCTCTGCCTTGAAAATCAGATGGCTCCTTGCCTTGTTTTCTCATGCGGAAGAGCTGACACTTAGTCATATCCTATCATGCCTGCCTCTCTCGTGCACAAACAGGCTTGGGCCGTGCACTCCCTCAGCTGCCCATGGCACCAGTGTTCAGTGTTAGGCGATGCTGAGCCCTGCTCTTCTGAGGGACCTGTGGCCAAGATGGAGCTCAGAGTCCCCGGGATCATCTAGTACCAGCAGCCGGCTAGGGCTCAAGCTTCTCCCCAGCAATTCGGGCTCAGCATCAGCTTTTGTGGCAATGCAGAGGTCTCTGCTCTGACTTTACGCCACTCATGACACAGCACGTCGCATCTCTGGGAGCCACCAATGCCTCTCACTACACAGTGCTCCTGGATGCTCTCCTGCTGGCTGGGATTTGGCTGGCATGTGACAAGGAGGCATTCAATAGTGAAAGGTCTGAGGTCACTCTCCTTCCTCTAAACTGGATTCTGGTTACCCCATGCCCAGCTCAGGAAAGCTGCTTACTGTCACTAGAGACACAGCGTGGCCCGAGCAAGGCAGGTAAGACTGTGCAAAATGGTCTCCAGCCATTTGTTGTGGAATGGTGTGCTCAAATGCCAGCTACAAAACCTGAAAATTACCTGAGAAGTGTTTATTTTTATTTGGATAAACCTTGAGATGGAGTTCAAGGGATTTCTTAGCTGGCATCAGGGTTGACATAGACATGGGGGCATCTCCTGCTGGGTGATGGGTAAACCCAAAGCCACGTCCCTCTGCAGACAGTGTTTCCTCAATTCTTGCCCCCAAAACACTACTGCATTTGCCCTTGTCTCCACAACAAGGACAAGGATCAATAACAGTGACAGACCAGCAATTCTGAGGTACACTGAGATTATGTCTGGGAGACGAACATCCCAGCAAGGGGACAGCCTCACCCCACAGGCACCAGGGTGCTTCTGCACTGAGATGGGGCTGCTGGATCCCACTGGGGACCAGGTGAAGGGGAAGGACTTGGCTATGGTCCACGCTGCCCTTGGCTGCTAAGCACTGAAATTCCCTCATGATTTCTTGCTGCTGGAAAAGGAATCGCTGCCTGGGCCTTTGAAATGGGGGCAGCAATGAGTGCTGCTTCTCTGTGCGACCCTGCCAGCTCCTGCTCTGCTCCTGCTGTGGGCTGAGGACAGAGGATGCTCTGAAGAATCCCTGAAAAATGAGGCTTTGGCCTCTAAATTGGGCCCAAAGCGAGAAGTGCTCATCCCAAAAAGGAAGCGTCCCCTGGGCTGGTTTCATCAGGCTCACTGGGGAAGCGGTGGGTGAGGCGGCAGCCCTGGATAACCTTCCATCCACCCACCTCTGTGATGCAGAGCCAAGGGGAGGAGGGAGATGACTAAAGGTAGAGAGGAACAGAATAATGAGCAATGTATCTTCCTCTGCAATGCTGGCCATGCGGCGAGGCTGAGCCACCCAATGCGGCAGCAAGGAGAAGGCACGGTGTGCTGTGGAGCACTGCGGGCAGCCACTGGCCCTGGCCATCCTCACTTGGCAGGACTGTGCCCACCTCTCGGAGAAAACCTTGAGCCAGCTTTTCCCGCTCCCTCTCCATCCCTGCTGCTCCCTGGGTGCCAGGGGAAGCCCTCCCTGCCCTCCACGGTGCTGGCTCACCCCTCGATAAGCCCCATCTGTGGGGGGAGCTAATTTTTGCCACGGCCGGTGTGGTGCACACCATCAGCTCTGTGTTGCCAACAGACAACAAAAGGCTCGAGCAGAAACTCCCCTCGTTGAGGTTTACTAGAAAACCCGTTCTTGCTGCTTGGCATCCCTGGGCTGCGTACCTCGGCGCAATGGGGAGTCTGGTGGCAGGGAGGCATTGGTCCCCTGTGCCCAGCTGTGGGGTGCACCTGCATGAGCAGAGCTCCCTGCAGCTCCATTTTCTGGCAAAGGCAGTAATAAAGTGCCTCCCACCCCGGCTCCACACTGGTGGGTTTGTGGGGGCAAGGGTGTGAACAAGAGAGGTGAGGGAGATGCCTTTCTCCCTCCCTTCTGAAGAGGTCTGCAGGGGCGCGGAGCAGCAAGCCCACCTCTCCCCGCACTGTGGGGGCCGTGCAGAGAAGGCAAGCGTGACACCCTCAAAAGCCTCTGGAGAGAGCGGCGGGGAGCAGAGACTCCATCAGCTGGCGTGGGGATGTGGGGGCTGCCAGCTGCACCAGTGGGAGGGCGAGTGGGAAGAGGCAGCAAAGGCTGCTGGCGAGTGACTAAAGAGCACTTACCCTTTCCAAGACGATCTCCTCATATTTGAACATCCCATCGCTCCCGTTCACCTGGGGAGAGGGAGACAGCACATTACAGCTCAGTGCCAGTCCTGGGGGAATTTGGTTTTCCCCTCTGACAGCTGAATATCAAGAATCCAACCTAAAAGCTGCGCCATCACTGCTGAAAAAAAACTTAAATGCAATTGCTCGAGCCTGCCCCGGAATTAAACTGTGTGCTGCTTTTCTTTCTGGGCATGAGCCAAAGCCCACTGACTTCAGTGCACTTCATTGCAAAGCCTTTATTCTCCCGGCTCGTTTATCCAGCTATGAAAAGGAACACAACCGAAGGCACAAAAAGAAATAATGCCTTTGTTACGCAGCATGTAATTAACCTCAGGAATTCACTGCCTCAGGAAGGAAAGAAAGGGGGTTGGTCCATTTCAAGCAAAAAAAAATAATATCTGTACATAATAACATAATAAACACATTTAGCAGCTTATATTTTTTAAATCTTTTAGTAGCATGACTGTGTTAACACAGAATTAAAAAAAAAAATTATTCTACTGAATTAGTCGGGTGCAAAAGAAATGAGGTGCGAGTGTGGGGCACAGTAAGAGAGGAAAACATTGTGATGCCCTTATAGAAAAAATTGGTGTAGCCTGTCTCAATGTTGTACACCATACTGATCCCCAAGCTTAAAAATCTCCCATATCCAGAGTGTCAAAGAAGGGCTCTGGGATATCTAGTGGCTTGAACCAAAAGGGATGACACTGTAGGCTCTAAAATAAGAAATGGTAAATATACAGATCAAAAACTTATTTTCCCCATAAGCAACAACGCATAGGAAAAGAAGGTGGCAGTTTTACTCCAGGTCATCAGGATCAGGCCATAAACTGCTGCTGAGATCTAAAATTCAGCAAGATTTGCAAAGCAATTTGCTATTGGAATGTCCAGAGGTATTACACTCAACAGCAACAGTTTTGGAGGGGACTAGGCTCAGCCTCCCAATCTGAGACACTCTGGGAAACAAGGGACAGGACACAGGCAAATCCGCATGGTATGGCGGAGTCAGCGGGACCTGGGGCTCAGCAGGCAAACACCTCTCCCATCACGCAGCCCTGCCTCTGCCTGCAGCCCCTGGGCAACGTGTAGGGCTCTTCATGTGGATTTTAAATCCAACATTAATTGACAGCTTGTAGCTCATATGGAGCCATTTTCTGTATGCACTCTATATCCCAAACCACAGCTGCTGTGGCTTTGTTTGGACACAGGTCCCCTTACCGGGTGCCGGCGCACTGCTTGCCCAGCTCCCGGCTATTGGCCCCTGCAGAGGCCGAGCCTAGCCATCCTCCAAAACCCCGCAGTGCTGAGTCCTTAGACGGAGGGAACAGCAAACATCCCTTGTGCTAAAACCATCATCTGACACCATGGAAGGAAACTCAGCGAGGTGGCTATGACGCCCACTTTATAGGAAAAGGATACAGGAGTTTTTCCAGGTAGGAATAATCAGGTGCCCAGTGGAAGAGCAGTTCTGCATGCCAGGATCTGAGATGGGGGTTTGCCACCGGTGACACACGCACCCCCTTATCTCCTGCCTGATTCAGCCCTGGTGAGGCCAAAGCAATCCCACACCCTGTTGTGGGTACTGTGCTTCAAGAAGGATGAGGTTGGGGATAGTTTGGAGTGGAGAGATGGGATGGGGGTTCCAGGGCACACGGGCGGAGAGCGCTATCCCTCCTTGGGTGTGCTCCGTGCCTGGTGCCATGGGAAGATTTTAGGGCACAGTTCAGGGTTGGGACATCCAGATGCTCCAACAATAGGATGCTCTGATCCTCCCAGCACATTGGGAAAGGCTTTGGTCAGCTCTTGAACAGGACCCCTCTGCAGAATAGCACTGAGAGCGGTGGGATTAACCCACAGCAGGATCTCCAACAGCCTCGGAGGGATAGGGAGTGTGGCCAGTGCCATCTCCTGCCACAACATCCCCCTGGGCCATGCTCCTGCTGGCAGGGGGGCGTCGCTTCTCTTGCCACAGGCTTCCCCTCTGCCATGGGTTGCCTTTCCCTCCTTGCATCCTATCATACTGACTAATCCTGAGCAGAGCCGGCTCACTGGCCCGCGCCACCCTCACAGCCTCCCTCGCCGCAGCCTCCAGGCTCATCTCATCTCCACAGTTGGTAGCCCGGTGCGTGGGGTGTGGTGTCGCCTCTCCTCAGCTTTCCAGCAACTCAGATTCCTGGCAGCCTTCGCTACTACACACATTGTCCTCTCTGCTTTGGCATTCAACACAGTTGCTACCCAGCCAGCCATATGCACACCCACGGCCGCAAAGGAACAGCACATACATACCTACAGGATGGGGATGTGCAGAAAACTTTGACAATCTGTGAGCTGCGGAGACAGCCAGCAGCGTGCGAGCCCAACAAATGAGCGGCCACCGCCGGCAAGCACCCGAGGCAGAGACACCCTTGCAGGCAACCCCGTCAGGCACCCTGCTGTCAGATAGGTGAGTTTGGGATATCCTTGCTTCCCAAATCTTTGGGCTGCCAATGCTGAGCAGGATTTTGCATCACTCCCTAAAAGCAAGTGGTGTTGGCGCTTGCCTGGCATGGCACGTGCTGGGAGTGGCTTGCTCCAGTCAGGCACATCAGGGTCAGCCAGGCCTGACCATGAAGTTTTAGCTCTGATTATGTTTCCAAAATCCATGCAGCAGAACACCAGTTAATTGCATAAGGAAGCCAAATGGAGAACTTAATATATACCATGTAACCAAGGGAACGAGCCAACAAAGCAAACGTTCCAGTGTCGGAGAATTGAATACCAGTCACTCACTGAGGGCACCCACCAGAGCCAACGTGACCTGGCTGTGCTGTTTCCCCTGGCAGGCTGTTTCCTCTCTCCTTCACCTGTGCCCTGCGCTCCTCCCCAGCTCCCGTTTAGGGCCACCTCAGTGTTACGGGCTCAGCTGGGAGATGCCCAGCTCCATCACCCCTGGGCAGGGAGAGCACATCCCACCCTACTCCTGTCTCCCCGCGTAACACCTGCAGAGCTGATGGAGGTGTTTGGAGCTAATTAGCTACTCCCAGCATGTCCTGATCCTAAACATCATCTGATTTCTCACGGAAAAGAGCAAGGGTATTTTTTTTTTCCAAGCCCTCCCAATGCCACAAGCCCACCTGAGGCTCAGGGAGAGGCCCCCTTTGCTGGCCTTTGCTTCTCTTTTGTTTTGAGCAGCAGGAAAACAGTTAGCCATGATGACATTTAAATCATCAACAGAAGGCTGCAGAGTTAACACTCATTTGATAAACAGAAGAGCACACACCTTCCAGAGCTACTGCAAGCTGTCTGCAGGCTCCACTGGCCAACACTGCACCAGTGCACGTGGAATGTGCTTTGCAATTTGCTAGAGAGACAGGATTTGAGTTGTTTGGGTGTTTTTTAAGTAAAAAAGGAGGTCAAATTTAGAAGACTAAGATGGGGATCCTCAAATACGATGCAAATAGCCCACCAGGCTACAAGAGAAAATAGCCTGCAGGAAGGATAATGCTGCCTGCAGCCGTGTCTGGAGCAGGATCTAGCCTGTATCTGGTGGTTAGGATGTGATGGGAACAGGTACTGGGACCTGGTGGTGAAGCAGTCATGTATCGACATAATGAAAAGAGGAGGCTGGAGGGTCAGCCCTCAGTGGTGCCAGCTGGACCTGGGGGTGGAAGGTGGCTGGCGATGCCCCACGCCTGCCTCAGTGAGGTGAAAGGAGAGCAGCCCTGCGCTAGGGTAGTGGGTGCGACGGGCACCTTCCCGCTGGCACGGGCTCCAGCAGCGCTGGCGAGGGAGAGCTCTCCCTGCCCACACGTGGCAGGAGGCCCAGGGAAAATAGGTCAAGAGCTCCCTCCCTTCACCTCCCCGCGTCCACACGTCCTGCTGCAGAACCGAGACCTACTGACTCGCTTCCAGCTCACTCCTGGCCTAAACAGCGTTGGCCTTGTGCACAAAGTAAATAAACACCGTATTTCTGGTCAGCCTTTTGCCAGAGGGCTGTGGGGATAAGCCTGCTGAGCTCGGGCAGAGGGAAGGGGTCTGAAGCCTGACAGCCTCAGCACACAGCTCGGAGGGCTCCACAGCCACGTTGTCTGCAGGAACTGGCAGCAGGACATGCCACCATTAGTGTTTGGGACCAAAGCGTGAGGGTGGAAGTTTAGTTTTGATTTCTACTGTTTTTTTTCAGGCTTACAAGCAAGTTTTGCTGTTTTCAAAGGTGCTGGACCATGGTGGCCATCTCTGCTGCCGTGCACCCTGCAGCGACCATGGCTGGGGACCCTGGCAGCAGAGTCAGTGCTGCACAAGAGGGTTGTCTCTACACTCACTGGTAGCAGAGTCCAGGGCTCCTATGGCACTCTCTGGCTGGGATCAGGCCTGGGAAGCACTTGGCTTCCTCAGACCTGGCTTTTAGAGACTGAGGAGGTGGTGGCACCTCACTGCTGGGCAGTGGGGCAGCAAAGGAGGGCTCCAAGGACTCAAGCTATGAAACGTTCAACTCCTCAAGGGCTTTGGAGTGATCTTCCCTGCCCACTTTGGGACTGCCTGGCAGCAGTTGCCATGCACCCCAGGGAGCAAGAAGTTGTTTCAGCTTCAGAAAGGCAGCTCTGAAACCCCATCTACCAGGGGAACTGTGCTTCTGATGCTCCATCTCCTCGCTATGTACCTGCTGGGCAAAATGCATCAAGGGGTGAAACTCTGAGCAATGACCTGGAGCTGGTATGAGTGACCCCCCTGGCATACATCCTTACCCACAAAGGGATGCTTTTAATACAGCAGGAATTTTATTTGGGTTTTTACACTCCGGGGGTGCTGAGCAAACCACAAGCCACGGGCAGCAGAGCTGCGCCCTGGCCTCAGTGGTGAGTGGGACCCGGTGCTGCAGCTCGTACCTTACGGTGCTGCTGGTGCCACATGCTCTTGGGGATGGAGGTGGGTGGACAGAGAGACTGAAATGTGGAGCAGACTTCTTGATAAACAGCCGGGGCCAAATTCAGCCCAGCAGCTAGTCCAATGCAATCAATGGAGCTAGAACAGGAAGGAACTAGACTACATCCATCTGCTTATCATTAAGGGAAGCATTGAATAGTTAAGTAATTAAAGACAGGAAGATGTTACTTTAACCCTTCCAAATACATACTGTACCAACAGGCTTCAGCTTTTGGGTTTGTAAAAAAAATATGCTTCCAGATTTGCCATTTTGCTGTGCTCTTCTGCAGCAAGCCCCCGGGGTGGCTCCTTTGCTGACCTGGGAAACTGCCAAATGGGAGGTTTTGGGATGCTTTTTCCCTGGAGCCTGAGGAGCCCGGCATCCCGGAAAAGGAAAGGATGGAGCAGGGCTCATTTCTGTGCTGGTATGACATAAAGCAAAAAGCAAGAAGGCTTCTAGGCTGGAGGTTCAGAGGAATCAAAGGGAGATGTCTCCCTCGCCTAGGGCATGGGCTCCTCCAGGCACCCCACAGGCAGCACACGCCTGGGCACAGGGCTGGTGGTCCCCGCTCTGCCCAGCAGATGAGAGCCACTTCTCTTTGACTGCTGCAGGGCAGTTCCCCCCGTGGCATGTGCTGCTGGGGTTAGATGGATGGGGTAGGTGACTGCCATTCCCAGGGTGATGCTGGTGTCTGCCAGGGGAGCAGAGCAGCCCCTGAAACCCAGCCAAACCCACCCCAGTGGCTGCAGGAAGGGAGGTCCCATCCAGCACAGCAAGAAGGAGCTGCCAAGGTGCAGGGAAAAGGGGTGGATGGGGATATGGAGCTAACAGGGTGGAGGGAGAGGGGTGGGAGGGATATGGAGTTAATCAGATGGAGTTGGGGGAGGCAGCCAAGAGGGCAAGAAAGTGGAGTGCACTGCAGTGGGAGGAGGGGGACGCTGGCCCGATGGGTGGGCTCTCTGCTGCTGGCTTCTGCACGGCTTGGGAGCCTGCCTGGGGTGACAGAGCCTGTCCTTGGCCCTCGGCTCACCTCATGCTGCCTTTGGGTAGGCAGGGAAGAGGGACAGGCACAGCTGGAGCCTAGTGAAGGATGTAGCACTGGTGGCCGCCACGGAGAGCAGACAGTGTTCCTCCAAGGAAGGGAGGGTACAAAACAGACGTCAAAGCAGACTTTCCATCCAGGAACACCTCCCTGCCCTGCTCACAGCACACTCCTCACTTGCCCCAGTCCAACCTTGTGGTGTGCCCTTCCCTTCCAGGAGACATTGCCCTTTTTACAGTTCCCTGTAGAATGGCAGCAGCCAGGTGAGGGCAGAGAGCAGACTGTAACACGGCACTGCCCTGCAGCCGGGGTGCCCAGCATGCTGCAAGAAGCCTCTAATTCCACAAACACCCTACCATGCCATGCACCTGGGGAAGGAAACCTTCAGGGACAGCAGCTCTTCTGGCACATTCATACAAGGCTGCAGGACCCAGGACCACCACGCTGAGAAAGATATAATTGCCATCCTCCCCAATGCCAGCACCCAGTTCAGCACCCAGGTCATACTTAAACCATGCAGTCAGGGTTTCACAGGTCTCTGCTGGGCTTCCCTTCCTTTTCATAACCCTGCGCAACAAGCCCAGCACAGCTCTGAAGCATGCTGACCCTACCACAGGCTGTGGGCTGAGATCTGCAGCTCTTTACATGGAAGGTTCAGCCACCAAAAGTTACCTGCAGCCCTCCACTGCAACTCCAAAGACAAACCAATCCCAGCTCTGAGTCCTGGTGCCGCTTCATTAATGTGGAAGGCAGCTGAAATTTGCTACATCAGAAGAAAACCAGGTGCAAAGCACCCACCCCTGGCAAGCTGTCAACTGAGCTCCCTTTGGGGAGAAAAAAGGGAGCACCCCACGAGCATGGAGCCAGTGCTGCAGAAATCCACACTGGCCACCCTCCTGCCTCCATCCTTCCTGGCAGAAATGATTTGCAAATATTCTGGGAAGGGACGCAGCAGCGCGCAAACCCTCTCTGCAACAAACCGAGGAGGATTATCTTTATACTACACCAAGAGTGCCAAACGCACTGTGGCTGCAAACACTCACAGTCACCAAGCACTGTTCAGCTGCTGGCAGGCTTCACTGGCAGAGAAGCAGCATCTGATGGCTCCTGTTGCCCTGAGAACCAATGGGTGTGATGCCAGCAAAAGCGCCCGGAGAGCTCTGGCTCCCTCCTGAGGGTCCAGGGCTGCAGAAGGGGGCTGAGGCAGTGCAAGAAGGTAAGGGATGCTCCAGCAGAGCCTTGCAGCCACCCTCCATAGGAGGCTTGAGGAAACAGCTGTGTGGATAACCCTGAACACAGCCAGCCCAGCTCCTTCTGGTCCTCTGATGCCTGCTTACCCCACAGTGTGCCCCTCTGAGTGCCCCCTGCCTTGTACGCTCCCTGTGCTGGAGTCTCCAGCATCGCTTGCTGCTAGCCTTGGCTCTCCTCAACATCATCCAGCCCCAGTGAGGTTTAGGGGCAGGATGCGCTGTGGGGACATGGTGCAGGTACCAGGCTCCTTTGCCACCTCACCAGGGCCTCCTTGGGCTGGAGGAGCCTTTCCTGTACCGCTGAGCAGGGAATATGCACTGCTTGTTCAAAGGAAGTGAAACAAAACCAGGAGACTTACAGAGAGCCCTTGTTCCAGCGAGTCTGTGTTCACGATAATGGGAGCAGGGTTGGCCTGTGAGGAGACAAAAGTGGGATATCACCGAGCTGAGCAACGAACCCAGCCCTTTGCAGTGCACTGCCTCTCCCCTGGCCATGCCACCAGAGACCCTCCAGGCCAGGAGAAGAGAGCAGTTCACAAAGGGCTCTGCTCATGTCCCTCCTCCAGGTACCCAACAGCCCTGGGACAGAAGCAGGGGAACAGCATGGCTCTGGCACTGGATCCCTCAGGCCTGGTGTGTCCTGAACATCGGCTGTGGGAGGGAGACAGGGAAGACTGGAAACTCTTCTAGCTTTGGGCCAGAACCCCACCAGCACCAGAATTTACTTGAAATCCACATTACTGAGGGATTAAGAAATAGGAGAAGCGGGAAAGGAAGTCCTTCCGACGGAGGCATGTAGTGCCAGCAGACCAGCCCTAAGGCCTTCACGCACCTTCCAGCAGCTGCTGCTGTCCCTCCTAAGCACGGGACCACCACGCCCTGGGAGAGCTGGCAGCACCTGGTCCCTCATCCTCATTACCCCTGGGGAGCCTCGCCTCGCCTCGTCCCCCACAGCACCACTCGCATCCCCCCGCTCCTGCAGGGCTCCCGGCAGAAGGAGGCCGGGACGAGGCCCCACGGGGGGGGGGCTCTGCCGGGACAAGCGCGCGGGGAAGGGAGGGGGCGGCCGGGGTCCCGCCGCGCCGGAGCTGTCCAGCGCCGCAACCTCCTGAAGGCGCAGAGCCCCGCGGAGCCCGCAGCGCAGCCCTTGCTCCCCGGAGCAATTCAAGCCAGCGCGGCTGCTGGGCCAAGGGAGCTGGGGAAGGCCTTTGGTTCTGAGCGGGAGCGTGAGGGAGAAGCGGCAAAAAGTGAGAAATTTAAGATTTATTACAAGGCAGACATTCCTTGCCAGCACGCAACAGCAACTGATGCAAAATCTGGAAGGTCAGAGATAAGTCAGGATTCACCTCATCATTTCAAGCCTCGTGTGGAGAACAACTGCAAGAGCAAGATGGGAAAATGCTAAGAGAGATGAACTACAATACCTAAAGGGGGCTCATAAGAAAGACAGGGACAAAGTTTTTACCAGAGCTTGTTGTGATAGGACAAGGCCTAATGGTTTTAAACTAGAAGGAGGTAGATATAGACTGGATATAAGCAAGGTGAGTTTTTTTACAACGAGAGTGGTAGAACACTGCCACAGGTTGCCCAGAGAGGTGGTGAATACCCCATCCCTGGAAACATTCAAGGCCAGGTTGGATGGAGATCTGAGCAACCTGATCTGGTTGAAGATGTCTCTGCTCCTTGCGGGGGGGAGGAAAGGGGGTGTTGGTTGGACTAGATGACCTTTAAAGGTCCCTTCCAACCCTAACAATTCTATAATGCTGTGAGGTGGGTGAACCCTCTGCCTTAGGACATCAGAAACATCAGAGTCAGGGTGAGGAGCAAGCAAGTCAAGGTGTGGGCTAGTGCAGCAATTAATAGGAACCACTGCCTGCCCGGTAACGTAGGTGGTTGGATTACACAGCCCAACGGCCTCTGTGACTCTGTGGTATTTTTGCAGGAGCAGACTACCTCCTCAATGTCCTCCTCTGGGTTTATACACCCCCGACAGAGACCAGCCTCCTCACATAACCCAGCATGGCAGTCCCCACTGTCTCCTGTTTTAGTTGATCATATTTCTGGACTTTTCACTCTCATCATTTCACAGGTGGGAGTGTTGTTAGGAGTCAACTGGATTGTGGTTTAAATTTTGCCCTGAAAGGTTCTGCTCTCATATGGATGGAGCAGAAAGTAATTAATTTGATTTATTCTGATGCTTTCTGATCTTTCCTGCAGCTGTAACTATTGGTTACAAAACCATAGTTTTTATGGCAATTAATTCTCTAGCTCAGGCAAATATGACCACTTCCAAGCACTCTTGCCAAACCTCTCCCACTCATGTAACGGAATCACAATTTTCAGGTCCAATGTCTTGGGATCTCCATGGCCAAGAAGCAATGTTAAGCTGGGAATATCCCCTCTCTGGCAGTACACAGTCCTTGTATTTAATCCAGATAATTTGTGAGATAGCATACATTAAACCTGGCACTGGCTTTTATTAGTCCCCAGTGCAATTCTAGGAAGGGATTCCACATTTCAAGGCAAAAAAGAAGCACTTCTATTGCCAGCAATTAACAAACGATGAATGTTTGAACCTTGATGTGCCAAAGGCCAGCTCTTACTAGATGAGTTTCCAGGAAGGATGCAGAAAAGGCAGTCTAAGCGAATGTCGCCCATCATGTGCCCCATGATTTATGACATGAATTCAATTCCCTGGATCCCTCCCAGAGAGAAGTGCTCTGTATGATAACGTTACAAAGGCTTCTGCAAGTCCAGCCCAAGTCCTTCACTGAGCCTCACTGCAGTCTCTTTGTTGAATTACTAATAGCCCACAAATCACACATCACATTGCCTCGCTCACACAGTGGTGAGCCCTAAGGACATATTTTGTCTAGCCTGCTCACTGCGCACTGAGCATCCTTCGCAGCCATTCCACACTAGTGATTTTTACATCTCAAAATACTGCTAGGAGCACAATTTCCCACTCAGGCTCCAGATGGGACCCAGGAGATGCCAAATGTGAGTGGTTGCTTAAAACAAAGTCACACATGGTCAGGAGGAATTAAAACCAGGAAATCCTCGCTTGCCTCCTGTGGCCAGCTATTCCAGCTACTATAGGAAAGCTGTTTGGACATTAGCTCTGACTTCCACTTGCAAATACTCCAACATTTGCACCTTGCCTGTTCTACCGCAGAGTCAAGACAAGACCTAAGACTCAGAATTAAGGAGAGGGACTGAAAATGAAAAGCCTCTGCCTCCCTCCATCAGGCACGCACATGTACCAAGCCCTCTGCTAGCCAGGGGAGGAGAGAGAACATCATCATTTTTTGCTAGGCAGCAGGAGCATGCTGGTGAATTAACCAAGACCTTAATTCTAAAGGGAACAGTAAGTAATTTATGCCCTAAGGAGCAGGGAGTTGCTGCATGCAGGGAGGAAAGAGAACAGGGCTGTGCATTCAGGTCACACTCAACAGGGGCTGTCAGATCTCTTCCATCTAAACCGCTTCATCACACTGTTATTATTTACCAAGCCTTGTTTGTGCCTGGGGGGTTTACAAATGGAAAGAGAAGAGGTCCAAGGCCTGCAGTGCTCATCCCATGGCAGCAGGACCACCAGAGCTCAGCGGAGCTGGAGGTGTCCCAAACTCCCTCCAATGGGGAGAGGCGCAGAGGGCTGCACAGATCCTTGGGCTCAGGGGCTGGAGCCTGTGGAGAAGGTGAGACTCAAGGAGGACCTCGGGAAGCGAGGAGGGTCACTGCACAGATGCAGAGAGACTGATCTACGTGCAAAGCCAGTAAGACAGAGGACAGCTGTCAGGAAAATCTGGGCAGCACAGGAGTTAAAGGGAATAGCGGTGAAGGGGGATAAGGTTTGAAGGTCAAGATTCAAGAGCTCTCTGGTCTCACGGGGGCTGAGAGAAGCAGAGCCTCGCATTTGCCTGTGTTGAGCCACCAGCGCTTGAGCACTACACAACGGTCCTGGTGGCAGCCACGGCCCAGGTGCTAATGGAGGGACCAGCAACCCACCCCATGCATCCCCCAGCAAGGGACTGCCTTCCCGCAGAGGCCCCAGGGCCCATCTGGGGGCAACTGCCTCCATAGCTGAAGCTGAGAGGAAGCTGCAGGTCCGCAAGCAGGGCAGGAGGGATGACTCGTCCCTGACAGCACACAGCCCCTCCCGGGCTGGAGCAGTTCCACCGCAGCATGTGCAGGGAGCAGCCAGACACTGGCAGTGCTCGAACACACCTCAGGCACAGGATGCAGCATTTCAGAAATGCCTTTAGATTATCACCTCTGGGCAGTCATCTGAGAGAGACTGCTGCCATTTGGGCTGTATTTCCCACAGGCAACTGGCCTCAGCAGCCCAGGAGTACTAATGCTGTCACCCGGGGGCAGCCAAGCCCCAAACGTCTATAGGTATCACTCTTCACCTCCGTTTCTATTGCTGTCATCTGCTGGGGCATAGGTAGGAATTGCAAAACGTTATGATTTCCCAAAATTTGCAACCAAAAGAAAAGCTGCAATTAAATGCAAACGGAGGAGGTTAGCTTGCTTCCAAGGGCCAAGCCTTGCCCTGTGGCATTTCCCCAAGGACTTCTCTCAGAGTTGGCACACGGGAGCTGAGCGGGAGGCTCTCAACTGAAAGTTCAAGATATTCTCTTCAGAGCTGAAATCCCGAAGCTTTGCAACAGCTTCACATCCTCCACAGAGCCGGCACGGGGGCCAGCCCACAGAGGTTAGGAATTACATACCTCCTCCAGACAAAATAAATGCACTGCAGATGTCCCAGGCCAACGACAAATGGATCGTGCCCACATATAAACCTATTTCCATCTTAACCAGCAACAGGACTCAAACAGGAGCCTGCAGAGCTAACAAATACCAGGCCTAAAGCACAGAGCTGGTCTCTGCAGGAGGCTGGTGTGCCTCACGTGTCAGGCACCAAGCAATGAGCAGGACAAGGTGACTATTTGCGATGCTGGGCTAGTCCATGAGAAGAAAAATACTAACTTAACTCCTTTATTTCTGCAACTTTCAAAGATTGGATCAGAGTGAAAAGTGAATCTGCCTTTTAATATCCTTTGCTTCATACCATCTGAAGTATAATAGTTACACTCAAAAGGCAATGGCTCTGGAGATAAGTGAAATTCAGTCTTTACAACCTTTTAAAAGCTCCCAGGGGCAGAGGCCAAGCGTGGAGATGCCCAACAGAAGCATCTAAACAGGGTGGACACACTGGGCTGCTTGTAGCCTGCTCCATCTGCTTTGATTTTTTTTTTTTTTTTTTTAAAGGGTGTTAAACCATGGAGAAAGCTGTGCGTTTACAGCTATGAAAGTAGCTGCTTGGTGTGGCAGGACCCCACAGTGCTGAGTGCTAGCTGCGAACACGCAGGTACAGGTCTGGGGACACCGAGGAGTGGTGCAATGCTGTGGTGGCAGTGGGGTTGGCTGCGGGATGCCCGGAAACGGACAGGCTCCCGCTGCAGAGGCGAGTACATCTGCACCGAGCTAATGAATTAATTTCACAGGAGCGCGAAGGTCCTGCCGGCACTGCACACATGGTGAGCTTGCACTCACCGCCACTCACCCTGATAAGCACTGACACACTCATCTGCTTTGCGCCAGACTTCCCTGCCCTTTGCACAGATGCTGGTTTTCCCAATGCCAGGGCTGCCTCCTGCACCAATCCAGAGTCCAACATGGAGCTGCCAAAAACATCACCTCCCAAAGCATCCAAGATGACATAGCTCCTCCACAGCAACCTGTGGGCACTTCTGAGGTTGAGGCAGGACAGAAACCTGCTCCTGAGGCTCTCCATGCCCGAGGTGAGGGAGGTGACAAGCCCCGGCTCTGTCCCTGCCAGAGGGCAGGTACCTGGAGCAAAGAGGTGCTGGCACCATCCTTCCAGGCTGTTCTGAGCCCCCTCCAATGTCTGCACACCTACAGACTCCCTTGGCTTGCCCAGGAAAGCCACTTCACAGACCACGGCACATCTCTTCCCGAACAGAAGCCTTGCTCCCAGTTGGCCCCCAAGATGCAGAGCTTTTCTTGTATCTCAATACCAAATCCATGCTTTGGCTTTCCTGTCCCTTCCCTTCTCAAGGAGGGAGGTACCACACTGCAGCCAGAGGCTGGTCCCCTTCTCACAGCTCCTTCTGCTCACCTCTTTTTGCCTTCATAGGCTCATTACACTGTGGCCAGAACCACGTGCTTGGGAGTGTCAGAGGGCTGCTGAGCCCTGAGGGAGAGCTGGCTGAAAAATTTCATGGCCAGAGATGACTCTCCTTTCTCTTTAACTGGGCTGGACAAACTAACTCTCTTTGCACTTTTTCTCACGGAGTGCAAGAGCGTCCTGTTGGCTGACATCGTTTGGATGCACACACCACTCAACAGTGTGCCCGCGCAAAGGGCTGTGACAGACTGAGCCTGATGCCTTCCTTCTGCACAACTCGAAACACGGCATAAATGATGTAGGAAATTATGCCAGGGCCGACTATGGAGCTTGCGGGTGCCCAGATGCCCTGTGTTGGTGGTCAGCTAGCCAGGCACCGGCTGCTGCCCATGCCCCAGTGCTCAGCTCCCAGCCAGCATAGTAGCCCCTGGGCAAGAGCAGACCGGCTGCCTCTGGGAGACATCAGAGCTGGGCTGTTTCAGCAGCATGAGCAGGCTCTGGGGCAGCGGTGGCAGAGCCCCTGCCCCACTGCTGTGCCTCAGCACTGGCTCAATGCACCGCAGCCATCCAGAAACAGGGAACGCAGGACTTGAAAGGTCTGTGCTCACAAGGATCTTTGGCAAAGCCGATGAAGTGCCCAAAGTGTAATGCGAACACAAGCAGCTACTAAGGGTTTAATCTTTGTTTTGGTGCCTTTTTGCAAGCTTAAATAGGGACTGGAAAAAGTTTTCACTCAGTGGGGAAGGAAGAAAGCTTTCCCAAACAGAAGCTCTTGGAGTTTATGTTTCCATTTAGAAACCACTAAGGCCAGCGTGTTCATTCTTGAAAGTTAGACATCCTGTTCCAGGCTGAGCTCGCTAAAATAAGTGACCCAATTTGCAGAGGTGCCGGGCTCTGGTAGCTTCCCTGTGATCTGGTGGTACCAAATAAAATTGACTCAATTCCTTTTTTCACATGAAGAATTATCATCATCTGAAAGACTCATGTTCTTTTTTCCTCCTTTCAGACAAATACATATGTACAGGGGACAAAAAAGAAGAGTGAATAATGGACAGTGTTAAAATAAAGATTTCTTTGGTCCCTGGGATTCAAGTACCCTGTTTTCTTCTCTTCAGTAAGTTCCAGTGCACATCTAGTTACAACGTATTAAGAAATATGTTTCTGGGGGACAAAAGCAAACCAAGATCTATTAACAGAGCCTCAAACTAAATTTCAGTTAATACAAAGGTGACAAGAGGGTATTTCGGGCCTGGTCCAGGGTGCTCTGAAACACTCCATGTCCCCCAAAATAATTGCACTCTCTGAGTGCAAACCCCCATCAAAGTGAGCTTCTGCAGGCTAAACTGTGAACTTCATTTCAAATTCAGGTATTCTGAACTTGTTAAATGCTGTATTAAAAGTTTTAATCTCCAAGTCCCTGATACATGTTCATAGCGCATTTGCAATGAGGGCCCTTGAGGGATCCCGGTAACATCCCATCTTTGCATGTGCTAAAACCAGCTGCGAGCATTAGCACAGCCCATTGCACCCGCAGCACTGGCACGACCTTACAGCAAGGGTTACACCCATTCCCAAATCACAGCTGTGATGCTGAGCCAGAGACACACCATGCCTCCGGCCAGTGTGCAGGGTTTGGGATGGCAGGCACAGCCCCCATGCCTCAAGCACACCAAGTGACCCGTGCCCCAGCGCAGAGTAGTGCTGGACCTGCTCTCCCCTAGGACCCAGAGACCACGGTACCCTCGGAGAGCATCCTGCATGTGCACAGCAGGCGCCTGGCACATAGCCATGGCTGATTATGGCCTGATTAGTCTTAATGACTTCCTCTCTCTAAATGAGCATTTGCAGCAAAGGAAGGAGTAGAAGCTCCTCTTCCATCACAGCATACGACACGCCCGACGCACCAAGGGGCTCAGTCAGATGAGACAACTCTCCAGGGATGGCAATGACTTCTGCTTCACTTCCACCTCAGAGAGGCTCATCCATCTCTGCACCCAGGGTACCTGGATGGAGCCTCTGGTACCACTCCTCCCTTGAGCACACCCTGAGGACAGCCAGCAGATCCCTGCCAAATCCTGGGCAGTGGTCAGACAGGTCCTAGCCATGTAACACCCAAAACCATGGGGGAAGAGCCAGGTGGAAAGTGCAGCCATGGGGCCGCAGGAAGCATCCCTCCAGCAGAGGTGAGGGCAGGTGCTGCCGCAGTAGAGGCTGAAGGTCTTCCTGCCACCCGCAGATTCTTCTTGAGGAGCCACCTCCTCCACATTGGCTACATCCCTGCTGAAACCTGCTTGTGCTTGGCCCTGGTTGCCTCACCAATGTGCTCTCCTCCTCCTCCAGCCACACAGTAGGGCCACATCATCCTGGTTTTGGTGGGTACTTTCCTCTTCTTCCACACATTGTGTTGATGAGGTCTCTCCCACCTATGTGGCTTCAGACACTGCCTCTGCAGCAGCAGCTACATCTCTATTACAGCCAGTTTGGACACCAGCTCCAGTGCTTCTCCCTGTGCTGCTCCCAGGGTCCCTCCAGCAGCTCAACACCCCAAAACCAGCGGTGAGGTGCAGCTCTGGGGCTCCGGTCGGAGCATCTGGGCTGGAGAGGAGCTAAGCTCAGTTCTTCAACTCCTTTCTCTAATTCCAACATTATTCGTTACCGTATTCATGGGATGTGTCGGAAGGGTCAGCAAGCCTAAGAGCACAGCCCCTGTCGAAGGGATTCACATTGGAAGGGGGAAAAAGTCTTACAGGTGAATAAAGAAACCACGGAGACAGCTGTCCACTCCTAAATGAATTTGATACGTTTTGGGAAGGAGCACTGAGAATATCTGACCCTCCTCAGCCTGGTCCAGGGGATGGGTGACAGCAGGACCTGGGATGCTCTGGGGTGGGCAAGGGGAAGCAGCTCACCCAGCATCTGGGTATTAAGGCATAAGTTTCCCCAGGAGACACATAGGCAGGGGGAATGACTTTATAAAGCAATGACTGGGCCTTGGCTCCAGTTGGCAGTGGGAAAGGAAGGTCAAGACCATCAGAAACATTGTCTGCCTCCTGGGTCTGCAGGGCAAGGGGCAGAGGGTGAGCACAAGGCTGGGTTTGGGGGAAGGAGAGCAGCCCAGCACCTAGTTATAGCAACTCAACTGGGTGACGATGGCAAGATCACCAGACGGAGATGCCCAGGAAACATGCTGAGAGGTGAAATCAGATGGAGGGAGATATATTAGGAACAGACACGCAGATTTACACATCGTGAGTGAGGAGGTGACGAACAGGTCTGTGGGATGAGAATCAAACTCTCACAACGAGGGAGTGGAGTGCGATCAGGAGTGGTGGAGAGGGAAGACCCTCCTGAGACTCTGGTTGGCAGAAGGACATGCTGGAAGAGATGCTGGAGGTGGAGGGAGAGCAGGGGGACCACCAGCAAGCAGGCAGCTAGGGTCAGGAACAGACAAGCACTGCATTCAGCGACGGAGCCAGATGCGAAGGGCATGTTTCACTACAGTTGTATCTACATTTAGGTTGCCAAAAATACCTTTCACAGATCAGCTGTCTTTTAATTAAAAGGATGTCTCCTGTGCTCCTGGCATGATGCAGAGCTCATCCTGCTATGCGGGGTCCTGTGTGGACACTCTGTGGGGGGGCTTTCCCACAGGATGGCTCCTCTCTGCCCACGTCCTCCCGTGCCCTGCCAGTCCTGGGCAGGTCAGGCAGCCCTGCTTTCCCCAAATGCCCCTCCAAGGTGCAGGCAGAGAGGAAGGAGGAAAACTTCACCCCCTTCCTGTTTTGGCTTCTCTCCTTCTCTCCAAACACGGAGAACGCCTTCCTCCTCTCTCCTCCTCCACCTTTCAGTGCAAAGATTTAGCTAATTTCTTCTATGAATAGCACAGGAGTAGCCATAGCAACATCACCCTGCCAACCTCACCACCTCCACTGCCTCTGTGTCCCCGGCACCCTGTTCCTCTCACCCTCCCTCGCATCTCCCCAGGGAACATGTGGGGCTTCACCCATTTCCCACGAAGCAACTCGCATCTGGCTTCCCACCCAGCCCCTCCATGCTCTCTCTCCTTCCTTCCAGCCATGCCTGCCCACTGCTCAGAAACCCTGCCTGGGCCCCCATGGCTTCCCCAAGGCTCTTTCCTCCCCTCACCACCCATGGCCCAAGAGCCAGAAGCCCCAGATCTAGCAGCACTCAAAGGCTCAGCAAAGGCTGGCACTTCTGCCAAGATGTGCCACCCTGTGCCCACCTACCCAAGGTAATTTCCCAGTGCTTGAGAGGAACTATAACAAGCAATGTTTATGTGTGAAAAAACACTGTCTTTGGTGAAACACTCACTGCCAAAGACAGGCAGGGACGATATGTCCCTCTCCTCCACCTGCCTGGCCATGAAACACCTCTGCCGGGGGGGCCATGCAAGGCCGGTGTGCTCTGGCCATTGGCAGGTGGTCAGGGCGTCATGCCCCAGGCACTCCAAACGCACACGAAAATGCTGGTGAGACCCTTGGGAGCCTCATGGGAGGCCCTGCTCTGGCTACTGTACCTGGCATCAGGGACCTCAGGGTGAACTAAGCCACAGGGCTGGACCTTCCCCGTGGGAGGAAAAGATGGATAAGCACTGGATAAGGGGCTCAGGCATGGCCATGGCCAGGCAGCTCAGCACTCCTCTCTTGAGAACCTGTGGGCATCACTGAGCAGGGGAGAGGAGGAATCCGAGTGCCCTGCTCCTCCAGCACTGCACATCAGGAATGCTTCCCTGGATCATGCTGCCATTCCATCCCCCAAGTACCCCACCAGCAAGCAAATGGTGATGAGGAGGGCACAGGGCTGGTCAGAGAGACAGCGATTGGAACAATGGAAGACAGCAATGACAGCAAGCACAGGGAGAGAGGACTAATGAACAGGGAACGTGGAGAGATAAGGGAGAAGAAATGGAAGAGATCTCAGAGGGGAAAAGAAAAGCAAAGCAAAAAGAAATGAGAACCCAGAGCTCTGAGACTTCCTCCCTCCCTACGGTAAGGATTAGGGGTTCTCAGTTACTGGCATTGCCTGAGCAAGCTAATTTGTGTCCTAGAGAAGGGGAGAGGCAGGAGGAGAGAACCAACAGGGCACTGGAGGTAGGAGGAGGTGTGGGTTTATGCTGGGACTGTGCCATGTGGGCACGTCACACAGGGTCTGCGTGTACACATGATGTCAGAGAACATGCCCCACCATATGCAACTGTGAGCACATTTCTGATGTCAGAGCATCTGCGCACAGGGCCACACTAGCACGCGCAGGCGGTACACACTCTCCTCTGCTTGCGTGAAGAAACAAGGCGAGAAAAAAAGGCTTAAATGTGAGATGGTAAAGCTCCCAGGGAGGTGAACAGATCCCTGCTTTCCCGGGGAAGCCTCCTGGCCCGCACTCCCCTTTCCACCTCTGCTGCTGGAAGTACTTCCAAGGACAGGGAGCTCATTTAAAGGGGCAGCCTTGAAAAATGGCAGCCCTGCCTCTACCAAGACTCTCGAGGATGCAGAGGCTGCCTCCTCAGCTCCTCTGCAGCATCCAACCACATCTACCCAGAGCCCAACATCTCCCGGCCTCCCAGAGCCAAACCCATCTGCGTGGACACAAGTCATGCCGAGCTGTTTCCATTTTACCACCTTTTGTCTCTTTGCCCACCACTGGACTGGGAAGAACATGGATTCCTGAACGGCTCAGGCACTTTGCACCCTCAGATCGGAAGGGGAACGTTTCTGAGGTACTTGCTGCAAAGCTTTACTCATTGCACACATTTGCTACACACCAGGGAGCAATCCTGCCTGCTCTGACACCGGCAGCATGCATACCACAACATACCACACGCGTCATATTCTACATGCAGACCCCGCTATGCTCACGTAGCCTCACACACTGTCATCCTCTATCGTTTGCAATGCCGCGAGGAGCTTCTGATTTTATTTTTTTTTTTTTTCCAATCTTCAGAAAGGCTAAGGCTGAGCAGAGATTCCCAATGTGGACTTGCAGTGCAGCCCAAGCCCCTGAGCTCCATGGCAGCACCACAAAGAGACAATGATTTCTCTTCCACCATTGCAAAAAACATGAAAGGCTCCCCTGCCCAGCCTGCCACGACAGCAATGCAGTTGGCATCGCTTCCTCCCCAACCTGCGCGCAATCGCCTTACCAGGAACCCTGGGTCAGACTTGCCATGCAAGCAGGAGTGGAAAGGAGGGAGCAGACATGCTTCAGTTCCCTGCTCCCACCCAGCTCCCCGAGCTTGCTGCTCTTTATAGAGGGAAGGAAAGAGACAGTGAAGGAAAGATGGAAGAATGCTTGCCAGGAATCAGCAGGCGAGAGACAGCCAAGGCTGATTTTGATGCACAGAATGGCAGTGAAAGAGACAGAAAGCAGGACCAGGCTGATAGGAAGGTGGCTGGGGTTTTGGGTGCTTTCTGTAAACATCATCTGAGCATATCAGCTTTGAATCTAATTATTTCAACCAGAGCTAGAGACAGACAGTAACGAAGGAAAAACAGGGGAAGGGAAGAATAGGGTTGTGTTTTCCAAGGGGAAAGGAGGAGAGAATTCCCATTGATTCTCGTGTATCTGCCTGCTACAGTGTCTTGAAATAACAATTAGAAGGATCAATAAGAAATCATGTAAGGTTTGAAGATAATGAATGAAAGAGGCAGAAGAAGCAAACTGAAACGCCTTTCTCTAAAGCAGGGTAAATTGTTTTTCAGGCAGGGTCTAGCCTCCATTTTAATGCTTTACAAACAGATCCAACCATTTTCTAAGATGGCTTGTAGGTTCAAAACAAGACTGGTTTTTCCATTTAGGGGAGAAAGAGAGACACAGCCTGAGAATGAGTCCTGGAGGAGAACACTAATAAAATGAATGTGTGTGGGAATAAATGGAGGCAGCGAAATGGGGCAGAATGCACACAGCATGCCAGTGACCAGAGAAGGGTTACATAATAATCTCAGGGAGCAGGGACATAGGAGCAGAGCGAGGAAACCACAACTCAAGGGAGAGCAGGTGCCAGTTTGGGAGCACTGGCAAGCAGTACCGTAAGCCCAGGAAGCTGCCTGGCGGGCAGTATGCTCTGTGCTACTAAACACAGTATGGTGGGATGCCCTCGACACTGCCAGGGCTTCAGGCAACAGGTGAGGACCTCGGGTGAGGCGTCCGAAAAACATCACGCCCATCGCCCGCCTTGTGCCAGATGAGACCCAGTCAGTCTCGCTCCATCTCGGGGAGGCTGCTCCAATGCAGAACTCCCACACCGAGCAGGACAAGCGACAGCAATGCCAATCTGGGTGATGCCGGCAGCCAGCCCGAGCGATGGTGATGCCAACCTGGGTGATGCCGGCAGCCAGCCCAAGTGATGGTGATGGCTAAGCACAACCAGGCTGGCGCCCAGCCCCAGCGACGCCAGCACCCACTCTGGCCACCCGCGACGCCGTGGGCGCAAAGCCGCACCCCGCCACGACCCCGCCGGTCTCCTCGGATTACCCCCCGCCAGCCGCCCGCCCAGTCCCGCACCAGGGACCCGCTGCCCCGGGGCTGGCCCGTACCTGCTCGTACCAGTCGCGGCTTGAACACGTGCACTCGGGCCACCAGCCCGGGCCGCTCCCGTTCACCTTGGGCGCGTTCTTCCCCGGCGGCGGCGGCTTCAGCGCGGCGGGGTCGCGGACGGAGGGCCCCTGCTTGGCTTTGCCGCGGGTGGTGGGGGCGGCCCCCCCAGGCGCGGGCAGGGTCTGCGAGCCATACCCGCCGTACCCGTACTGCTCGTGCTGCCACTCGCCGTAGGAGGGGGGCTCCATGCGCCGCAGGGCCGCCATCCGCGTCACCTCGTAGCACTCGGGGCACTTGCAGCAGTGGTGGTGCTTGTGCATCGCTTCC
>WHYT01016005.1:58688-102646 GCA_009806455.1 Tetrax tetrax
CCGCGCAAACCGCGCCTGCCGCCTCCTCGTCCGCTCGGCACCCCCGGCCCCGCGGGCGGAGGAGGAAAGGTGGGGGGTCGGTTTACAGCGCGGTGATCTCAGCGGGGGCGCGCCGCGGCATCGCCCGCCGCGCCGCTCAGTCCCGGCGCCGCTCCTGACACGGAGCGCGGGGCAGCAGCTCCGCCCAGCTCCGCTGCATGGGGCGGCTCAGCCCGGTCCGGCTCGGCTCGGCTCGGCCCGGCCCGGCCCGGTGCGGTGCGGCGCCGGACAGATCAGGAGCGCGCAGCGCAGCACCTGCGGCGGCGCGAAGCATCCCACTCCCCGCCCCGCCAGCGGCGGCCAATCCGCGCCGCCGGAGTCCCCACGCCCCGCCCCGCCCCGGCGGTGGGCGCGGGGCTGCGGGGGAGCCGGTCGCCCCCACGGGCGGGGGCGGTTTCCGGGTGGTGGACGTTGGGGTTGTGTGCGCGCTCCCGCCGCCGCTCCCCGGCGGCCCGCGCTGGTTGAACCCCGGAGGAACAGAAATTCTCCGTTGTCCTCACCCCGGGGGGCACCGGGCAGCTCCGCTCCTCCCGCCCCCGCACAGGGGGAGCCCTGCCAGCGCGGCGGTTGACGCCGAGAGGGCTTCGCTTGGCATCGCATCAGCTGCGAGCTGCGCCCGAGCATGGAGTTGTTTTTCCAAACCCGAACGATGATGAGCAGCCCGGCGGCATCATCCCTGTCACATCCCCACATCAGCTCTCACCCTGCCTTGCTGGAAATGTTACTGCGCACTCCAGTACAGCACCCTGGGGTGCTGCCAGTGCCCAGTGAGCCACAGGTGCGTTGGTGGTATAGAAACCCCAAGGGCTTTTATGAGCAACCTGATCTGTTTGGAGATGTCCCTGCTCTTTGCAGGGGGGTTGGACTAGATGGCCTTTAACGGTCCCTTCCAACCCAAACCATTCTATGATTCCCTGATTCTATTCTATTCTTCGATCAGGGGATGGTAAAAGCAGAGCAGAAACGCCCGTTGGTGCGACAGGGCAAGGGCACAGCTCCCAGTGCGGCTCAGGCAGTCCCTCACCTCTTGCACAAAAGTGCCAGGCTGGAAGGAGTTTGGAAGAGAGTCATCCAGACAAATGGAAGGGCAGAAAGAAAAAACATTACAAAAACTCAGCATCTGACCAGTTAGAACCTGAACCCAGCCTCCTGATGTTTAAGGGTTATAATAAACATGAGGGTGGGTGAAGAATTATTTGAAGAAGTGGTACAGAAATACGTAGAGGAGCAATGAAAGGTGTACTACAGGGCTCTTGCAGGATATGGGTAAAGGAATGAGGCAGAAGTGGGAAGGGCGCACAAGCTGAGCCACAGGACGTGGTGGTACCACACTCCAACTCAACCTGCAAGATCTGCAGGCTCCTACTGGCCTCATGCAGCCAGCACAATATGGCCCTGCTCACAAGCAGGGCTGTGGGAAGAGGAAGTGTGTGATGGCTGGTGAGACAAACGCCCCTGCCCACTCCTTCATTCTTTAGCTCTTTAAGCCGCAATACAAAATTCCTTCCGCACTTGACCACCATAGACAGGTGCTCTTGCAGTGATTGCTTCCAAGTGATCAAGTTAAATAGTTGCTTCAGGGCAAAGGGGAGGGAACAGAAGACACCCCGTAATCAGGATCTACGTTATCCCCAAGCCTCGTGGTCCCCACCGAGCAGCGCAGAGCCTGTCCTCTCCAGCACTGCTTGCGCCTCATTGCCTCTGGGCTGCCTGGGTTAGCTCCATCCATCACAGGATGGATGCTACGATCACGTGCTGCTCCCTGCTTCATGCCATGGAGTGGTGTTGTGATTCAGATACGTAACACGGAAATTTCCCCAGCTTAGGACAATCATCGTGTTTCTGGACAAGCAAGTTGAGAGAGCCTGCCCCCACCATGCTGACCTCAAGCGGCCGAGCACAGCACTGCTGCTGAGCCCTTGGAAACAGCTCCACAGGTGACCCTCACCCTGCTGGTCCCAGGGGCTCTCGCTGACAATCAGTCAGTTATTTGACTGGGTGCGCTGGTGGCACTGACCCAAAGACCCAAATTTGCAGCAAGGTGAAGCCAGCGGCTGCACGTAAGAAAGTGCTTCTGCCTGGCAGAGCTTAGTGCCATGGGATGCTGCAGGCACTCACTAAGGCAAGGAAGGACTGGATGCCTTTATGCAAACAAACTTGTTCAGAGTTATTTTAATCAGTGAAAAACTGTGTTTGTCTGCATGGAAGGAAATCATGCAGTGTTGGCATTAACAAAGAACTTTACACTTCAGGCTTTAAGAAATTAAGAGCTTCTCCACATCTTCTACTGCTCCTTGTGCCACCTCCCAGAGCACACAGGGCTGGCCCTGCAGGTGGGTGCTGGGCTGAGGAGCTCCTGTACCTCCTCCATAGCCAGGGTGGACCAGGGGGCTGGGGGCTGCCATCCATGGGGAGAGGGCATCTTGCAGCAGTGAGGGCAGAGGTGGGAACGAGGGGAGGGACTGGGGCAGGAATGAAGGTGAGGTAGGAGATTGCTGCATCAAAGCAGAGCAATAAGCCTTGTAGAAACAGGCAAGTGGCCAGGGTCTCCTGCATGAGAGTAAAAGGATATGAAGTCCATCTTAGATACCCACCGTGCGGCACCTCTGAGACCTGACTCACTTCATCAATGAGATGTGCCCAGAACCTGTAACAACCATAACTAATTACTGCTCCAGCCCAGCTGCAAACCTCCCTCCCATTGCAGTTCCCACCTCAGGATGGCATGGTTCAGCTGCAGGGACCGTGCAGTCTGCAGAGCCTCACTGGTCACCCAGCGAGGCCCCCTCCACTACCATGAGCCTGCACTAAAGCTGTCTTTGGGCCAAGGTCAGGTAGGAGACCCATATCTGGAAGAGGCTGACTTGGGTGGGAGGAGAGCACTGGGGAAGGGCACACGCGGAGTCTGTAACCCTGACTGTTCACACCTGCCCTGCTCTAGACACATCTCTTCCTTTCCCTCAGTCCTGTGCTGGGGGCAGGCAGGGACATGCACATTCACTTAGGGGGAAGTGCAAAAGCAAAGGACGAGACCTGTTACAGAAAAACGCTTTAATAAGGAGCTGAGTGCACAATTAAGAGAAGCATTTGATTTCCCCCCCTGCCCCCTCCATGGCAGACTGGAGTGTGTCCTCCACAAGGAAGGTCTCTGGTCCTTTCCCTGCTCGGTCTCTGGTGCCCCTGCAGATGGGGCAGCTGTGCATGCACTGGGCATCCCGACATGGGAAACATCCTTGCCCCCAGCCCATCATTGCTGCCTCTACCCCACTCAGCTCTCAAACTCAAGGATGGCTCCACGATCTAAAACCTGCTGCTGCTTCCCCCAGCTCTGTATCTCTTAGCACCACCTGCAAGTGGAGGAGCCTTCAGCCTCAGTTGCTGCAGCTCTGGGAGCCCTTTCCTCCTCACTTGCAGCTCTGCTTCTAAAAACCCACATGTCCCATTTTAGCTGGCACGAGAGCTGTTTAATTCCTACTCATTTGTAGTGAACTGCAGGCGCTGTGTGCTAGCCCCAGTTAAAAGGAAAAAAAATATCCCTGTTTGCTGCTGCCTGCTTGTAACATTCCCTCATGCTGTGTGGGGCTTGGGACACGTTACCAAACTCAAGAGAAGGCAAGGGCCAGCTGGCCAGGGGTATCTGCATCCCGCGCTTCTCCAGCTTGCTGCAGCGAGTAGCAGTGTTTTGGCTACTGGGAGCGGCAGTGCGGGAGCCTGAACAGCATGTGCACCTGCACTGAAGTACCCAGACTTGGGTCTGGCAGTGCAGGCACAGTGTGCAGCACCTTCAGACAGCTGTTGGCATCTTGTCCCAGTGATGTGGGCACTGAGCAAGGCTAAAGGAGCTGGGAGCTGATTTCCAGATAAGTGCCTGCATGTAGGGAAGCAATTCAAGGAAAGCAAGAGCTCTCTTATCCTCTACCCTCTTCCTACCAGAAGCCTGCCCATCTTATTTAAATTCAGCTTTGGCAGCTGCTCTTTTTACAGGTGCTAATTTCAGCAAAGTGTCAAGAAATCCTCAGAGACAGTGCTATTTACACGGCACGAAGGCGGCACAGAACTAGGTTTTATCTGGTATTGCCAGCATTTCAGCCCCTGTTGTCGCTTTCTTCTTCTCACATGAAGTCCTGCAGGAAGAGGAAGGCAAGTGTGAGGGACCAGGAGCTGGGGGTTTGTTGCACCTACAGTCTTTCTAGGAGCAGAAGATGGGGCAGGCTGAAGACAGTCAGCTCCTTGCAGAGATGATGGTCACATGAGCACCATCATACTGATCCTTGCCTTTAGACCAAGTGCGAGCTGGGTCCAGCCAGGGGAACCAAAGCCACATGTTAGCTCTGAGCCTGGATGCAGATGGGGAAGGTGACATCTTTGTAATGCTGGGGGAGGAGGTGGAGGACAGTTTTGCATGGAGGAGGCATCTTTCTCAACTGCAGTCACCTGCAAAAAGCTACCCAATGTCCAAAGCACAGGGGAGGCAGCAGGGTCCTCAGCCCCCCAGCTAAGAGCAAGGGGCAAGGAGCACTGTGAGGTAAATGTGCCGGGGGGAGCTGGCTACCGGGAGATGAGCAGCAAAGTGAGGGACCAGCTGAACTCGGCTCAGTCCTTTAGCACTACTACAGTCCCCTATCCAGCAGGGATTTGCAGTTTGCTGTGTCTAGGGCTTGTCAGGCGAAACTTGAACTCTGCAGAGCTGCACAGCTGAGCGTTGGAGGGTTTGTGCAGTCATGGATGAGTGGGAAGGGGCAGGATAATTAACATCTCACACTGAAACTCTCCCTCACTGCCACAGGCAGCAGTTCATGCCAGGAAATGTGCAGCTGGAGTAATAATAACTAGGTATACCAAGGGACCGACAGCTCTCAACCCTCTCAGGGCAGTTGCCAAAGAAATTATTCTCCTTCAGGGCAAAACCATTTTCATTCTGTTAATGATCCCTGATGTGTTGCGCAGTGCCACTACACAGTTTCTGTATCCTCACTTGTGGCAGCAATGGTGCAAGGGTCTTCAATAAACACCACTGGCTGCTTTCTACAATTGAAATTATGGCCAACTAAATGTTTTCCATGGCTGCGCTGGCAGGGGAAAGGAGTGATGGAGACCTGCGGCAAGTCCCTGCAGCAGAGCCCAGGCTTCCTCCCTGTAAAGGAGAGCCTGGAGGCTCTGTTTAACAGCAATCAACTGTAGCAGGCTTTATGGATTTCCTGACAGCCTCACAATGCCCACAGCCGCTCTCTCCATCACCCGGCAGAGAGGCTCCTGCCTTGTGCTGGAGCACTTGAGCATGGGCTGGCTGAGGGCTGCCTTCCTGTGGCACGTCCCTGGGCGCAAGCCAGGATCCCTGCTGCTGCATGGGCATGGCAATTACAGCACTGCCATGCCGTGGGGTCTGTGAGTGCCCAGTCCTTATGTGTGCCTCATTTCCTTTGGAATACAGTGTATTTCCAACCTGATGGAGCAGAGGCGATGTTGGAAAATGTGACCAGGGCACAACTTCACCACTCTAAGCCAGAGTCATGTCTTTAAGAGAATTGGTTGATTTTTTTTCAGTCCTGTACCTTGATCTCCAGTGGGTTGTGCCTAGTGTGACCCCACCAGACATCCTGTTTCCCTGTATCTTTCACTAGGCCTAAACTGTCCCTGGCTGTGCTTACGCACTTGAGCAGCAGCCAAACACACCCTGCTTGTGCTGTACACAGCTGTTGGAGGTCTCCTGGCTGGCCCTGCCTAAGCCGATGTCTCCCTGGGCTCACAAAGCCCCACAAGTAAGCTCTCGCGGATTCTCTGCCAGGAGCCATCCCTGCAGGTACCAGTCCCATCCTTGGAGTGGGTCAACATGGGGCTCTTAAAGGACTGCAAGGGCTCAGCACTGCTCTGCTCAGATCTGGGGCTGCCTTGGGCAGCACAGACCCGCCCAGGGGGACCTTTCCCCACATCCAGGGCCCTGGGATGCCCTTTCCTTGATTATTCCCACTCGTGGGGGACAAGAAGGGGGGCTCTGTGCGTCCACACTTTCTCTCTTTTGCCTGGCCAGCCCTGCTCCAATCTGCCCCTTCCAGACGGAGCAAAGCCCATCCAGCAGCTCCCATTGCCTCCAGCCAGTGGCTTGCGGGGATAGTGGTGCCTTATCCGGCCTGTGCTGCCTCAGTACACGCTTTCCATCGTAGGAATCTGCCCAACCTCGGAGTAAAAAATGAATGCTGGCGTTCCTCGGCACCCGCGGGGCACAGAGACCCACGCCCGGAGGACCCTGACCCCCCCCCAGCCACCGCTGCCCTGTTCCTTTAAGAGAGAGAGCGCTGCTTGGAAATTTCTGAATGGCTGTCTCCGCCCCCGGCCCGCCTGCCGGCCGCTCGGCCAATCAGCGCCCGCGCTGCAAGGCCGCAGCCGGCTCACGGGCCTCTCTTAAAGGCCACCCGCCCGTCGCGTCTGCCGCCTGTGCGCCACGAGAAGACGTGACCGTTTCGGAAGCCCCGAGGTGACCTTCAAAGCGGGTCCCAGCCGTGGGGTGAGCAGGTGTTCCCGAGGCACAGGCACGCCCATACACACGTGTTCCTCAGGAGTGACATACCAGCAACACAAGTCCTGAGTGACGGATGATGTTGAGGGATGACATGCTGCCTCCCTCACCCTCAGGGCTTAGTTTGGACCAGGGATGGTCGGGTCCCAGGGACTGGGCATCCACAGGACCCAGGGTGCACCCCGAAAGGAAGCCAGGCCATGAGCTCTGCCAATGAGCCACGGTGCAGTGAGAGCTGGCAGGTGGGAGAGCAGTTTCATCACCATGCTCTTATTCTGGACAGAGCAGTAACACAGGAGTGCTCCCACAGCAGTGGAGCCCCAAACCTGACACAACCTCCCTGCAAAAATACCCCATGAGATTCTGCTACACAAAATCTACCACTGCACAGAGGGGAGTGCGGTATGTGCCAAGGGAGCGGGAACGGAAAGTGCAGCAATGGGACTGCAACACGCTTGCAAAGCTGCAGGCAGAGCTCACCCTGGGCTTCGGCAATGAATTCTGCTCCAGGACCAGCCTGGGTCTTCCCATTGCACCTCAGCGCAGTCAGTGCCCTCTTGCTTGCTCTGCCACAGCTCCTTCTGCCAGGTGTAGCCCCAGCTGTGAAATGATCTGGTCTAAAAATACCCCTTAAAAAGGCTGGGGGACAGCCTGGCAGGACGCCACGTTGCCTGGACATGTGCAGGTGGGAACCTGGTTGTGAGGCTGGGAGAGTGATGTCGGCCAGGCACAATGCTCTCTGTCCCAGTGCTTTGGGCACAGATGCTGGTGTGCCTGAGCGGTGCCAGCCCCGAGAGCTATCTAGGCCACAAGCCACAGGAGGCCTTTGCCTGAGTCTCAATACTTGGAATAATTTTTAAATGCAATGCCAACAAAGCTCCTGCAAGATGCTTTGTACTTGCAGGCTGCAGGGCTCCGGTGGGCACTGCCCTGGAGCAAACCCTCACTTGCTGCAGCAGAGCACAAGGTTGGCTTGAAACACTCACACTGCTGCGGCCACGCATGGTCTAACCCCCCCAGAGCAGGCAGAGCAAAGCAAGAGGAGGCAGCATACAGCAGCGGGCGCCTTTCAGAGGGCTCACGCTTGCATTCACAAGAGGGACGATTCCCAAACCTGCACTCATCCACTGTCCTCCTTCCCCTGCAATTCCCCTAGCTCCTACCAATGCTGAGGATAATGGATGCCATTAAGATGCAGCGACGTTCCCTCAGCTCCAGCACTCCAGATAGAAAGCAGCTGGCCTGCCAGGCTCTGCCTTCAAGCTTGGTTTGTTCTTTTAAAAAATGGTGAGGAGAGCACATTTGTTTTGCAGAAATGAACCCAGGAGATTTATTCTCAGCCTTCTGAGATGCTGGGGTGGCTGTGAGGGGGAGCAGGGTGTGGATGAGTGGAGGTTGGGGCAGCACATCCCGTACAGTGTAGGCACACAGGCTCCGCACTTTGAGAGCCCCTGGTTGGTTTGTGCTATGGGAGAGAGGCTCCAGTGCTTCCCTTTGGTTGCAGCAGGAATGTGGTCAGCCACCCAATAAGGCAAATCAGGAAAGGAGGGACCTGGGTGCTGCTGTGGGGACCCTGAACCAGCTCATTTTGGAAACTTGATGAGCAAAGCAGACAGAGACCCAGCAGGGACAGGGCGGTGGCTCATGGAGCTCCTGGCCAAGGCACTGGTAGGGCTGGCCCCTCTTCAGTACCCATCCCACTGAGATGCCTGTGAATAGTCTCAGTTCTTGCTTTCAGAGCTCTGCAGGAAACCCATCAGTGTGAATCTCAGTGTGCGAGTCGCCCCAGCAGCTGTGCTCCCCTGGGGATGTGCAGACACGTGCACTAGATGCAGGCAAATGAAGCTGGAGCATTAACCTAGAGGGAGGATGGATGGACTCCAGGCTTGTCTGGATGACTCTGGAGTGTGGCTGTCTGTGGGGGACTCCACAAAGCCTCCCTCTCACTGTCCCCTTTCTGCCACTGCACGGGGAGCACTGCACGCATCTGCACCATCACAAAATAACCTCGAAACAGTGACAACGACTTGGATGAATGGATGGATCAACAGCCAGCCCCAAGTCTGGCAGGGCTTTCTTGCACTGCGCAGCCAGAAGAGCCTTGGGGTCTGCTGAGGAGCTTCCTTTTACCCCTGGTTTTATACAGAAAGTCCCCAAATAGAGTAGGAACAGGTGGCCATGCATGAGCCTTTGGTCTGAGAGCCTGGTGGCCCTACTGACTTCTTCATCCTTTGCTGAAGCTGTATATTGAGCTAGAAGAACTGAGGTCTAAGCATCTCCTTGTTCATCTCCGCAGCAGGAATAGCAAGAGCCTCTGGTAAAGCTGAGGCCATTCAACCCCAAAATATCCACTGAAGTGACAGCTGACACAGCCTGTGCTGACCCTGTTTTGAGCAGCAGCATCCTTGAGACACAGGCAGCCGGCTGCCCAGCCAGGTGTCCATGCTGTGCAGGGCTGATGTGTGGTTCAGTCTGAGCGTGTTACTTCAAACAGACACCCTCTTGTCTTCAGCACTTTGGCTTTTGAGCCTGTGTCTGCAGTGTCGAAACACAAAACTGCTGAAAAGCATCTGAATGCAGGCTGACCTTCAGGCACAAAGTGGCTCAAATGACACCGGGGCAGCAGCCAGGGCCTCTGGGCTGTAGGTTGCCACTTTTCTTCTCTGCTTCTCCTAAAATTAAACATGTTCTCAAAGGTGCATGAGGATACAATGGGGAGGGGGAATCCCTTCAGGAGCTCATTTCTCCTCTGCTCCCATTGCTCAAGCATTAGCCACTTCCTAGGATTTTGGGGTCACTGGACTGACACTGCCGGGCTCAAGCTGAGATAAAGCAGTGGCCAGTCTGGCCTGCAGCGATGGCTTCAGCCGCCTGCCCAGCCAGCCCACAGAGAGGACACAGGGCGGTGGGGACAGCAGGGCATGTGCAAACAAGCAACCTCATAGTGGGATTCTTGGGGGGGCTGCACTCATTGCCAGACAATTGCCCACATCAGAGACCTGCTTAATTTCCCTGACGTTCCTCACAATAGTAAATGTCTACATGGTGCTTCCCCTCTCACACACCTTGCAGAGAGATGAAGAGTGGTGGGGCTGCAGCCAGGGCAGGGAGGAGTGGGGAGCTCGCAGTGGGCATTTCTGCAGCTGCAGCATCTGTCACACACCAGTCCCATCCCGACTCGCTATGGGTGCCCAGAGCTGCTCCTGCCAGGCAAAGGTGCAGAGCACAGGAACACCCTTCTCTTTGGTCAAAGGCAAATCCGGAAAGAGGAAAAAGCACTCGAGCGAAGGATGGGGGAAGCAGACTGGTCGCCATGCTGGTGGCACAGCCTGCCTTTCTCTTCCAAATCCCCAGGGAGCTCCATGAACCTTCTTGGCACTTGAGTGTTCTGGGTTATAAGGCAGACAGATGCACCTTCTTCAGTGCCCCTACCACCCTGTCAGGGTGTTTCTGCAGAGCTGGGCTGTGTCCTCCCTGGGATGCAGGGAGGGAAGGGGACATTTTTGGCCTCAGCCTAGCAGGGCTGAAGCACAGCCCACACCTGGCACGTTGCTCAGCAGCATCCTACACACTCACAGCCTATGAAGTTTCCTCTTCACCAGCGATTTTGGAGCCTGCTTGGAATGTCTGTCCTCTGAAGCAGTCTCACTCTCTCTCTCCATCATGTTAGGACCTGCTGTTGCTCAGTGTCAGCTGTTGAACTGAGCAAGGACAGAGCTGTGGCATTAGCGTCAGGCAGTGAAGCAATGAAACCTTTGGCAGGCAGGCAGGAGGGTGGGATGCACGGGCAGGCGACTGTGGGAGGGGCTGCACCGTGCTGGCACGATGACAGGGATGAAGTCAGAGTGGCTACAGAGCCATGCTGGGAAGCAGGAGAGGGTGGCAGGGGAAGAGCAGCGCTTCCTTCCAGGCGCAGAGTTTCTGCTCATCAGTGGCATTGTTCCTCTTTCATTTATATTTACAGCTGGCGGCTCTCTGCTCCCCGCATGGAGGATGAGAATGGCGTTTACTGAGAGAAGCAGCCTTCCTGCCAGCCTGTGAGCGCAGGCGAGCGGCACCAGCCAAGGGAGTGTCCTCGTGGGTCTTCCCGATACAGATGCACACAAGCTCTGAGCAGCCCTGCTAAGGCAACCATGGGACTCAGGGAAAGGCTGAAATGGAGAATTTGGCAAATAAAACCTCACAAACCCCAGAGCTCCGGCAGGACTGTGCCTCTGAGCACCTCAACAGGGTGTTTCAGCTGGCTGAGTCCCTTTGCTCTTGCCCCATTGAGGGCTGAAGACCACTTTTCCATGGAGGAATGCTTTCAGCCCACCATCAGTAAGCACACATTGCTCCTGTATTTACCTGTCCCACTTCTTTTGCAGTAGCCATTTGCACACTTCAGGGCTACTTGGAGTGCACACACATCCTTGCCAGCAGACAGAAAATTTCCTATTCCTGGAAGCATTTGTGCAGAGAGGCAATTTATTTCTCATGCATCTTCCTGGCTAAAGCAGGTTACGGTGGCTTTTGCTCTGCTGTCACCGCCGGGGCGAGCTGCAGGCAGGGGAGAGGACAAAGCCAGGACAACAGAAAACTTATTTACATTGATGGATGTGATAAGAGAATTGCACTTACTTCAGACAGGCCAAGAGAGTTCATCATCTTGCCTTCTGTCAGTGGCAGGGTGTCCGCTAGAGCTCTTGTTCCTGGGCAGACAGCACCAGGGGGGCAGCTGCTCTGCCCTGCAGCTGGTCCCCTCTCACCCTGGCATTTAATATCACCTATTTTAAAAGCTTCCTTGTTTCTTCCAAGTGCCATTTGCCATCTCAAGTATTTTCCTGAAATTCATGCTGTCCTGCACGCTGGGGCAGTTGAGAACTGACACGGGAAGTGATGCTGAGTAGGAGCTGAGGTGTCCTCAGTGCCATTGTGCACAACTGAGGGATGCAAAGCAGGACCTGTGCTGCTGTCCATTGGTATGGCTGATCCCATGTCACGGTCCAAATCGCTGATGTGAGGGACTGCTGGAAACGCTACTGCTCTGCCAGAGCAAGGCCTGTGTTCAGCAAGGAAGATGACATCTGAGGAACAGGCTCACTGCCATGTCAAAGGCCCCTATATCACCACACAGGGGCTGCCACAGAGGAGCAGTGCTTGAGCCTGCAGCTCTCCATCACCAAAGGGTCCCAGTTTCCAGGAAAGTTGCTGGGTCTCCACAGAAAGCCAAGTTTCAGGACTACGGGCAGCATGGCTAAGCACAGCACTGAACACTAGCATCCTGACAGCTTTTCTGCTCCAGGGCCCTGCTCTGCCTCTGGCCAGTCTGTGAAGTGGCCATCCTCTGGGATGAAAGAGGCTGCAGATGATGAGAGAGCCTTGCCAGAGCACAGCCCTCCTGGAGCCCTGTTTTGCCCACCCGGGTCCCCACTGCTCCCTCCCTCTAGGGATGCCCTACTGCAGGCCTGCAGCTGTGGTCCCTGCAGATGGGTGACCCCAAAAGCGCCAGCGCCCAGCACTGAGGACCAGCTCCTGACCTGTACCAACACAGGCTAGGGAAGGAGGAGGCTGAAAATAAAAAAAGCTTCAGAAAAGAATGACAGGAATTATTTCAAGGCTGGAACAACCTGCCTCACACTGAGTGAGTGAAGAAGCCAATCTGTTTAGTTTATCTAAGGGAAAGTTAAGAGGGAACTTAGATGCATCTATAAATACTTCATGTTGGGAACATTTCTGATTGCCACAGTTCTTTATCCTAGCAAACAAAGGCAGCAAAATTTCCTGGGGCTGGGAGCTAAAGTGAGAGAAATCCAGGCTAACAGTCAAGAGTATATTTTTAATAGGAAGGCTAAATAACTATCAGGCCAGCCAGGCTAGGGACACAGCAGATCCCCCATCACATGAAGTCTTAAAGTCAAAGCTAGGTGGCTGCTACGAAAGGAGACATTGCAACACAGCCAGACATTGGGGGCTGGACGCAAGAGCTGCTGCACTCCACAGGCTGGGACAGTTGGGAAGAAAATCCATTAAAATGTGACTGTTCCCAACTGCTCAGGCTCTCATCCCTCATGAGTTTTGCTCTGTGACTCCCCCATCTGTGGTTGTGGTTCCCTCCTGCTGGCAAATGGAGACTGGCAGCCAAGCTCATCCTCCTGTCATGTTCAGAAAACCACCATCCTGCCCTTCCAAAACTGGTAAAGATTTCGATGAATGTTTGAAAATGTAGAGAGTAGCAAGAGGAAAAGGAGAAATTAAACAGTAAGGGGAAAAAAATGGGGCATTACCCATTTTATTGCAGTCCAGAATAAGAAGGGAAACATTTAAAAAGGAGATAAAAGAAGCAGTGCAATTTTTGTATTTAAAATATTAAAGAAGACTTGGACCCAGTAAACAAACATTATTTCAAACTATCCCAAGGAAAACAACATTTTTATATAATTTTAAATCTGTGATGAGCTCCATCCATCCCAGCCACTTCATCCCTCCCAAAAGTGCATTTTGCCCTTTGCTTGTCCCTAAAACTCCCCTCAAATATGTAGCCCAAACGATGCACTCACACCAGAGGAAGCTGAGATTTATGATGCACATCCAGATAAACGGCGTTTCCAAGTAAATAAGACAGCAGAGAAAAGCTCCTGGTAAGCTGAGGAATGGACCTGCCATTTAAGAGCTCAGAGAAAAAAAATATGGATATCTGCAATATGGGAGCGTGCCAGCGCTGGAGACGAGAGAGACAGGGCTGGGAGGATTTCCAGCTCCACACAGCCTCTTTATTTCTGTGCCATATCCACCTGCCCTCCGAGCCTTGAGGGCTGATATCAGGCCATGGTAAGTGCTAATGCAAGGGAAAGATTTTGGTGTTGTCCAGCCCCTGGCACAGGTGACTGCTAGATTTCCTAGCCTGAGCATCACCAGAATAGCCATGAGGAAACACTGCCAGCCCCAGTGCAGGAAAATGCCTCCCTAGCACCGTCCCTGTGGTCCTATGGGCACAAGGCCCCAGTGCTGTGCCACTGGCTGGGTTGGCAGAGTGGGACACAGTGTGGGGCGCATGGAGGCTCACCTGGGGCAAGGCGCTGCGAGAGCCGAGCACCAGGCTGCAGACGCTGGCCAGTGCTTCCGTCCTCCGTGCTGTCACCCTCACCAGCCGTGGCGGCGTCCCTGGCACACTGTCCCCAGCCCTTGTGGGAAGCCTCCGCTCACCATCCTGGGACAGATCCTGAAATGAGATACGGGGTACATGTGGGTAGGGCATGCCAGCTGCCCCCAGGCCCTCCCACTGCTTCTGGAAGGGCCAAAATGATCTTCCCCCAACACAGAGGGCTCCTACTGCCTTTGGTGATCCCACCAACTGTGACAGCCTGCCCCAGCACTGGGCCCATGGGCAGCAGGGTCACTGCAGGTGACAGTGAAGGGGACTCTGGGGCTGTTCTGCTGCCGGGCAGGGGCAGCTCCCTTTTGCATTTCATGTTTCAGCAACGTAAGATACCTCAAACACATTTTTTTGAGAAAGAAGGTGGCATTTGATGGCATCAATAAGCTTGGGCTGTGTTGGGCACAGGGAAGCCCCGAGAACGGGTGCTTTGCTCATCCTCCCTGCACGCAGGGCACTGCAGGGGGAGCAGAAGCACCCGTCACGCCAGCTGCACCAGGCCCATGGTTGCTTCCCCACATTTTTAAATGTCCTTATCGACTGTTGCATTTCTTCAGGGCCCCACAGACTGGCCTGGCTGCAGAGACTGGTGGCTGTTGCCAGCAGAGCTCACTGGTGGGTGGATCAAGGCTACAGGAGACACAAAAAACCTAAAGTGGAATCCTACTCCCTATGATATAACATCACTAAAAATTCATTCATAAACACACACTAGATCTGCAGCTTTGCCTTTAACTAGAGTGACTGTCAATGTGAAGGAGGTCAAGAAAAAAATTTACTAAAATGCTTCCTGAGGGACACAGATATCCCCTGCACTCATTGTGGGCAGTTTTGTGCCCCTTGTTCTTCATCATCAAACTCCTTTAAAGTGTTTCTCTTTAGGAGACATCGTTCAGCTCCATTGTCCCTGCGTGCCACTCAAATTTGTTGTCCCCACAGGTATATGAAGGGAAGACAGCTCAGTCTGTAAGGCAGAAATATGGTGTTTATCTGTCAGGATTGTTTAACTGGAAGGACTCCTCGAATTGTTGCATTTCTGTATCCCCAGTTCAGGGAGATCCCACAGCATCCCTCGGCAGGGCACAAGGCAGTGACAGAGGGATGGGAAGAGGGCCTGCAAAGGCACAAGGCAATTTTATTTACCTTGGTGCCTTTGGGATAACCAAGACCCTACTGCTCAATTCCTGCCTCCCCACCTGCTGCCGTATCTTTTAAAAGGTGGTTGAAAATTAAATAGAATGCAAATAACAGAGGCAGAATTTATCTGAGAGATGGGAAAAATCCTGAAAAGGGAAACTTGAAAGACTCAACCTACTTCACTTATCAAAAGCAGCCCATGAGGTGGCTAGATCAGAGAGCCTCCATGGGAGACAGTGTCAGATGGAAGCAACTAATCTAGCTGCAACAGCAGAGCAGGAACCAGAGCTGGAGCTGAAGCTATTTGCATTAGGAGTAATTCAATTAACACTTGTAAACCAGAGAAGTCGCCTCATTAATGAGACAAGCTATGACAGTGGAGTTGTGGAAACACCCTGGATGTGAGGGTGCAGGAGTGTGCAGGGTCTGGCCCCACAGCATCGTGCCGGAGCAGCTCTTACCTTGGGAAGGTTTTGGGGCTCTCCAGATGTGACTGCGGGGCTGGGCTCGCTGGCCCCATGCTGCTGCCTGGCTGTGCTGCAATGTGCGTCCGGGCTGGGAGGTTGTAGCGGTGCAGAGCGCAGCATGAAATCATAGAATTCATGGATATCTGCAAAACAGCATGAGAAACATCCACAGGACCAGGGAGGCAGCCTGATGCCAGTGTCCTGCATAGGACACTGATCTGCCCCCAGAGCATCATAAGTCTGAGCCCTCTGTGAGAGGCTGGCACCTGGGTGACAGGCTAGGACAGGGCTCTGCTGGCTCACCACCCTTGCTGTGCTGCCCACCATGCCCCCCTCCAAGGCAAGAAGTGCAATGGGGTACCTGGTTCAGTGCGCAGTGCCCCATGGCTGTGGAAGGCATGGGCATTTCCACAGAGCAATGACCACACGCCTCGCGGGGACTAAGAGCAAATGGCACTCAGCAGCAGCAATCATAAAACCACCCTGTCCTGCTCTCCTCCAGGCTGTGCCAGCCCTATGCGTGGTCCCATGTTCCTTCAGCTCCAAGGAGCCTCCTGTGCCAGGCAGTCCCTTCCTGCCTGCCCTGACGCTGCCATTTTTCCTCCCCAGAGTGGCTCCCCACTGCCCCTGGCCCGCAGAGGGACTCCCATGCCACAGGGACAGGCAGAGAGGGCACAGGGCACTAGGACAGTAGGCTCACTGTGTACAAGCTCTAAAGCTGATGGCTACAGCTGTGTTATGTCCAAGCTTGTTCCTCAATAAATTCCCTCTTCCCACCTGCCACAACTCTACCTGTGCACTGCTGCAAGCAGATGCCAAGTGTCCTCACTCTGGGCTCCAAGGACCTGAGCCTGCTGCTGTAAATCACAGTGGCTATGGAGAGAAGCATGAGAATGGGGTGTCCCAGTCCTCACTGCTCCAGAGACAGTTATGGGGTAACAGCGGGACCTGATGGCAGCTGCTGCCTGGGGCAGAGGGGCCGTGGGAGCCCAGACCCTCTTCTACCCCTGCCAGAAGCATTTTATCCTCTCCCGTCACACGGGGAGGATTGCAGGGAGCAGCAGGGCTGCAGTGGGCTTCGCTCCCTGCTAAGGAAGCACTGCCATGCAGTCAGGCAGCCACCGGCTCCCAGTAGCACCCAGCAGCCCCTAGCTTGTCTCTCAGAGCAAGGTCAGACACAGACCTTCAGATCCAGCACCTCCGCAGGAGCAAGCAAACATACCCATTGCAGAAGTGTTTCATTTCAGAAAGGAAACTACACCAAAAGTGAGAAGTTTTTTAACGAATAAACTGAAAGGGGCAACAAAGAGGGTAAAACATTTGTGGGAGGTGCTGAGCCTATTTAGAGAGACCCCACTGGGACATCAGAGCAACAGGACAGTGTCTGGCTGGATGATCCTGTAAAGCCAAAAGGGAGGAAAGCAAGACTGGACGGTGGGGGAAGGGAGGCTATAAAAGCGAGAAGACATTCATCTAAATCACTGAAGCTGCATCCAAATATGAAAAACACAAAGGATGGTAAATGTTGCCAGGCTAAAGGTAAAGCTCCAAAAGGATGTCCAAAAGAGTTTCGTACACGCCTTGCAAACTGCATAAAAAAATAATAAATCCCTTCAAGCACCTGGGAAGCAGGAAGCCTGGTGGATTCAGCAGGGCCAGAAAGTTATGGCAGCATAAATAAGCACTTGGAGCAGAGAAAGCTGCATCATGAGCCCGAGTTAATTTTCTGTATTTGCGTCTGCTGCAGGAGCTGGAGAGCCCCTCTCCTGCAAGCGACCCCAAGGGCAAGCGGTGGGTCTCAGCTCAAGGGGGCTGTGGCCGTTCCCCCAGCACTCCCTGAGAGCTCAGGGATGAAGAGGCTGCACCAGCCCTTCAGCGTGCGATTTCTCACCTGAAACTATGCTGCACCGAGGCACCACAGGTGCCCACTTTATAAAGGTTTCCAAAGGAAATCTGGTGAGCGCTGGGCAGTGTAAGCAGGGACATGCTGAGTACTGCCTGAGGCTATTTCCCAGGGTGACTTTCACAAAGCAGGATTGCACTCCCAGATGCAAGTCTCCATCCTTTACCTGTGCATAACCACATACCCACACACCACAGCAGCACATCCATGTTGTAGATGGGACAGGGAACAGCATCAACCTCCATCATCCAGCTCTTAGGGGCTGCCTGATGACCTCCCAGACGCAGGGAAAAAGCTGCTATAAATCTTGGCTGTTGTCAGAGCGGCTTTGTGCCCACAGGGAGCCCAGCCAGGCCGTGCAGCCACCCGAGTCCTGGGAGCCCCGTGCCAGTGCCAAGTGTGGACGCCACTTTTGGAGCTGCAGCTTTGCAATGCATCATTGTCAGGCTCTGTCTTGTGCCCTGGGAGAAACAGGGCAGCTGGCAATGACAGGAAGAGTGCGAATCCCCAGATCCACCCACTGCACCTGGGGCATCCTCTCCGCAGACCCCCAGGTGCTGAGCGTGCTGCTGGTAGCCCCCAAAGCCCTCCCAAATCAGACATGAGGTCATGGCAAGCAGTCGTAACACACACAGCCAGACAAATGGGACTTTGTTTTCAGGCAAAAACATCTCTCCCTCTGGTTATAAAAATAGTCATTGTGTAACAGGATAGCAGGGGCTGCATGGATTACATTTGGAATGCACAAAACTTTGCAAAAATGAAAACAGGATTTGAGCAACCCTGTTGTGGGGGTGCACCAATGACGACGTCCCCGTTTGTCACCCATCTGCTGCAGGAACACAGTCTTGGGCAGCCAAGCTGGCAAGGCGCCTGCAGAGCAGGAAGCTTGTCTTCCGAAGCAGCCACTCTCCACCTCTGAAACCCTCAGACCATTTTAGACGCTTGCTGGGAGAGGGAAACGTTGCCGGCACCAGGGATTAGAGGAGTTTCAGGATCAGGGGACAGGGTTCAGGTAGAGAAGGGCATGGCTGTGACAGGAGTACATTTTAGGACACACGTGCACGTGGCATAAAAGATAATTCAAATATATGCTGGTTTCCTTAATTTCTTATGGGCATCACAAGTTGCACACAAGTCTCCCTCACCTGTGGACTTTAAAAGCAGTGCTACCTGAGAAGCCTCAGTAAGAGGATGTTGTGGTAGCAAAAGATGATACTGCATATTCTGCCTTACAGCCCAATTTCTGTTTGACAGTGTAAGTTTGCTCTGGATCTAATAAGGATCTAATCTCTGGATCTAATAGTTTAGCCCTGATCGGGACCAGACTATGCAGTCTCTCTCTCACTCCCCCCACCCTCCAAGAGAATAGGGGGAGATAATATAAGAAAAAAGGCTCGATGTTTGAGATAAGGACAGGGAGAAATCCTTAAAGTTACTGTTACAGGCAAAACAGACTCGACTTGGGGAACACTATTCATTTATTATTAAAAACAAAGCAGGATAATGAGAAAGAGAACAAGATAACCTCCCCTCACCCCTCCCTCTTCCCATTAACATTATCTCTAGCACCTTCTCCCTGAGTGGCATAGAGGGGAAGAGGGAATGGGGGTTATGGTCAGTTCATCACACATCACTTTATGCCGCTGTTTCATCATCAGGGAAAGAACTCACATTCCTCCCCTGCTCCAGCATGGGGTCCCTCCCATGGGCTACAGTCCTTTGTGAAACTGCTATGGTGCGGGTCATTTTTCCATAGGGTGCAGTCCCTCCAGAATGGCTGCCCCAGCGGGCCCTTCACAGGCCACTGCCTCCTTCAGGCCTCCGCCTGCCCCGGCGTGGGGTCCTCCCCGGGCTGCAGGGGGATCTCTGCTCCTCCGTGGGCCTCCATGGGCTGCAGGGGCACAGCCTGCTCCACCATGGGCTGCACCACGGGCTGCAGGGGAATCTCGGCCAGGAGCAGCATTACTGCTCCCCCTGCTTCTCCACTGACCTTGGTGTCTGCAGCCGTTCCTCTCACAAGAAATTCTTCACCATTGGCAGGCAGATGCCTCTCAGGTTCTCTTTGCATCTCATCTCCTCTCCACCTCTCGCAGCCAGGCCGGGCCCAGTTGGGCCCAGTCGGCTGCCCGGTGGGAGGCCAGAGGGTGAGGGCTGCAAGGCCCACAAGGCTCACGCCTCCCCCTCTGCTCCCCCGCTCAGCATCCTCACATCTTCCCTCCTTCTTTTTTTCCATTTTTCCCCTTCTTAAATATGCTATCGCAGAGGCATTATCAGGGAACATTCTGTCACCAACTGGCTTGGCCCTGGCCAGCAGTGGGTCCGCCCTAGGCCCGGCTGAGTCCGCTGAACAAAGGGGAAACTTCTAGCAGCTTCTTACAGAAGCCACCACCATAGCGCCCCCCTCCCACTAAATAAAACCAGAACATAAGGAAAAGAAATTCAAGATTTACAGAGATTAGAATTTGTCTAACAATTTTCTCCTGGGGTCAAGACATCAAATAAATGTCATTAAATATTTCTATAGCACCAGCATCCAAAGGCTAATGCAGTGCCCATGTGCAACTGGCACATGCACTGCCAGAAGATGATGTTTCTTCCCCAACACGTGCACTATCGTCAGCTATGTCACTGCAGATTTACCCCAAGCAGAAACTCCAGTCTCGCACCAGCCTCCCAGCCCCAGCCCACCACCGTAGAAAGGATTCACACCTATGGTCACCACAACAGAGTTTTCAAGCAAGCTATGAGTTTCCATCCTTGGCTATGGGCTAATTTGCAAGAGGAGGAATCCACAGGGCTGGAACTCCCCCAGATTCCTCCAGTTTTCTACCTTGGCTCCCACAGCCATCTGGCAAAGCTGTGACCGCCATCCCCAGCAGTGCTGCTGCCAAGCTGAGTTCTCAGCTGGAGTTTTGCACCCAGGTAAGCACCGCGAGCTGGCAACAGCTTGCCTCTCTTCATGCTTCCACAGCAGGAGGGCTCTCCAGGAACAATCTTTTTTTGGGGGGTAAAAGAAGCTGTAGGGGAGGGCTGGGGGCCTGAACAGCGGACAGGACCTCACTGGGGTCTGCACCAGCCACTGCTCGGGCATGGGAGAGGAGCTGAGCCCCAGAGGGCTTTCAGGAGAAGCGCTGCCCTTTGGGCTGCTGACAGCCAGGGTAGCCGAGTGCACACAAACCCTGCCTGTCCACCCAGCTTTGCCCGCTGCAAAGGGCACAACGGCCCATTTCAGCCTTGGCTCTGGTAAGGAAAGGTCAGGGAGCTGCTTCTGTGTGCAAGCCCCATCTTTACTGGCAGCGTAAGACGAGGCCAAGCATCTCCCTGGGTGGTTCCAGGAAGCAGAGGGAAAGCAAGGCCATGATCACCTCGGCCCAGCTGCAGCATCCCTGAGCCCAGGCTCCTCCAGCACCCTTTCTCCAGGCTGTTTCCCTGTAAGTCACATGCTTGGCTCCAAGGCCTCAGACACAAGGAGAGAGGGGCCAGGAGGAGGGAGCCAGCACAGCCTGTTTTCTCTCTACGCTGCCAAGGAATTTATTTTGTGCAGAGCAGGGGTTGGTGCATTCCAGCTCCTGCGTCACTGCGCTGCATGGAGCCGGGGCAGGAGCTGTCCTGACAGAGTCAGCATGCTCTCTTGGTCTCTTCATGGGAGAGGGAGTTGAGTCTGGCATGGTGATCACAAGGATTTAAGGGGTTGTTCTGTGTGCAAAGGAGTCTGGCAGAAAACTGTGCATGTGAAGAGCAACACCGGGCACATTCACAGCGACAGATACACCCAGCCCTGGACACCGCACAGGATTTATCTGAGGCTTCTGGAGTCCACAAAAAAAAAGCTTATTCCTTTAAAAAAGCTATGGAAAGCCATATCCTTTGCATTTTTTATGTAGACCAACTTGGAAAACTCCAGGATGTTTGGCACTTCTGGTAGCTCTACCATGGCATTTTGGTGTTCAAGCTGGCCAATGCACACCTTGGGAGAGTATTACCTGTAGGAGTATGCGATCTGAGAACAGGGATGTACCACACTTAGGCATTTATGTTCCCCAGAGGTTGACAAAAAGCAGGCCCATATTGCTGAAAGGCTGCAAGAGGAGGGACCTCTGCAGACTGAGACCTCTCCTGGAGCCTCTGCGCTGGGAGGCGTGCCTGCGACTCTCCTGCAAATCCTTCTCCCTTGGATAAACTCACAACCAGCTCCGTGACCCAAGCAAACTACAAATGGAGGCACAGCAGCCCACTGGGAAAAGCGGGGGTGAAAAGAAAATAAAATCAAAATGCTCCCCTGCACTCCAGTGGGTCCAGGCTGTGGACAGCGAGCACACAGCAGGACGCATCATGCGTGTGCACGCAGGGACAGAGGAATTCACACAGCCGCATGGGGAGGCGGGGCGGGGGAGGGGGCGGCGGAAGTAATTAATGCAAATTCCTAGTTAGGTAAACACATCTAGAGAAAGCTCGCACTGGCACAGGGAACTAATATCCTGTTAAACCAGTTGAAAAGGTCACAAGCAATAAAGTGACACTCCCTCGTGCCAGTGTTGACAGTACACCAAGACTTTCACTTGATCCATTTCTTCTGATGCCATTTCTGTAATTTCTTGGTGGAGGAGCTGACTTGAAATTTGAAGTTGCAGGGTGAATTCAAGCTCTCTCCTCTTCAAGGCTCAATGCCTTTAAACAAACCTGAATCTCATAAGCTCTCTCCCTGTGACACTGGCTATGTGAAAAAATAATGTTATATTATATATATAAGGGATCAGGAAGCAGGTGTAGGAAGCTACTTGTCGGAGCATTGCACACAGGTATGATGGCTTAGAGCAGGAAGCTGGGAAGTCTGTGCAGCTCCACCACACTTTTGCACTTACGTGAACAGCCCAGGGCTTTGACAAAGCTGCTTCACTGCCTTCATGCAGCCCTGGGGAGGGCTGGGGGAGCACACAGAAGCAGTTAGGGGTGTTGGGCTCATGTCAGGCTTGCTGAGGCGATCACAGCCCTGCTGGGGACCACTGCCTCCAGCATGGGGCAATCCATGGACTGGGGACCATTTTGAGAGTGCGTTGTATAAATGATGAGGCAAGAAAGGAGATGCATGCTGGTCCCTTTGACATGGGGGCCCACTGCCCTGGGGAGTCCTTGCTTGCCATGTGTCTCTGCTGCTGATGGCACAGATGTCCCGGTGCAAGCCCTACACAAGGACATGCTGAAGCTGAAAGCCTCCAGGTGATGCTTCAGCAGCAAGAACAAGGAAAGGAGACTACAAAATAGCTCAGGACACACTGCTCATCCCATGATTGTATTTAATTTTCAATGGATAACCTGAAGCACAGAGAAGTTGCTGGGAACTTGGGGCTTTGTGGGCACAGAAATGGGTCTCTGGCTGCAGAGGTGCAAAAAAAAGGAGAGAGCTGCCAAGAGAGGAGGGTGATGGTGAGGGGAAGCACCAGGGCTGAGACAGCCGTGGGTCAAAATGCACCAAGAACGAGGCACAGATCACATGTGGAGCTCTGCACCCCAGGGCCTGGGTCCCCTTTTGGGGTGCAGAGCCTCTGGGGTGCTTTTCCTTCTTTCTCTGCAGGGAAACTCAGCTTCTCCCTGGGAATAGAGGCCATCAGGGCTGCATGTGCTTCCCTGAGGCTCACAGGGAGCGGGACTTAAGGAGAGGAGCTGAGCAGGAGCTCCTGCCCCTGTTAGCACACTGCAGCTTCTGCAAATGGTTCTCTGGGATGACCTCCAAAATTAGTGCCCTTTGTGAACCCAGGATCTGGTCTGCTCTGGCAGGGAATGGAGCTGAGCAACTTTGGAGTCCAAAACTATTGAATTTTGTTTTTCTAAAAAAAATACTTTACATTTTCAAATGATCTTGTTCAACAAAATAACCATGCCTCTTGCATAGAGAAGCTGCCTAGTTCGGTGAGACTTCAGCTGTGTTTGTCTAAATCCACATGGAGAACTTTACGCTGCACTCAAAATGGTATTTTCTTGTGCCCATTCCCAAGATGAGCCTCACTGTCTAGTCTGTTTCTTTTGTGAAATGGAGCTGCTTGCACAGTGTGTTACCCACAAGTGCTTGTGAATCTGAGTGCATGAAATGCCAGGACACCCCAAAAGGAGCTCAGTATCCGTGGATTCTCTCTCAAAGATAGGAAAAATCAGTTTCCCTTTGCGTCAACAGCAGGAATGGAAAGTAGCAGGCTACAATGAGGCTGAGGGATGCAGGGGGGAGTGAGGCTCAATTGCGGGATGTCCTTTGTTATCGCAGCAGAGCTGGAAACCTGGCGGTAGACACACCACGCCTACACTGTGCGAAGGGTGCTCATGGCATTCCAGCACCCACTAAAGGATGCTGCATAGATCTGGCATGGCCTGATGAAGAAGGCTTTACCCCTTGTCCACAATCACCTGAGGAATCCTGTTCATATCGCAAACACCTAGTGATTGCAGCCCTGACCTCCAGTATCTCCTTTTCCCTGGAGGAGAAAGGCAGCCCAGTGCCCTGGCTTTATAGGCACCCACACACAGGATGCACCCAGCCTGGTCAGTGCAAGGCACCTGTGCAGGATCAGACCCCCAAGGGAGCCCACTGACTGCAAAGCTCCAGGGACCGCAAGGCAGGGGCTTACCCAGCAGAGCCCGGAAAAGGTCACTTTGGAAGATGTGCGAGACTTTTCCAATGGAGGCTTTTAGCTCTTGCTCCTCTGGCGATTGTAGGGTGCTTTGGTATCTGGTCAGAATTTCCACTGCCCGTTCAGTGTCTGCAGAGATGACACAGTAGTAACAAGGTTTTAACATTGAAGGATGGACAGACATTGTCAGGGAAAGCTCAAGTGCAACCTTGGAGCAGTGCAAAGGGCTCACCTGGATAATGCCTCAAGTTGCCTTCCAGCTCTGGATTTTTAAGAGTCAGACAGCCACAAAATTACACATCTTTACACATACCTGGAAGAGCTAACCCTGCTGCCAGGTGTGGATGGGCCACTGCAGAAGCCGGGCAGGGGCTGGAGGGGATGTGGTTCTGCCTGCTGACCCTCCTCTACCTGAAAATCAGGAGCTAAACCCAAGTTTCCTCAACTCTGAACCCCATGGCACTGGGCAGCCGGAGCACCTCTGCCACCTCCCAGGCAGAGAAGCTGTTCAGGAGCAGGACACATCCCTGCTGCATGTGGCTATGAGTGCTACCGCAGAAGCTGCAACCTCCCACGTGGGGCCAGATGGCTGCAAGAAAGCTGAGCATAGCCACACTCATGTAGCATGAGATATTGCAAACCACTCAGCTACATGAGTGACAAAACATGGGTTTCTACAGGGTGGAACTTAAGAGTTACCCTGTGTGGCAAGCAGCCTTGGGTCAGCAGGAGACACAGTGGGAAAGAAACATGATACCTTGGGGTCAGGGAAGGAGGGATGCAGGCCAGGAGGGGAGCTGGAGGCTGCCCTAATGCAATGCTTTGGTTAAAGACTGGGTTCACCCAAGCTGTGAGACAATCTTGGACCTAAAACAGTGGAGCTGTGATCTCTCTGTGCCAGGACACCTCCATGCTTCTCTGGGCAGACACCTGGAGCTGCCAGTGCAGCTCCAGCCCTAAATGTGACCCATGTCTCAGGCGGGTGGGGAGCTCCCATGGACCTTGAGCCCATCCCAGCCCTATCAGTGAATACTTCCCTTTGTCATCCAGGAAGCCCACAGACAAAGAGCATCTGTGTGGAGGCAGGGAAGCCGTCCCGCCACTGCTGGGGGCTCATCTTTTAACCCAGGAACTCATGCAGAAAGGATGACCCTGCTCATCCCACGACTCGGTAGTGAATTCAGGTCATCGAACAAGGGGGCCTCTGTCTGCTAGGGTGCGTGCCACCTGCTGTCCCAGCTCACCCTGCCAGCTCCCCTCCTGGCTCCTCTTCAGCCAAAAGGTGAAGGGCGTCCTGCCTATGTCACTGGCCCACACTGACTTATCATGGGAGCAGAACAGAGAAAGGAGCCTGGGGAAGCATTAATAGCTCCTGCTCAGAGCTGGGCTCCATGCTAGCTCTGGGAAGCAGGGACATCCCCAGACTCCAGATTTATTGATCTTTATGGGCATCCCAGCCCTGTGTTATGACTAAGGGCTTCCTTGTCTGCAAGATCAGATAGTGGCTTCAGACACTGCCCAGCATCCCACGAGTTGAGTCATCTTTGCCTGGTCATTCCTGACCTTAGCAGCAGAAGCTAAAGAAGGAGGTGGATAACCGCAGGCACTACACCAGGATGCAGACCGCAAACCTGGTATGAATGCCCCACCCCCCCCCCGGCCAATACAGACTGCACCCTGTGCTGACCCCTGTGCTGCTGGCTACCAGCCCTGGGCGATAGCCAGCTGGAGCAGGGGAGTGCTGGCCCTGGACTGCCAAACCCAGGGAAGCACTGTGCCCCTAGCACAGGGGAGAGACCAGAGCACTCTTCCTGCAGAGCTCGTGGTGTCCGGGGCCCATCTAACCGTACCTCAAGGTGCAAGTCCCACTTACAGGAGATCCATCCTCGCAGGGCCGCACTCCCATACCTGCCCTCCCCACAGCACTCAAGGGTGCTGCAGGCACAGTATCCCGTGCCCCCCCGCGCCAAGCCATACTGGCACAAGGAGCTGTCCCACAGCCCGGGCAGGGCGTGAAGCCGGGGCACCCGCTCCTCAGGTCTCAGCCCCGGGGGTGCAGGGGGCTGAGCGGGCGGGAGCCGCCAGGCAGGAGCGCGGGGCCCCGGGCGCGACCCCAGTGCCGGTACCGGCAGAGCGAACACTTGTTGAACGTGGCGGGCCGCGGTGCCCGGCGCTGCGGGCAGGGCAGGGCAGGGCAGGGCACTACTTACCTTCCCGCCGGATCATCGCTCCGCTGCGGCCGCTCCGCTCGGTGCCAGCCCACCAGTGGCCGAGCTGCCGCCCGCCCCGCCCCGCGGCAACCGGCTGAGGAGCCGCCCCCCGCCGGCACCGCCCCGGCACCCGCCGCTCTGTCCCGGGGCGCGGCCGCTCGGAGCCCGCCGGGGCGGGTGGGCCTGCGCGCCCCCGGCTCGGCCTGGCTTCCCCTCTGTCCCCGCTGCGGAGGTCCCGGCCTGGAGGAGCCGCTCGGCCCCGGCCCCGTTTCCCGGCGCTGGCACTAGATGGCACGGACGCGCCGCGCATCGCCGCCTGCCCAGGGCCGGGACCGGTTGGGCTGCGCCTGTCCCGGGGCCGGCAGCGCTCCGGGCAGCCGGGACCGGCGGGGAGAGGTAGGGGGGTGTAGGGGAGTGGGAAAGGGGGAGGAAGCAATGATGCCCAACACACCCCTTCGGGGTCTCTGCAAGCTCCGCTGATTTATTGACATAAAGAGGTAGGAACGAGTAAAACTGACACGGTCGCCCTCCCCCACCCTTTCCACGTTCAAGGCCCTGCTGCGAAGTGGCTGTCCCACCGCTCCCCCCCTCGCAGCCTTGTAGCAGCGGGAGCGTGACTGCAGTCCTGACAGCTCCAGACACCCCCCAGCCCCAGCCCCTGCTCCCTTTCCCCCCAGAGCAGCAGCCACTAACTGCTGCAGGGGTGCCAGCACCCTGACCCCCAAACATGAAGCCAGCAGAGACAGGAGTGGTGTCCAGTATGATGGCGGGGGTGAGGCGGGGGAAGAAGAGCTCACATCCCCCTCCATCTTGTGATAAAGCACCACTTCCTGCCGTGGGGCAGGGCAGTGGCACTTTAAACACGGTTTCACAGCACTGGCTGCAGAGCTGCTGCTGACAGGCAGAGGCTGCTCTTCCCCAGCGACCCAAATCCCCCCTAAGTCTCCAAAGCCCAGGGTAGAGGTCTTGGCGCCGGCACCAGTGGATGTACTCAGCCCCCAGGCACAAGCCAGCCCCAAGAAACCCCTGCAAAGCCTCCAGTTCCAAGTCTTTGCAGCTGAGGGCAGTTGTGCACCACACAAGGAGTCAGGAAGGCTATGGGGATAGGAAGCTCAGGAAGGAATCTGCAAAGGAAAGGAGCCTGGAAGCTGGCCTGAGGAGCGCTCCCCGCTTGAGCTGTGCAGGGCTCTGGCTGCCCCTCCCCGTGGCTGATGCAGGCTGGAGGGGTCACTCTTGCATCAAGCTGTTGATCTTTGTGAGTAGCACATCCGTCTCAGACTCTGGGGAGACAGAGAGAAAAAAAATAGTCATCACAGGCAGCCACCATCCTCCAGCGACAGGCAGAGTGGCCTGAAAAGCATGTTTGAGGAGACTTTGAGAATGTGGGATTCCCCAGCTCTGGCCCACTGGGTTGGGATTCCCCCAGCCATCCCAAACCGCTCTGTCACGTTCAGCTGGAGAAAGCTGCCAGCCTGCCAGGGGGAGTCCGGTAGGCACAGCCTGGCTCTGAGGGAGGGGAGCTCACACCCATGTGCACTCACCCACTGGCTGCCTTCTCTGGGAGCATTTCCTAGGAGATGGAATAGGATCAATGTTAGCATGTCAGGCTAGCCCCCACCCCTGACCTCCCAGCTGGAGACCATGGGGCCCCACAGGACACAGTCCCACAGGGATCTGCTATCAGTGCCTGCAGCACTGGTAAAGGAGAAGGGCCAAGGTCCCCCAGCCTCAGCCCACCAAGCCCTGGGGTGCAGAGCAAACTAGTAAGTGTGAACTAAGGCATCCAGCAGCTCAAGCAAGAGTCAGGACAGATTTTTAACTGCAGCCTGGTGATAAAAGCTGCCTCCACACACTGCTGCCTCACTTAGCCAGACAGGAGAGGACCCCCCCCCGGATCTGAGTCCAGAAAGGGGTGGCAGCAGACATGACCAGGTTTGGGTATATACCAGCCACCCAGGGCACACTACAGCCTCCCCCAACAGACTTGCCCTAGGAAGGTGAAAGGGATCAAACATACTTCAGCAAGAAGAAGGCCCAGAGGATGGCAAGGAAGGAAGCACAGTCTACAACAATCCAGATCATGAGGTATGTGTTGCTGGGCTGCAAGGCAACAAGGGAAGGCATGAAGAACAGCCAGGGACAGTGTGCTGGTGGCACAGCTGAGATTGATGTGCCAGCAGTCCCTTCTGCAGGGTCATATGTTACTGTGCCAGCATGGCACTGAGCAAAAGCCACTCTCCAGGCACCTGGCTGCCCAGGGCTGCTGCAGAAAGGGACCCACAAGTGCCTGGGGCACAGGGCTTTGGGGCAGGGTGAAGGATGCAGGGGTCACTTACAAGCAACCAGATGGGGTGTTTCATCTCATTCAGCACCTGGCAGGCATTGGTGGTGACAGAGCTGACCCCAGAGCACCACAGCACAGAGAAGAGCCAGGGCTGGTTCACCACATACACGTTGACAGAGATGTTGTCCTGGCGGTACTGCCTGCATAGGGACAGCCATGGTCAGAGCAGCAAACAGCAGGGTGCCAGCACCTCTAGTGTAGAGCCAGAGAGGACTGTATATCTGGGATGTGAGCCAGTATTTGCAGCCACATAGAGCAACTGTCTGGAGAGCCAGACCCAGGGCAGATTTGCTGGCAAGGTGGAGGACTGCAGCCAGCTCCATCCCCTGCACCAGCCCTGCCTGATAAGGCATGCTTGCCCACAAAGCTGTAGCACACACCCTGCCCTTCCCAGCAGTGCTCCAGCACTCAGCTTTAGCTGACCCTCACCTCTGCTGGCCACTGGGACAGAGCTGGGACAGTGCCCAGGACACCCAGCCCACAGGGCTCTCACCTGATCTCCTCAGAGCTCATGTCCTGGTAGGGCAGATTGACATGCAGCAGTGGCTCCTTCTCATTCTGGAGTCTCTTCCGGCCATAAACTTGACGAACACCTGGAGCTTGCTGTTTGACCTGTTCCCTGAACCCATCTGGCAGCCAGAGCACCTAGGCAAGAACCAGAGAGCTTGCTTTCTTCCAATATTTCCTTGCAGGTCCAGGAACACCTGGCCTGCTCAAACAGGTGCTTCTTGCCCCCCTCTCCATGCTCAGCTCCTCCATGAGGATCTCAGCCAGGACAGCCTCCCAAGAGTTTGGCCCAGCCAAGAAGTAAGCACAACAGACTCCACTGAGGGGAGAAAGCAGTTCCAGCCTAAGAAAGCTGCAGCAGTTACATCCTTTCCGGGTCCCTGAATGGATCAAGCAGTGCATCCTTTTGGCCCCAGCTCTGCAGCAAGAGTGTGCCTTGGATCAGCACTACAGTACAAGCCTTCGCTGTGTCCCCTCCTGCTCTGCATTCCCAAAAAAGCCAAGAAGGGAAAGCTACTTGGGTGCTAATTCATCCCCCTCAGGGCAGCATGTGTCCTGTACTGCAGAGGTTGGATGAAGTGCAAAGGTGTCCAGGAGCTGCAGGGAGAGATGTGGCGAAGCGGTGTGGAAGCCTGACCATTGTTTTCCTGCTCTTGCTAGCACTGTTGGTCCCCTCCCTAGGCTGAGTCACTGTTTACACACCAGGGTGGCCAGTGCTGGGCAACCAGAAGACTTGGAGGGCTCTAAAGCTGTAGGCATTAACCCCTAATTATTGGCAACTTCTCCCAGCTAGAGAACCCCATGGCTGCACAGGGTTCCCCAGCAGGGATCACATATGGGGATGTGGTGTATGGGGTGGCAGGGATGCTAAGTGGGGTTGGCGGGGCACCTTCCACCACGGCAAGGGTGTGACAACAGGACCAGGCAGTGGTGGGGCAGTGACCAGCTCACCTGCTGTAGTGGGATGCCTGACTGTAAGATCACTTCCAGGGTAGCATTGACAAAGCTCTGGTAGTCGCTGTGGTTCTCAGGCCGGAGGTCAAACATGATGGAGATATTGCTCTGCTTGGCTGCTTCTAGTGCCTCTTCCAGGGATGGGATCCTCTGTTGAGTTGCCTCATAGCGATCACCAGCAGAAAGACTTTGCACAGTAGAAAATGGCTTCCGCTGCAAGGGCGAGAGTTAGTCATCATAGGCAGACCTCCTGTAAGCTTCCACCTCCCAAACCAGCATCCGTCCCTGACTCTCCGTTTCCTACACTGGTCTTTCCACATGCTCTCCAGTGCAAACAGGTATAGGGATCCTTTCCCTGCACATCCGCAGGGCACCTCTACCCTTCTCTCCACTAACAGCACAGTTCAAGCAGCTCCAACACCTGTGGGCATTCAGAGCAGCTCAGCAGTTGGTTAGTCACCTGTTGGTAAGAGCCATGCCACAGCTGCCTCCAAGCCCAGGCAGGCTGTGCAGCTCAGAGCAAATGCATGAGGCATCTCCCCTCAAACCAGCCTCCTCCATGACTCAGCTGGGGTCAGAACAAACCCTAGCTTGGGGTGTAACCACACCCAAGAAATGCATGCAACCATGGAAGTGCTTCTGCACCCTGTCCAGGTGTCTGTCAGGACCAGTGCCCCTCCCCAGGGCAGGCTCCTGCTTCCCATGCACCCACAAACACCCCCAGTCCCAACCAGCCACCCTAGGGGCATCCTGACCTCCAGGAACCAGCTGCCAGCATCCAACTGCTGGAGGTCTGTCCAGTTGAAGGTGGTGCTGTTCAGGACAGCCCTCTCAGGGAACACAGCCTGCACGTTGGTGGTCCTGGTAAGTTCCTCGTCATGCATGAGAAATGGGACCCCATCAGCACTGGCAAAGGAGCAGAGAGGTAAGCTCTGTGAGGCATCTGTTTGTCTCCTATCCCTGCCCTGGCATTTCTGCACCCTCACAGCCACCTTGCTAGAATAACCCCCACCCTTATGCCTATTTGTGGTCCTCTACACAAAAAGGTGAGTGTCTAGAAAGCACAGAGCACCTAGAAAGCAAGCCGGGAACCAAGCAGTTCCTTGCTCACTGCAACAGCTATCCCCATAGCAGGATTGCACGAGATGAACTAGAGCCAGGGTCTGTTTTCCGGGCAGTGCCCCTCCCCTGATGTTGCCTCCCTCCTAATGCCCTGGAAGGCAACCTGGGCGGGGAGGACAGAAACCCGGTATCTCTCCCAGATCATTGGGACACCAAGCTGGAGCCAGCCCCATTCTGAGAAGGCGGGAATGCAGACCCCTTTGAAGAGGGCTGCCTCCAAATACAGCCTATATTAGTCCTCCAGAATGCCCCATATGGGAGGTGACATCACAGGATACACAGGCCCCTTCTTCCCTCTGAGTCCCTGCAGCCCTTTTACCTCACCATGACGTCTGTCTCAAAGACTTGCACATCACAGTCCACCGCCTTGCGCAGTGACATGAGGGTGTTTTCGGGGGCCAGCTGGAAAAGGAACATTGTTAGCACAGAGGGCACAGGTAGAAAGCGGTAGGAGGCAGGCACTCACCCTGCCTAGCTGCACCCAGCAGCTTGGCTGAGCTCTAGCACAACCACAATGAAACTGAGGTGACCCTGGAAGGGTGAGGGATGGAAAATGGCTGGGTGCAGACAGCCAGAGCCTGCCTAGTCCCCACTTCCCAGCCCACTCTACACACCCAGGCTTTCTGCTGAGTCATCTGCTCCTGGTCCAGCAGCACTCAGCAAGCAGCCTTGCCCTGAAGCAGCTGCACCCACCCTCCTCACCCTGTGCTCACCCATCCTCCAGCACTGTGCTGCCCTGGCTGGTGTGGGGACCCCTCTCTGCCAGGCCGGCCAGAGCTCATCCAGGCCTGAAGCAGCAAGGGTTTGTTGCTGGTGCCCCATGGCCAGGCTCAGCCTGGCTTTCGCTGGCAAAGGCAGCCTGCCCCATCCACCCTGACCACTGTGCCAGGACGCTGCTGGTGTTGGTAACTGACCATGGGGGCTCCTCGGTGGCCAAACAGGGCTGGTTTGGGGGGCAGCTGGTTCTCCTCCATGATGCAAGGCGAGGTGATTCCCAGGGGGGCCAGATACAGTGCGATCATCACCGCGCAGTACATAAGCAGCAGAAACACCTTGAGCCCTGCAGACAGAGACAGAGAAGACAGAGGGGGCGAGGTACAGAGGAGGTATTTTGCAGGCCGTTAGGAATAAGCCAAGGCTGCTTCACCTGGCACTAACTTATGGTTGCCATAGGTCACGAATTGCATCGCCAGCCTCAGGAACCCTGCAGATTTATTCTTGACCCACTACATGTCCTTGCATCCCAACCTGGCATTTCTGCAGGACTCAGTTGGCCATCCATAGCCCTCCTTCAGCTGCAAAGCAGTGAGGGCTGAAGCTGCACTAAGGGTTGGGCCTGAGAAGCAGCAACCAAGAGCAGGTATTACTACAAGACTGAGTCCTGGCGACTTGTTCCTGCTATATTGATGCTCTCTGCGCACCACTCTGCCCACCAGTGCTGCTCAGTTAGGTGGTAGGAAGCAGGACACCAGCTGAGGGGGAGGTGGAGATTTTGAAGGGGGGTTACCTGTGTTGTGGGTGCAGTAGGTGAAGCTGGCCAGGGGCCAGGCAAGGAGTGTCATTCCCCCCACGATTCCAATGTGCAGGAAGGGAGCTGTTGCCTGGGGAGGCAAAAGCATGGTGTCAGCCAGCACCAGCCCAGCCCCCATCCCCAGAATCCACGTGGTCCAATGCCAGGGATCTGCCACTGCACTCAGCACTGCTGGAAGAGCCACAGTGCCAGGGAGGGAAGGACAAGCTCCCGGAGGGACTGAACAGACTCCCCACCCTCGTCCATCACCGTAACTGCAGATGCTCCAGGCAGGACTGCAAGAGCAGGAGGAGCACCTCGCCCGGCCAGGCAGCAGAAATCAAGGGTAGGGAATCAACTTCCATGGCACACAGCCAGGATGTAGCTCCTCAGGTACAGCGGGGGAGTCCCTGGTATCGAGGTGACTCACCTGCAGGGAGATGCGTGCACTTCTCCACTCCTCCGCCCACTTTATTCCCAGCCCGGTGAAGGCTGCAGCCACCACCAGGGCAGTTAAGATCAGCAGGGTCTGTGGGGCAGTGCACAGGGCAATTAGGGGAGCACACAGCATCCTCTGCAGGCCAGCTGGGCTCTGTCCTGGCAGGGCATGCAGAATCCTCCTCATCCCTCCCCCTTGAGGCCCTGCAAGCCCTGAGACCCCACTTCCCCCATTTGGGTCTGCAGCCGAGCTCTGTATCCCAAGCTTCCAGCAAAGGGAATATTCCCATCCCAGAGACGTGTGGCTGGGGGACTAACAGCTGCAGCCCAGCTCAGTGGGGACACACAGCAACTCAGTGGGGTCACAGCAGCCGTATGCAGACCCAGTAGGCCAGCTGCAGCTTCCCAGGGTGCAAGGGCAGCCAGGGCAGGCACCATTTCCCTGTGCCCTGGTCTCACCTTGTGCAGCCAGTGTAGCTTCAAGGGCTGGCTGCAGAGCTGCAAGCACAGAGCAAGGACCTGTGAGAAGAACAAGGAGATGTCAGAGTTGGGCTGTACCCCACACCTCAACCCTCTAAGGGCACAGGACTCAGCCAGAGGAGCTCTAGCTCCTGGACAGGCAGGGTCTCTGGACACGCTCAGGCTGACACAGCTCCAGCAGGCTGGATGCTGCAGGCCCCACCAGGCTCTGCACAGGGCATGGCAGCCAGCCTGTGCTCCACCAGGTTCTGTACCCCAACTAACCCAGGCAGGATCAGCAGGGCTCACCAGCAGCACAGCTGAGTAGGTGATCAGCACGGCCGTAGCTATGAGCAGGATCAGGGACCAGTCTACCCACAACTTTCTCTGCTTGAAGATGAACCTGCCAGCAAAGCGGATGGTCAGAGGGGCAGGAGGGACATGAGGAGCAAGGCTGGATGTGGGATCCTACTCACTCATTGAAGTTGTGGAAATCATTGAGGATGATGATGGCAAAGTAGAGCCACACCAATGTGAAGAGGAAGACGCAGAAGAGGAAAAGGAACCAGCTGCAATCACACTGAAAGACAGAGATGACCGCTGTGCACACACCTGCAGGGCACCTAACCTCTGGCCAGGTTGCTGAGACCCCCAAGGAGCACCCAGCCTGCAGCAGGGTGCACAGGGAGTCACAGCAGGCACTGGCCTCATGGGCCCAGGCACTGAGCTGCCCCACAGAGAGGGAACAGAACTCCCCAGGACAGCTCTTTTGGCTGGACCTATGCTAGAGGAAGAGGGATCAGCATCTCCTACAAGCTAAAAAGCTGCCTATGCCAGGCTGGGGAGGATAGCCCCTGTGGCAGGACTGCCTCCTTTCCCATGCAGCAGCCTCTGGGAGCAGGCTGGGACTTTGGACATGGGAAGCAGCAGGGAGCCAGGTCCTGTTCCCTTCTAGCAGGGTGATCTGTGGGCTGGCTTGAGAAGGGTGCTGTGCCTCAGAGCTGCCATTGCAGCAGTGAGCCTGCAGACTGCTCCTGCCTGCCCAGCCAAAGCCAGGTCCTGCTTCAGGGTCTCCAGCCCCATGTAAATGGGGAGGTGAGGGGTGCCACAGGTGCTGAGTGGGACACCTAGCAGCCTGGACCAGCTCACACATTCCAGGCAAGATGGGGCAAGCAGCACAGCCACTCCCATGGGAGTTGGAGATGTCAGAGAATCCCAGGGCCTCACCCATTACAGGTGTACAAATTGCTGGGGACACCCCCTTCCAGCACCCCATCAGCAGGGGCCGCACCCAGCCCATGAAACGTGTCTCCCACGTGCCTTGCCAGGCACTCAGCACCCCAGGACCTGCCCGCCATACTCAGCTCTCAGAGAGTGTAGCGCTCAGCTCCAAGCACGTGTGAGCCCTGCCACAGACGCATGCTCCATCAGGCAGGGGACAGCCACAGCTCAGACTTGCCGCTGCCAGCATGCTGCTCTACCCTTCTTGTCACCCAGCAGGAACAGACAACTCACTTCGCTCCAGGCTACGGCAGTCTCTGGACAGAGAATGTGCCAGGTAGCACCCCAGCTCTCTTGGGGCTTAGCTCTGGGGAGCAGGACCAGCTGCAGGGGACCAGCAGCCCAGTGTCTGGGCTGTCCCCCCCAGCTGGAGCTCTTCCCCACCCCAGCCACCACTCAGCCTCCCCAGCCAGCCCCAGCTCAGCATCACCTTGGTGGTTCTTAGGCCCTTCCTCTTCTCCTTCTTGGCGGTGATCCACTGGCAGCTGTAGAGGCAGAGCAGGCAGGTGGCACAGGGGCGGCAGCAGGCAGGAAGGTATGCCATAGCGCTGGGCTGTACTAGGCCAAACGTCAGGTGTCCTGTGGTAGATGCATACGATGTGTTGGTGCAGACCTCTCAAACACACCCCAGGGATGGGGCACTGCAGCATCCTGGGTCCAAGTACCCTGACAAGTGGCTGCCCCAGAGCCCTGGGCATAGCAGGCTGCTGGCCGTGTCCCCAGGCAAGGCATAGTGCCAGGGAAAGCAAGAGCATAGGGTGCAGCCCAACCTGTTGAGCAGGCTGCTCTGGGATCCTTTGCTTAATGAATCAGAGCAAGGCAGGAGCTGGCAGGGAGCAGAGCCTGCGCCACAGCTCAGGGTTTGGCACTCCGCCTGGGAGGCAAGGGCATTGTGCAGGCTCCAGGCCAGCAGCCTCACCAGCCAGCTTGACACAACCTTGCACCCAGCCTCCCCGGGAGTAGCCGAGCTGCAAGGACCACACAGCCCCATGCCACAGTCCAGGGCTCCTGCTGTGCAGCAGCCTGTGAAGTCCCTGTCCTCCTCTGTAAACCCAGGTCCTGGCTGAGGCAGCTCCATCCAGCTCAGCTCATACAGCAAGGTGTCCCCAGGGGGCTGGAGGAGCTGCAGCTGAGCTGGATGGTTGTTGGTCCAAGTGCTAAGGGGGTGGTGGGGAAGAGTGGCAGTTATGGGAGGAAACCCATTACTACAGTCAAAGACACTCAGGTTGGGTGGAGGGCTACCGCTGGTTTCCCCACACACTGGGAAGGGGAGAGGGCCAGGATGCTTTGCTGCGGTTCCCAGATTTCTGGTGCTAGACTAGAGGAAGCAGGGAGCCCCAACCAAGGTCTCCCTTTATCCACCCCAGAAACTCCATGTTTATTACCACTTGCCCTGCTGCAGAGCTGCTCCCTCTCCTCATCTCAACCTCCCCAACAGTCCAGGCATCCCATGCAACACTATCACCTTGCAGATTAAGTCAGACTCATTTCACTGCAACCACTGAGCCAGGCACAAGAGCTAGCTGACGACATCCTCCTAGCCACATCCTCTCCAATGCTGGGGACAAGGATATGTCTAGCAGGACCATGTCCCATTCCAACCGGGGCCCTGGAGAAGGGGAGCAGAGCTAGCCCAGGCTCTCTCAGCCCCACCAGAGTGTCTCTGCTGTGCCCTAGCTATAGCAAAGGTCAGCCTGGTCTCCCCTCGTAACACAGCAGCACTCCAGCATGGCACCTTGCTCCCAAATATCGCCAGTGTGTTGTTCTCCAGGGCTAGGGTGCAGAGTCTCCCCCAGGACTCCCATAGAGCAGTGGCCACTTGGGCACACACAGTCAGGGACCAACCCAAGAGCAGGACCCCTAACCTGCCCAGCCAGCTTCTGCAGGCTGGGGGAGGTCTAGGGGCTGCCATCAGCAGGTCCAGCCAGCCAAGGCGCAGGAGAGCAACACAGTAGTGCCCACATCTGCTGCCCCCCTCCATCTTCTAGGGACTAGATCAGCAGGTGTGATCTGCTCAGTGATCACACCAAAGCAGCAAGCCCTAACACAAGTGTAGGAAGGCATGGGACCAGACAGTTCCCTTCCCTGATGCCGAAGGGGCTCTGGCTGCAGGCTCATACTCCTGCTGTCACCAGAACCAGAGGCACCACTTCTACCAGGGAGCAGTGGGCTCAGCCAGCATCGCCTGGGGATTGCCCTGTCCCCTTCTCGCTGCTCACACAGGCAGAGCACCATACCAGCAGCTGCTCAGAGAAACCCTGCCATCCCCCCAGCTGGCTCCCACGCAGGGTACAAAGTACAGTAGGAGTGGCTGTGGGCACCACAGCTGAACTTCAGCACTCAGGTGATCCAAGAGGCTGTTGCTGCCAGGACTGGAGCTTGGCAGACCAGTGGCACAGGACTGTCCACAAATCTACACCAGTGTGCTATCTGGACGGTTTGGATGGAAAATGCCACCCTGCTCCCCAGCTCAGAGTGGGACTGCAGCAGAGTCACCAGTTGTGCACAGGTCCCCAACAGAGCTGGGTTGGGCATGCAGTAGACTCTGCTCAGCTTCTGCTTTGGCTCCAAGGTGGGAGCTGCACAGTGGGAGCTAGGGGTCCATCAGGGCTGGAAGGAGCTCTGCATCAGCTGACGCCCAGCCCCACTGTCCCCTGACCTCACAGGAGGGAGAGCAGAGCTCCTGGGTCAGCATGGGGAACGAGGTGACCCCAAAACAGCAAGAGCAGCACAGCCTGGCCCAGCCTCCTGGCTCCCAGCCTCATGCCCCATATCTCCCCCATGCAGTCAGCCCTGGGCTCCCTGTCCCCGCTCTCTAGGGTGTGTGAACAGCACGGGCAGCCTCTTTCCTTCCCCCACTCAGCTGCATATGGGGCCAGGACGATCACCCCCCCTTGCCACTCTGCCAGCTCTCCCACAGCTCCCGTGACAGCGTCCCTATGGCATGGGCTGCCATCCCAGGGCAGCAAGCCAAGCGGGCAAAATACCTGCTCCCTGTGGACGTTGGGTTCCAGCAGCTGGGACGCTGGCAGGCCAGGTGAGCGCTGAGGCTGGGCTCTCAGCTGGGTGTCCCTGCGTGGCAGAGCCCTGCTCTGCTCTGCTGCCTGCTCACACCCTCCTGGGTGTGTTTGCGACCCGGCAGAGCCGCTGATGCCGCTGGCAGGTCTGCACAGGCTGACGGAGGCAGGTTGCCCACAGTAGGCAGAGCAGGCAGGGCTGGGGGTCAGGGCGGGCCCCTGCCAGCAGCTTTGTGCCCTGTTCACCCCTGCACAGCCTTCGCTTTGTGGCCGCTGGGAAAGTGAAGAAGGGGCCCAGGGGGGCGTTGACGTGCTGCAGCACAGGGGAGTTTGCAGGCAGCCCACGCTCCAGACAGATTAAGGCTCTGGGGAGAGCTATGGGAATGGGGAAGGCAGATGGAGGCAGAGCTTCGGGGCCATCAAGCAAGGGGCTGCGGGAGCCCCTCTGTCAAAAGGAGACTTTTCCCTTCCTGCCAGAGAAAGCCTGGGGCAGACATGTCCACAGCTGGCCCAGGTGACACTCACTGGGGCATGCTTTGAAGGTGGAAGCAGAGGTAAAAGTGGTTTCTCATCTTGAGCCAAGATAAATGCTTCAGAGTCAATGCATCTGAACTCCTTTAGAGCAGATGAAAGCAGGCTCTGAGACAGCCCAATGCCACCTGCAGATGGATGGGACGATGCCCTCTAACTTCTCAGCTCCCTCCCTATGGCAGGGTACAGCTGCATCCCCCTAGCCTCTGCTCCAGCAGAGGTACATTCAGGATGCAGGACAGGAGCTTGGACCTTTCCTTGTCAGCATCTTGCTCCGTCATTGCCTACAATCCCAGAGCACCTCTGTGATTTCCTGCCACTTGCAAAGGAGCTAAGAAAGCTGACTTAGGTGACAGCATCCTGCAGCAACACAGCAACTGCCATGCTAGGCAGAAGCCTCAGTACTCACCCTTGCAACTCATCCTAATCCACACCATTATTAACAATTTTGGTACAAGTCATTGAACAGCTCCATGAAATGTGTTGATCAAGTACATCTGTGAGGCCTTATCACTGGAGGGTCTGGAGCACTGCAGGAGGGGTTGTGTAGTAACACCCACTACTCTGCATCTGAAGGAGTAAGCTGAAAGCATTGCAATGGCCAGGAATACCCCTGGGACAAGCAAGCAGCCCTGCATCCCAAATTTTGTCAGCTGTGAGCAGCTAGGAGCAACATTCACCTCCCACATTTGTGTGCTCTGCCAGCTCTGGCACAGACCAACTGTGGTGCTACAGGGCAGAGCAAACCCGTGGGCAGGGGTCTTCCCAGTGGACCTGTGCCCTGGTAGAGCTCTTGGGATGCAGAGAGCCCATTTTACTAAATTAAAGACGTTTAGCGCTGGGGATAGTGGTTGCAGATTGTCAGGAGATGATGAAGCGAGCACCATGGAGGGGAGAAGGTCCACTTAAACCAAGAAATAGCTTAGACAACAGAAAGGGGAAAAATCGAGTGTGAATAAAGAGACCCGGGTGATACTGGAAGAGGCGAGGTTGAGTGGAGCTCCTGGAGACCCAAAACCCGTGGATTTTAGGGGTGCAAGGCAAAGCCAACAGGAGAGGCACCCCTCAACCACAAGCAGATGGAACAAGGGGACCGGCAGCTCCCCCCGGGAGCCCCCTGGGTATCGGCCGCCGTCTGACCGCGCGGGGGGAGCCCCCTTCTCTCTCGAAGGACAAACTTCGGCGCTACGGAGGGAGCGAGGACTAGCAGTAACCGCACCGGGCTCTCGCCTCGGGAGCCCCACCAGAGACGGGCCTGCAGCGGCCGCCTCTACCCGGCAGAGGGCGCGGCCGCCTCTCGGCCCAGAAGCACCCAGCCACACTCCGTGGTCCCGCAGCCCCTCCCGCCGCGCTGGCGGGGCCGGTGGCGGCTCAGGGCCGGCCGGCGCGGTCCTGTCCGGCGGCGCCCGGACACGGGCAGCTACAGGGAAAGGGAGCGGCGGCAGGGCCGCTCTTCCTGTGTGAGCCCCCGGCTTCAGCCCCTTGGAAAGCGGCGGCCATTTTTCATCCCCACCACCCGGCGGCAGAAGGCAGCCGCGTTGAGCGATGGCAGCGGCACCGTGCCTGTGAGGCGGCGGAAGACATTTTGAGTACTGGCACGTGCGGCGGACGAGCGCGCCGCCCGGGCCCTGCCCAGTCAGTGCCGGCGCGCAGCCGCCAGCGGGCGCGCTCGGCCCGCGCTGCCGCCGCCTTCGCGCCCGGCGGGGTCGCTTCGGCCGCTGGCTTCTGTCAGCGCCGGCACTGCCACCGCCCCGCCAGCCGCTCCCTCAGAGGGGCCTGGCCCGGGAATCTGCGTGAGGGCTGGCCGCAGGCCGCACTCCCGCTGGCAGCTCGGCTGGGGACTCGCACAGCTGCAGGCCCCGCGGAGCAGGGCTGTCGGCAGGAGCTGCCTGCTGCCTCAGGTCGTTTTGATGTTGTAATAAGGCCAATAGAGGTGACAGTGACATCTAGTTTGCTGCTGTTGGTAGTTTAGGTCTTCTGATACGCATGCAATAGGAGTCAGCAGCTCATCGAGCTGAACTACTGCTGCTTTGATGAGGGCTATCTGCCTTGTAGCCTCCTCCATTCAAAGTGAGCCCCACGAGAGGCACAGGTCCTGGCTGCCTGAGCTTGCTACAGCACAGGAGCACAGGTCAGGGTTTTACCAAAAGGAAGGAGTAGAACTTAGGGACGCTTCATGGCCAAGTTCCTCAGACTGCCATAAACAGGAGCATCTTAGGGGTACACTGCTCTGCCAGCTCAGATGCTTGTCTGATCTGTAGGAGCCAAGTCACAACTGAACAGTGATTGAACAGAATGCATAGTCAAGCTAGCTTAGCTCTATAGCTGTCTCACCTTGAAGTCAGAAGAGCCAGAACTGGTTGGGAAGAAGACAGAAATAATGTCCCTGTCAGCACAGTTGAATTGGCTCATGCACAACATTTAAGTGTTGCATTGCTGTAAGCAGGGTTTGGGCCCTGCCTTCACTTGTGAACAGTCTCATCTGTAAGCATTCTTTTAATTCTAGTAAAGTTATAAAAACAAATGCACAGAGGAATGGTCTAAGTGGGCAGGGAAACTTATGTTGGTATATTACAGTTCAGTTGAAGTTACCTCCCTAGACTTTTCACTTGGGGAGCAGAAAAGGTATTTTCAACATATGGAAGTGACTTAATGGCTTTACGTTAGATTCTTGTTTGTCATCTGAGCCAGTCACAAAACAATCTTCTCAAAAAAAAGATTTAAACCACTGTTGCTGTTTTTCACTGTACTGCATGTAATCTACAAGAAATATTGGCTTTTAAGTTTGACTATTTTAGGCAATGCTTTCCCTTCATGTAATCTCTGACAGGACTCAAGACCTAGGATAAAAGGGTAAGGCAACACAGTTTTCTGTAACCATTATTTCACACTCTCAGCTTGTAATGGACAACAAAAATTCAGTGTATCACCATTCCTCTGCTGTCAACACTTTAAAAGCCAGTGGCACAGAGTGTACTTCCACCCCAGCTAGTAGCTGATTTACATAAACTGATTGGGCCAAGGCAAAGATCTTTCCATCATGAATCTAAAAATCCCTGCTTGCTGATAATCTGCAGTAATACAGAACTTGCTACATTTTGAAGCCATCTTGCATAGGCACATTAAGAAATTAAGTTGTTAGAAAGAACTACTCAGAAGATAAAATGCCTACTTAAGGTATGTAGATCATGGCACTAGTCTCCATGGTTAGGTTTACTTTTTCCTAAAGGCCAGAAGCTTATAGGGAGTTAAAATCTGTAGTGAACCAAGCTTCCGATAAGAGATTTTTTTTTCCTCCAGAAGTAGGCTAGTTAGGGAGATCAGGAATGCAGATTGTGAGAGTATTGTTCAGCATGAGAAATCTCTTTAGAAAGCTGTATTTACTTGAGCTTTTACCACTGAGTTTGTATGACACAGCTAAGTAACTTGGCCCTGCTTTTCATGGGTGGTCCTTATAGTTTTCGTTTCCTAAGTACTTCAAAACAGCATGGGGCTATTTTCAGGAGTGCCAATAATTCAGTTTTGGAATTGAGATGAATGATAGGAGCTCTGAGGATCAAATGCTAACAAGTATTAAGAGTTCAAGCTGCACAGTAACAGCAGATCTCAGATTTGGCACTGTACCAGTGCAGCATTTAGCCCCACCATTTTAATAGGAATCTAACACTCCTCAAGGGTTTATGCTGATGCATTAATAAAATGTGCAGAGAACACAGACTTTTAGACAGTAGAAAAGCCAAAGGTAATCTGTTTAGTAAGATGTAACTTTAGTAAGATTAACTGTATGCATACAGTTAAATTATTTTTAGGTATAGCATTATGGATATCTGAAGTTGATAATAAGGCAAACAAGACTTTTCTTGGGCTTCCTGAAGAAAATGACAAATTCAAACAGATAAGTCTTGCTTTCCTTTAAAAAAAATTAGTTACCAGATTCTGGTATTTCATATATCAGAGATTCACCATGTAAGATTTACATGCTGTACTTCATTGATGATCTCAAGGCCTGAAATTGTTTTTATTCAGATGTAGCTTTTTTTTTAATTTTTGGAACTTGAACTAGTTTATAATGTGAAGATGTTTATCATTCGCAATTTCCTAATTGCCTTATCATTGCATACTTAACTGAAGCCACACAATAACAAATCTGAAGTATTACATTTAAGATGCAATAGAAGGGATGCTTGCAGGGCATACTCACATGCAGTTTTGCATCTTAAACTACATATTTTTGGTTTTTGTATCGTCTACAAAGGAAGCTGACTAATTTCATTATAGCAGAAGTGTTTTTCTAGTTAGTCTGTTTTCTTTACAGGGATAATTAGCTTTACTGGAAGTTAAGTTGTAGGCATAACTTGCTGAATGGAGCAACACCGATACTGATCTGGTTCCACTCTGCACTGAAAAACACACTTGACCAGTATCAATGGTTTGTGTTATTTCTGACCAATATTTATGTTTTTCCCAGAAAAAAATATAATACTTCCCTTGTCAATAAGCAGAAAAACATCTTATCTGCCACTTACTTCCATGGCTCTACTACAGAAACTTTTGTATTTAGTCTTTTTTTTTGTTTACTAACTTTTAAGACATAGCATTATTTTTGCTCTGGGATAAGCCTTTGCTATGGAGTGTTTGCTCCTGATGCATTTTTAATTTCCATTCAGAGTTATAGTTACTGTAGAACAACACTTTTTCTTCCCCTTCAGGATATAAAAGCAGCTGTGAGATCACTATGTTAAGGCATACTACGGAACACAAAATCTGTTGTTTAAGCTGCCTTCTTCTCTCATTGTTTCAGAAGCCTTCCATGAAGTCATTACTACTCACTGATGTTGCTGTTAAGCCACATACTTTGTTACAGCATTACTGAGGAGCTAACAGTAGTCTAGATAGGATAAGACTCTGGATCAGTGTTTGTGTCAAAACTAAGCTTAAGTACTTGACAAAGAAAAGCTCAACTCTCAAACTAAAACAAGCACCTATTAGGATACAGCCCAAGCTCCCAAGCACCTGACTTGTAAGCGCTTGGTTTGTATTCAAGTATCGACACAGGTCGCAGTTCAAGTCAGTCTTTGATTGAGGAATATAACTTCTGATCCCCTACTAGTTTTATTAATCATAAGATCCTTCCTCTCCATAAATCTAGGCAGAGAGGACGAAGCCTTCTTGCATATTTATTTTACTATTACTTCTTTATTCTCAGGTTATTTGAGAACAAACAATTCTAAGAATTGTCATATAATACAGCAAGTAATACATTGTACTTGCAGTACTTCTACATTTTTCCTCCTAATACCTACAAGCTATTGTTATTAGATAGCTTCACAGGACTATTGAAGCCTTTCCTATTGCCTTAAGGGAGACAACTCCCTTATATTAGATACTTCCATAAAAGTAACTTTCCCACACATGTGACTTATCTCATCCTATGTTTTAAAATTACTTTTAGCTTAAATGCTAAAAAATAACCCTAAAAAACCCCAAGAAAAAGCCCCAAAGGGGCATACTTACCAGACAGAAGTAACTTCTTGCTCTGAACTCTCCAGTGTACATAAACAGCAGCTGTTTGCCATTGCCAAATTTATAGGACCAAACTCCAGAGCCCTGTGCTAAGGGTGGGTTTATATAAAGGGCTCTTGCTAGAGAGTGGTGAGTAATTGCATGGAGGGGGGGTGGTGTTATGTTTATGTGTCATTAGGTAGCTAGGGCATAGCTGTGTTATAGTGAATTATATAGAGTTATTAACAGAGGGTTAGGGTTGTTG